>OX411545.1:74090710-74555710 GCA_948146395.1 Fragum whitleyi
CTTCGCCAGACGGGAAGCTGTCTACAACTGACAGAGTTGTCAAAAGTAAGTATCTTATCTATTGTTTGTTTATGATCGATTTCTTAGTACGCCATATTGGATGTCGGCCATTATTCGATACCTATTTACCGTAAATGGAAAAACCATCCTCGTCCTTGATCTATGTTCTAAAATAGTGAATGCAATCAGGTCCCAAATAAAGGCAATAGACCCAAAGTTCCTCAGGCCCTGCGATTTTGCTCCCCGCAAACGAACAAGAGCTCTGATTGAAACTAAACCGGAAATGTCAAAGGAAGCTGTTTTGCATAACTAATGTGCGAGAAAAACTAACATTATATCGGACTCTATTTCAACCTACCGACTTCGTCGTTGCCACAAAATGCTTGCATTTACTTCTGGTTTGAAATCCAGCTCTTTCTAAGAACATGTGTCCTCAGCTAGTTCAAGAATGAAGTTTGGAGTTGAGCTGTCAAAATTTGACAGACTGTCAAAATGGAGAAAAAATCCTCTGTCTTTTTTTTAGCTTGACTGATTTCAGAGAAAACCTGAGGTATTATGATTGGGTTGGTGTCAGTTACAGGGGTCAACACTAACTCCTGAGATTAAGGAGTCAATTGGACTCCTAACACTTAAAATCAAGGAGTCCAAGCTCAAAATAAGGAGTCCAAATTTTCATAATGGGAGACCATTGTGGAAAAGAAGAAATTGCATGTTATAAGCAATTTCTTCTTTTCCACAATGTTCTACCAAAGAAGAGTGTTTTTTCTCAAATCCCTACAGGATGCAAGCAATTGTTTTCTTCAACATCTTTTGTAGTGAAAATATATACAGTTTTGGCAAATGTTAAAAAGGACACTGCTCTGTGCATTTGTTCTTCAAAATATTGTAATATTACCCTTGGAGTCCATTGGACTCCTTACTTCCAAATGGAAGGAGTCCAACTGGTAAACAAGGAGTCTCGGACTCCCGGACTCCCTTTAGTGTCGAACCTTGAGTTACCTGCCAGTAATACCCGAAAGGGGAGTCAGGCAGTATATATAGATAGATAGATAGTTTGGTTGGATCCATTTGTGTTACAGATTTGAACATTGGTCACAACTCTGTTGTTATTGAAGATATATTCATGAAACTTGGCATGCATGTTCACCATCACAAGAGCTTCCTCAGACTTCACAAAATACTGTTAGTCCCACTAACATGTCTGGTTAAAATCATGCCAGTCTGATAAGTTGTGCATGTTAGAGCGCTAAATCCATTATAACGCTAGTCGAAATATTTAGACGTCTACACATGCACCATTCTTTATTTGATATTCGCTGTTCTGACATTTCATGTTTTACCTTTGTTATTGCAGTGTAACGTCTAAAAGTATCCTTAACTTTTCCCGTTAGCAAAATTCATTTCGCGATTTAAACAACTGTGACGGTGAACAACACGACAGATCAATAACATATAACTTCCGAATCAATTCTTACCTGTCGCTCGCCTTAATTTCCACAGAATGTGTCAATTTTCAAGGAAAAAAATTTTCGCTTTCACTTTCACTATGCATTTCCAATTGTTTTGTTCCAAATCAGATTTGGGAAAATAAAAAATGGACGGCAACATAATTTTTAAACGAAAAAATAATGCGCGCAGAAACAGTTGATAAACATTCGTGAATTAAACTAAATTTTTATCAGCCCATTTTAAATTATGCCTATGATAAAAATTTGCATCTAAACATTCTGCAACAATATACGGTATAATGTAATAAATAAATAAGTTGGTGCGGAGTATGTGCAGTAAACGATATCTTCATAAAAATATATTTTTCATGTTAAATTCGCTTTGTTTTTGTGACTTTTAAATAGAGTGGAAACACTTGCAGACTTAAACATTGTGAGGGAGTACAGAAACGATTGCAAATTTCTCGTGAGACATTAGCGCAGGGATTCTCCTACACTTCAAATAATAGTTTCTTCACTGCTGTTGAAGAAGATACTTTGAAACTTAACTAGCGTTGTTATATCCTGATCGCCGACAATGTTGATTCACAGACACATTTTTTTGTGACACTTGACACATACACACACAATATTATGTAAAACTAGATAATGGATTAGTTTGTTCGAAATGACAGTTTCCATACCCGATTGAGCGCGGCTACTTAGTCAGACTCGGTTAACTTCTTTAAGTCGGGATTTACTCCGATCATATTGCAAACTTACTCGAACTTAAATCGTCAAGTAGTAGAAAGAGTAACAAAGAATATTCGAATTTGTTAACCGTTTTAATTAGCCAAAGTTCGTTAACTTTGAAAAAAATGTAACCGTGTGAGTCTGAAGCCCTGTGATTTTCGCGATATATTCAGTCTACTATTGTTTCACTGACATAAATTGCGGGAAAAAAGCTCGTCGTTATTCGGTTGAATTCGGAAATAAGTTCAGATGACATGGACGCGATCGAAGAAACCTAGATTTATCTGTTTTATAATATATTATAGGCGTCCGCAAAGGACGAGGTCTTAAACCTATAAGTACCTGTTTTATTTCGAAGGTTCGTCCTTTAGAATCTTTTTTATAAGATTTTAAAGATAACTTAAGATATTTTGGTTGAATTTTCTTGACGGTGTCAAGGCTGTTCGTTTATGCGACTAACTTACATCTGTTGGTAGAATAACGAGAATAGTGTAACTTTGTTTAAAATTTGATGACCATTAAGGAATTAAAGCCTATAATTTATTTATTCGTCAAACTTAATTTGTAAAAAATGGAAAATTAAAAAAAATGACAATATACATAAAAGAGAAATTATCAGAACAAGATCTTTAATCTCCAAGAAATAGTTTACCCCTTACATTTGTATGTCTCTATTTCAACCGTTTTCGAAATATTTCGCTTAGCCAAGTTAACATAATCCACGGACGCCGTAGAATGTAGGTAAAAATGCCAGAGGTAAAAATGCCATAGGTAAAAATGTCAGAGGTAAAAATGCCATATGTAATAATGCCAGAGGTAAAATGGTAAAAATGTCATAGGTAATAATGCCAGAGGTAAAAATGCCAGAATATATGAAAACTATATGATGATATATTAACATTATGAGTCATTTTCTTTTATTCTATGAAAACCTAGTTATTTTTATGCCCCGTATCGAGAGATCGGGGGCATATTGTTTTACTCATGTCCGTCTGTCTGTCCGTCCGTCTGTCCGAAAACTTAACCCAAAAACTTAACCTTTGCCTTTTCTCCAAAAGTATTTGACATACAAAGCTGTACACCAAAGTCAAGGTCATGTGACAAGGTCAAGGTCGTGTGACAAGGTCAAGGTCATCTGTCAAGGTCAAACTTTAAAAAAAATGCTGTTCCGGGGGCATTAGTGTTTCACAAACACATCTTGTTTTAAGTTGTCATAAAGACTTTTTTTTTAAAAAAAGATAAAATGAATTTTCCTATTTATGTTATAGTATAATTACAAAGAAAAATATATGATAATATTTGTAAAATGAAAATGACATAAGTTATATTTCATGATCTTAATCAATACCATATTTCATTTGAATTTCTACTTAAGAAAAAAAACAACTTATAAAATATAGTAGATCTATACACTTGGTATAAGATGAAGATTTTGGGGATTGTTTTAAAAATGTGCCAAATTTACCAAAATATTACTAAGAAAAGTGTGAACTATCACACTAATGTGTTAAATTTACTCTTTAACTGTATACTGCCTTATCCACACATTATAAATAAGTAAATTAATAATTAAGCTGTATTATATATGTGAATAAATAAATATATAGGCAAAGTTCATTTCTGCTATTTCTTATAATTTATTTATCTATTTTCAGGTTAATGTTCATATATATATATATACACACAATCTTTGTCAAATAATTTTGAGCCACTTATTTGTATTCCTTTTGCTTAATTCATTATCAAAGTCTTGAAAAAATAAAAAATGAAATTCAACAGTTCATTTAAAGGTTATTGTAACAATTCATTTTGTGCATGAAAATAAAATTATTTTTTCTATTTACTATAGTCTAAAATTAAAAGATACAATATACCTCTGGCATTTTTACCTCTGGCATTATTACCTACGACATTTTTACCATTTTAGCTATGGCATTTTTACCTCTGGCATTTTTACCGCACACCACGCCGTACGATATCGCAGCTTATGGGTTTTTTTTTAAAATTTTGACACATTACAATTTCATTATCTACGTCAGCGTATATGTTCACAAAATTGTGTGGTGCCCAAACGGATTTTATAACCCTTTCATCCATGAATCATTGTGTGCACGTGCAGCGATTAGAAGTCAATCGCAAAGATCGCAAAGTAATCGCGGTGACGGTATAATTTGTCATCTTATGTTAGATCTGCTTTAGACCATGCGGCTCCTGTACTTTTTCCCAACGGTGCCTATGCGGGGATCGTAGAATAATTATGTGGTAAAGATTTCTAAGCATAAAGTCGACAGTGACCGTGCGATGTCCGTTTGGCGATTTTGTGATGCCTTAACGACGTGGTTGCGGGCCTCCATGCGATCTTGTGATTTAAAAAAAAAATATAAAATTGTTTAGCTTTTTTTCTACAAAACGTAATGTCTTCAGCATCTTTAAAAACGTCCTAAAACCACACGGAACTCCTTCGTTGCCGCAAAGGCTCTCCATGATCTCTGGGTTTCGGCGAGTTCCAGCGATAGAATATGTGGCGTCCGAAATTGAGACTGATCTAATGTTTACAACTCTTGGAAAATTGTCACGGTGCATAATTATACTGTTCCTTTATATCCATGTGCCATCTTATGGTGTATTCTGAGATAATGGTAAAATTATCAAAGTTGGCAAATACGGGAAATAAACACCATTTGTTTACAGATGCAATATGAAAACATAACCATACGCACCGAATACGCAGTAATTTTATTTAGTTGAGAGATGATGATAAACTAAAAGGTAATCTGGATAAGATAAGTTATATAAGAAAACACACAGTACTAAATTTAAATGTACTGAGCAATTACATTTTACATATTTTCTATAAATATACATGTATCACATTCAATATCAGTGGAAAATTCTGAAGAAAGAAAAATGACGAAAACTAGCATAGACGTAACAATGAGAAAATATTAGAACAAAACCTTAACTCAAATCAATTTTGGTAATTTTCCTTTAAAAAAAATAAACGCTTTGGTAATTTGCGTAGAGATAATTGTTTAAAAAACTACACTTGGGCCGTTTTGACCGAATGCAAAATCAGAAATAGGCCCTTCTTACAGTTTTCAGAAACAGCTAATGGCCCTTTTAAACCAAACTACGGACCGTTTTTTACGGAATAACGGCCAGTTTAACTAGATACTAAAAGGAATTGTAGATCGGTAAGTAAAATTAGAATTAAAACAACAGAGAATCATATAGAAACAGACAGGTATTAAAGTTGCATTTTTTTGTGCCCGAGGCATATATAATGGAATAGAACAGACGATGGATTTAAAAAAAAATAGTTAATATTTTCTTTTCAACGCATTCAGCCCAAATTTGAATATTCTTTTTTCCTTTAATCGTGTTACTTTTACCTAATTTTGTGTGATACATAATGACTGTGTAGATTTTATTTTTAATACACATTTCGGTTGAAATAATTCCAATCAGTGGTTCCACCATTTCCACGTGCTGTTTTTGTTTACTTAATTGGAATGTTCGGCATTGTTCGACAGCGGAAAACATTATTTAGAGGGTTACTTAGTTTCAATATGGATTAATTAATGATCTGGTAAGTTCACTTCTCATAAATTATTGCATTCGAAGCAGGGCTTTTTCTGCTATCTCTCAGGGGCCCAATAAAGGCCCCATTCCCCATTGAAAAGGCCCGAAATTTTTTCCCAATTTGGAGAAAAATTCCCAATTTAATGAAATGGATTTAACCAAACAACTTATTTCTGACATATTTGTAAGTTGGGAGTATGAATATGTGTTTGTTAGCTTTAAAAGTTTTAAGAATAAGCTTTTTTAAAGAAAATTTATACATTACAAGCAAAAATTAACCCAAACAGTCTTACATGAAAAAATCCCCAAATTGCATTTCGTCGATATTTTTTTCCAAAATGAATGCTAGGGGCCTTTTCCCAAAGATCTTGGGAAAAGCCTTGCGAAGCATATTTCATTTTTCCTTGTATAAATATATAGGTTGTTTGGCATTTCATTCTTAAAGCACGTGTATTTTGTGTCCAAACAGCGAACCGTTTCTTCATCGGGATTTGCACAAGGACACAAACAGGAAACTGATAAGACCCTACATACACGATAAAAGTCAAAATGTAAAATAACGTATGTCGGGTCTTATAAATAGGACTATTATAACGCAGGGTCCCCTTGGCTCCCGAAATTTCCGGGGGGGGGGGGGGGGGGGGGTCGACCATTTTGAGATGCTGCGGCGATGTTACCCGATCCACCATTAACGCTGTTTTCATCGCGATTTTAGTCAAAGGGTGAAAACACCGAGATAAAAATCGTTACTGATCAAAGCCAGGTAAATCAATACAATTGTTTTTCACACCTCCCGCGGAGCAGTGGTGGCGATAAATGCCTCAGGTCAAAGAGAAATGGCTAGTTTGATTGCTGACAGACGTAGGCCTATAGTTATATCACTACCGCTGGAGTATCGAATTCGATCACGAGTAAAACCATCACATCCTTTTCTAACCTCAAACTGCTATCTCGCATAGGTCTACGATTAGTTACCCATGGGTGAGTGACTTATAGTCAGAAAGAATGAGTGCCGCCGTCGGAGAAACACAGAATAGTCCTGTGCGCTACTAACTGTGCTTTGTCGACTGAAGGGACGCAATTGGATACCGAAAAGTCTAGCTCGCATGCGAGTAAATCCAAGTTAATAAATTTCCGAAGAAGCCGTGCTTACGCAAAATAAGCTTATCTCTTTTCATATTCTCAAATCTTGAACATTTACCTCTGTTGACAAATGTTTCAAAAAGCGACTCTCCCCTTACCCAATTAATTGGTTTATTACCTCCCTTTGCCTATCCCGTTGAATCTTCTTATAAATATTACGTTTTTTGTTGATATATGATAAAATATTGTTTCTTTTTTATTAAACTTGTTCATATTATAGTCATGTTTTACAGGGTTTGAAAATTATTATCGTTGATTCCTATCTCTAACGGAATAAACAACTTCATTAAGTTTTAAACAGGAAGCTATATATAAACCTACATTTCCCCTTTGAAAGCTTCTAACAAAGAAACTAAAAATGACTCGAAACTGATGGTGACCGCGTAGCTTCGCTTTCGTCTGGACTTTCACTCCTGACGATCTACTATCTGATAATCAAAGCCGTGAATTAACATCTTGTCAAACCAAGGGTTACGAACATTTTACTTATACGGTTTTCGAGAAGCTTTCGATATCCCTTGACTTGTGAAAATGATGTATTAAATGGATTAGCTTATCTCCGCAAACCGGCGATCCAAATGTCGTAGCTACAGATTCATTTAATTGAATTTACGGCATTTTTTCTCGCTCATCAAAGAATGAGGTCCTGCACTCTGAGAGATTCGATTACTTTTGTACAGTTTCGATCGGACATAGGGTATTGTTTATTTTGATTGCGTAGATTATTATTTTCTCCTATTTTCTAAGACAATATTTAAAATATGAAATTCGTTGATGTTATGAAACTTAATGGATTTTACTAATTTTACCCTTTTGAGATTGTCGTTATCAGTGTTTCTCAGCTGCTGGGCGTGTTGGCCCGATAAATCGGAATTCAGAGTACTAAGAGGAGTCTGCGATCGTTAAACCCTACAAACTAGATTACTTTATCAAAGATAGTTTTGTTTAGCTTAGGTACAACAAAACGATCTTAAAATAAAAATACCAAAGCAATAAACCGCGTTTGTTCTTCAATTGATTGCCGAGTTTTAAAAATATAAAATACGATGGCCTAAATATGTACATGTATATTTAGATATCCGATATCGTTATCAATATTGACCCTGTGTCTGTTACGTTTCCGTGGTACGTTATTGTTCACCGCGGGAGGGGGGAAGGGGGGGATCGGCGGCGGCCGGGGGGTACAGCGTTATAGCAGATACATCCACTTCTTCCGCTGTTTAATTTCCTGGACCCCGACCACAGCATTTTAATGGAGTTACGGTGTACATGAGTTGACGGATGGCGTCACGGGTCACGTGATGTTTACATCCAGGGAATTGCTGTAGGCAGAAAGCTCTACCAGTTACATACACAAATAGTAAAACTTTCAATATTCAAGTTATTGGATTGTACATTTCTAATGATTATTCCCTGTTGACAAAGGTGTCAACATTTAGATAAATCATCCAACCTTTTGATTATGCAGTTGTCATCACATGACATTGTCTGTGAAAAGAATATTTCTCGTCGAAAGATAACCACCCTGAAATGCAAATGAATGCAAACAAATCGCTGTTGAGCAACTGATATATTGGGCATTCAACATTAATTAAGTTGTATATACATTTTTAGTTCACTCATAAATGAAATATAGTATATCTTACCTATATTGAGCTGATTCAAGTTTCAATGCCGATTTTTAGCTCCACTGGCCGAAGGCCAGCGAGCTATTGTCATGGCGGTGTGTCCGTCATGCGTGCGTGCGTCCGTGCGTAAACTTTTTCTTTAAACAACTTCTCCTCCAAAACCTATGGGCGGATTTTGATGAAACTTGGTAGAAATGTTCCTTGGGTGACCCTCTTCTAAAATTGTTAATGCATTTTTATGCCCCCGATAGGGAGGCATCATAAATTTGACTTGTCCGTCCGTCCGTCTGTCCGTCCGTCTGTCCGTCCGTCCGTCATTCCGTCCAAAAACTTTAACATTGGCCATAACTTCCTTATTACTTAACATATTCGCATCATACTTTACCACAACATTCCTTGGTACATTACCTTTCTGTAGGCACATACTTTGGTGACCTTGACCCCTGGATGACCTTGACCTTCAACATAGATTGGCCATAATTTAAAATCAAAGCGGTGTCGGGGGCATTGTCATCTTACAGTGACAGCTCTTGTTTCACTTTGAAATCTTTAAAAATCTTCTCCTCCCAAACCTTTGGGCCAATTTCAATGAAACTTGGCATGGATGTTTCTGGGGTGACCCTTTACCTAAATTGTTAAAGAAATTTTGATTGACCCCCAAATATGGGCGTGGCAGGGCGGGGCTTATTTTGAGCCCAAAATCTTTGAATGACATCTCCTCCTGAACCACTGGGCTGATTTCAACCAAACTTTACCAAAATGTTCCTGGGGTGACCCTTTACCTAAATTGTTCAAGAAATTTTGATTGACCCCTAAATATGGGCGTGGCAGGGCGGGGCTTATTTTGAGCCCGAAATCTTTGAATGACATCTCCTCCTGAACCACTGGGCCGAATTCAACCAAACTTTACCAAAATGTTCCTGGGGTAACCCTTTTCAAAAATTGTTCCTGAAATTTTGATTGGCCCCCAAATATGGGCGTGGCAGGGCGGGGCTTATCTGAGCCCGAAATCTTTGAACGACATTTCCTGCTGAACCATTGGGCCGATTTCAATGAAACTTTACCAGAATGTTCCTCGGGAGACCCTTTCCAAAAGTTGCTCTCAAAATTTTGATTGGCCCATAAATATGGGTGTGGCAGGGTGGGGCTTATTTTGAGCCCGAATTCTTTGAAGGACATCTCCTCCTGAATCACTGGGCTGATTTCAATGAAATTATACCAAAATGTTCCTTCTGTGACCCTTTTCAAAAATTGTAGGTCTTAAGAGAGTTCAAAGTGTTGTTTTCATTCAAAGAAAGATTCATTTAATGCAAGTCTAATGATGTTATAGCCAGTGGAGCGATACAGGCCCTCTTGGGCCTCTTGTTCTTTATTCCATTTCCATTATTCATAATGTCACAGAAATTTCTAAAGGTTTTTTTGTAGCCTTTTCTCTTATTTATCTAAACATTATTAATCCATATATTAGTTAAATTCTGAGAACACCACCTACTGTTGAAAACCGATTTGCTTCCATTAAAAGTCTTCCGCACATTCAGAAAATGGGTTAATTTAAGATGATAAACCAAGGAAACCAGACACACGATCTGCCGACTAAACAGCTTTTCTAGTGCACCCTTGGATTGTAAAAATCATATCAAAGAATTTTCATTATGCGACATAAAAATATAAATATAAATTTTTATCAAATATAAGTTAGGCCTACTGCATATTTGAAACCCAGGGTTTGCTTCAGCGGGAAAAGGAAGCTGCCAAAAACGAAAATGTACTCCGAACCATTTTTCTATTTTGCTTTATGTAGTTCCCATGAAAAAAAATCGAATTTTATGGGTAGGAAAGAAATTAAAGCATGCATAATGTCTTTATTTGTTAAAGATGATATAATGTGATCGTTCTTTTGTAAATCTTCATTTTTTACCCCGACCAGACGACAAAAAATTATCTCGAAATTGAAAGCGTTGGTGGCAAACGAAACATCGCAATACAACCTGATTAAAATGGATCTGCGATGTTCTGATGCTCAACGAAGATTTTAACTACATTGCAACAACAAAAATATAAAATGAATGTGAGGAAAAATAAGTAGAAAGTTCTGAAATTCTGGCGAGTGAACTGATTAATGTTACAAGTCACTTTTTCCCCAAACGTTGTTTAACCTGAGTCATCTTATACTCTGTAAAATTACTTTATTGGCAAGGGTTAATGAATTTTTATGCCCCCGTATCGAAAGATCGGGGGCATATTGTTTTACCGTTGTCCGTCTGTCCTTCTGTCTGTCCGTCCGTCCGTCCGTCTGTCTGTCTGTCTGTCTGCAAAAGTTAACCAAAAAACTTAACATTGCCAATATCTTCAAGCCTATTTAAGATACAAGGCTCATATTTGGCATGATGATAGATCTCAATGATCCGCATCTGCTGGTACCAAAGTCAAGGTCATGTGACAAGGTCATGGTCATCTGTCAAGGTCAAATAACTCAAAAAGTTAACCAAAAAACTTAACATTGCCAATATCTTCAAGCCTATTCAAGATACAAGGCTCATATTTGGCATGATGATAGATCTCAATGATCCGCATCTGCTGGTACCAAAGTCAAGGTCATGTGACAAGGTCAAGGTCATCTGTCAAGGTCGAATAACTCAAAAAGTTAACCAAAAAACTTAACATTGCCAATATCTTCAAGCCTATTCAAGATACAAGGCTCATATTTGGCATGATGATAGATCTCAATGATCCGCATCTGCTGGTACCAAAGTCAAGGTCATGTGACAAGGTCAAGGTCATCTGTCAAGGTCGAATAACTCAAAAAGTTAACCAAAAAACTTAACATTGCCAATATCTTCAAGCCTATTCAAGATACAAGGCTCATATTTGGCATGATGATAGATCTCAATGATCCGCATCTGCTGGTACCAAAGTCAAGGTCATGAGACAAGGTCAAGGTCATCTGTCAAGGTCAAACTTTGAAAACAAATGCTGTTACGGGGCATTTGTGTTTCACAAACACATCTTGTTCTTATTCATCTTACGTTTTCCCCAATAACATTCAACACGTTTGACCATTTCGTCGTGATTTTACCCTTTAAAACGACGCGACTACGGATACAACAGATCTCGATCGGCTGTAGTTACGTAGATTTATTCTACTTGACGCCGTGAACCGATTAATTTGAGTCAAACTTTTTTTATTTAGTTCATGTCCTACAAATTCATTACGTTATGGAAAGAGGTTAAGAAAGTTAACTTGTTCAAGTGGCGGATGCAAAGAGGGGTTCAAGGGATTCAAAGGAACCCCCATCTGTAGCCTAGTTGTTTCATTTTTACACAGAAATTCAATCAAAACTTTGTAATACTAGGAAACAAATCTTCTCTCCCTTTATTGTACATTAGTTCCCTTTTTATAGAAATCCTTTATCCACCGCCCTTTTCATCCAACTTTCTATAAAAATCTTAAAATATAACTATTCTGGGTTTGTTTACAGAAACGGTGCAACTTCAGCTCTGTCAGAACTTTCATGAGTGCTGTAGACTGAGTTACGAATGTTTGAAAACCTAGATACTTACTATGTTTCATACATAATTTTCATTTTCTTTATGAATGACGTGAAAATTGACAAAAAAGAAAACATCAAGTTTACAAAGGAAGAATATTTGAGCTAAACGATGGACACGTGTTTTAGAGTCCCTCGAGCTAAATTGCGCAACTCGAGCGTCTACATAAGACAGACCCTAGGCTATGTTTATTCAAAGATAACTCTGGATGCATTTTTGTAAGAGTAATGCTCCCTTTTCAGTGTTTATTCTAGGATTTGTGAGGAAGAGAGAATATAGTTGAAAATTGACAACATTTATCAGTCAACAAAAAAATATTTTTACAGGAAGGAAAATATGCATTTTATGGGCGGAGGTCATTTCTCAAAATGTTATATAGTGGAAACTTTGAAAATCATTTTCTCAGAATGTAATAGATGGATATCAACCAAATTTCTTTCGAATGACCCTTGAGTGACCCTTTATCAGTCTACAAAAAATCAATGTGATCGGTTGAAAAATATGTCTTTTATGGGCGGAGGTCATTTCTCTATATGTTATAGAGTGGAAACTTTGAAAATCATTTTCTCTGAATTTAATAGATGGATATCAAACAAATTTCACTGGAATGATCCTTGTGTGACCCTTCATCAGTCTACGAAAAATTATTGTGATCAGATGGAAAATATGTATTTTATGGGCAGAGGTCATTTCTCAAAATGTTATATAGTGGAAACTTTGAAAATCATTTTCTCAGAATCTAATTATTGGATATCAACCAAATTTCACTGGAATGATCCTGGAGTGACCCTTTATCAGTCTACGAAAAATTATTGTGATTGGATGAAAAATATGCATTATATGTGCGGAGGTCATTTCCTTATATGTTATATATTGGAAACTTTGAAAATCATTCTTCTCAGAATATAACTGATGGATATCTATCAAACATTTTTGGTATGATCTTTGGGTGACCCATTATCTTGCACTCAAAATTATTTTGATTGGATAAAAACTATGTCTTTTATTGGCGGAGGTCATTTCTCTATATGTTATATAGTTGAAACTTTAATAATCATTTTCAACATCAGTAGAATGGAAAATATCTAAAAATCTAGTCAAAACTTGTATTTGCTTTTACAAGAATTTCAAGTCTGTGGAGAGACTCGAGCCATCCATGGCTTTTTACTTTTACCATGGGCTAGGGAGGGTTGGATGCTGGATAATCATTTTAGGGGAGTGCTTGTTTGGTGAAATAAGGTAATAAGAACTGTTCCTCTTCAATCGATTAAATAAGAAGTAGTACCTAATCATTAAATATTGCTAGTCCCAATGTGCATTCCTAAGTTGGAAATTTGGGATCTTGCTTTTTCCATACACCCAAAGGGTTGTATTATGTTATGGCCCGGTGGTCTGTCCGTCTGTCTGTCCTTCCGTCCATTATCAAACTTTTGTGTGAGAAACTCCTCCTAAACTATCAATGGGAATGAGCTGTAATGGGACAATTACTCCCTTTGATGTCTGGTTGGGCATAAGACCTTTGAAATTCAAATTGCTCCAGTCATTCCTGAGAAATCTTGAATTATCTGCCCTTGAATTGAACAAAAATCAATGGTTTTTTTTTGTGTGCAACTCCTCCTGAACTATCAATGGGAATGACCCGAAACTTGGCACATTTTCCTCCTATGATGTCAAGTTGTGCATAAGACCTTTGAAATTCAAATTGCTCCAGACATTCCTGAGAAATCATGAATTATCTACCCCTGAATTTCATGAAAATCACTTGGCGTGTTTTGGTGTTGAACTCCTCCTTAACGATCAATAGAAATGTGCTGAAACTAGACTCAGTTATTGACAGGCATATATACGCCGCTCTGCAAAGCTCTTGTTAAAAGGAGTGGCAAAAAAATTTAATGACATACCCTTATGGCATTGTCAAATTTCATTGCTAAAATATGTTAAGAAAATTAAATGAAGCATAACTATGTATAGAAAATGTTGGGTTTCTTTAACTTGAAATGATTATGAAGGAAACCACCAGATGCATCTGTGATGGTCATTTATTAAGGTAGTGGACCCGTAATTGTTTTACATCTCAAAAGTGATGAACTTTAAAAGTGTTAACCGAGGTTTCCTAATGATTTTCATTAGGAAACCTCGGATAACATTGTGAAAGAATATGTGGTCCGAAATTTGCATAACTATTACGGGTCCACTACCTTAAGGTCAGACTCTGAAAACATTGCCATTGTAGGAGGAAAAGTTATCTTCAAAATAATATTTTTTTACATTTTGATGAGGTTTATTATGCATTTTTAAGGTGTGCCATTTCCACCAAGCCACAGACTTACAATGAATGAAGTGTTTGATGCTAAAGGAAAGCCAAAGCCAGATGTACTGAAATCCCATTTCATTGTGGAAGGAAAGCTAACAGAAGATGTTGCTCTACGTATTATAAATGAAGGTGCAGCCCTACTGCGACAGGAGAAGACAATGCTTGACATTGAGGCACCAGTCACAGGTATGGAAGAGTTACATTAAAATTTTCTCAAATTGAAAAAAAAAATCAGACTTCACACAATACATATAATCCCACAGATATTCCTTGTAAAAATCATACTGGCTTGATGATTTTTCACAAGATACAAGACCAACTGATGGTCAAGTCTTTTTCGGTTTGGTAAAATTTGGTATTCTCTGATAAAAATAAAAGGTTACCATACAAATTGTCCTGTTAAAAAAAATGTAATTCTTCAGGAATGTGGAGTTCCCTTACCTGACTTGTCCGGTGTAACAGTGTAACATGTCCCCCTGGGTAACGTGTCCCCGGGGACAGGTTACCCCGGGGTAACCTGTCCCCCCCTGGGGTAACATGTCCCCCCCATGGAAAACATTATTTCTTATCAAAATTTTAATTTTTCATTCATGCTATTTTGTATATCTCTAATTCAATTTAAAAAAGACATATAAAAAGTATATCTGTAATTTTGAGTGGTTTTCAATTCCTCAAACCAAAATATAATTTGCTTACTATGATTTTCTTATCAAATCAATTTTCCTTTTTTTATATTTTATATTATAGTAATCAGTCTTGGTATTTTATGCAAATATTTGAAAGTTTAATGAAAAAAATATAAATAAAATAAAACTTTAGTGGGGGGGGGGGGGGGGGATGTGTTACCCCGGGGTAACCTGTCCCCCGGGACACGTTACCCAGGGGTAACCTGTCCCCCTATTCAAAATGCTTTTATTCATTTGATTTCACCTTCCAGTCATTGATTTTTCTTAAGAAATTATCATGATATTCATTGAAAAATATTTCATTCATTTTTTTAAAAAAAATTGATGCTTTTTAAAAAGAAAAATCTTAATACTTGCACGTTTTAATTTTTTGCAATATTACTTTTGCAATATCTAAATTTTTTTCCAAGTCCATATTTAGATTGAAAAAAAGCATTTGATAACATATCATGTTAATATTGCAGTTTTCATTAGAAAGCAACATGAAAAATTCATTCAATACTTCTTTTGACAGGGGGACAGGTTACCCAAGCCAGGGTAACATGTCCGCGGGGAACAGGTTACCCCGGGGTAACCTGACCCCCTATTCCAAATACTTTTTTCATTAAAGATATCACCTTCCAGTCATTCTTTTTTATTAAGAAAGATATTCTTAGAAAATTTTCTCAATGGCTATGTATGTTTTTATTTCTTTGTACCTTTTTAAAGAAAAATCTTAGCACTTGAATATTTTTTTATCATTGCACCTTATCAATTTTTTCAGAGTCTGTTATTAAATTGAATAATAGCTTTTAAAAACACAGTTATCATATCTGTATTGCAGTTTTGATAAGAAAACAACATGTGAATTGACAAATTGTTTAAATCTTGTATTTTGGAAAGGGGGACAGGTTACCCAAGCCTGGGTAACTTGTCCCCCTATTCCAAATGCTATTTTTCATTAAAGATATCACCTTCCATTCGTTCTTTTTTTAATTAAGAATGTATGGTATGATATACTTTGAACATTCCCTCAAAGAATATGTATGTTAAAATATATTTTGAAATGTGTTCCTTTTCAAGAGGATTCTTAGCCAGTGCAATTTTCTTATTATTTGCATCATTTCAATATATTCCAAGTCCATGGTTTGAATGATATGATGCTTTATGAACATATGTAATGTTAATTTGGCAATTTTGATAATAAAACAACATGACAAATAAATCAAAACTTCTTCTTTTGAAAGGGGACAGGTTACCCTTGGGCATTTTGGGGGGTGGGACAGGTTACCCAGGCCTGGGTAACGTGTCACCGGGGACAGGTTACCCCAGCTTGGGTAACCTGTCCCACCCCCCTAAATACATACACATACACTCACAATAAATTTTCTAATAAGTGAATAATTTTTGTAAAAATAACTTTCAAAGAAAAAAGAAATTGTTTTTGTAAACTTTTGGTAAAATTCCTGGTTAACATGTTAGCAATGTTTTCCCAGTCTGGGGTAACATTTTTATAGAGACAAGTAACCACAGATTGGAAAATCTTACATGTACCAAAAACAATTTAGAATAAAAAAGAAAAAGAAAATATTTTGGTAAATTTGTGCACAGATCATTGTTGACAACCTTTTAAGAGGTGGGACAGGTTACCCAGGCCTGGGTAACGTGTCCCCGGGGACAGGTTACCCCAGCTTGGGTAACCTGTCCCCCCCCCCCCCCCCCCAGACATACACTCACAATAAATTTTCTAATTATTGAATAACTAATTTGTATAACAGTTTTGATATAAATGAGACTATCACATAGTTTTCAAAAATAGAAAAGTGTATTTGCAAGTTTTTTTGAATAAATCCTCATTAACAACCTTTTTTTGTGTTTTCACTGGGGTAACATGTTTCAGAGACAAGTGACCACAGCCTAGGAAACCTTACCCCCAAACAATTTGAAATGTTATTAAATAATTGAAAACATATGGGTTTATTTTTGCATATATCATTGCTGACAGCATTTTTGGGTGTGGGACAGGCTACCCAGGCCTGGGTAACGTGTCCCCGGGGACAGGTTACCCCAGCTTGGGTAACCTGTCCCACGCACCAAATACATACACATACACTCTCAATGAATTTTCTAATAAGTGAATAATTTTTGTAGTAAGAACAGTTGTGATATAATTAAGACTATAAAATAACTTTCAAAGAAAAAAGAAATTGTTTTTGTAAACTTTTGTGAAAATTCCTGGTTAACATGTTAGCAATGTTTTCCAAGTCTGGGGTAACATTTTTTAGAGACAAGTGACACAGATAGGAAAATCTTACATGTACCCAAAACAATTAAGAATAAATAAGAAAAAGAAAATATTTTGGTAAATTTGTGCACAGATCATTGTTGACAACCTTTTTAGAGGTGGGACAGGTTACCCAGGCCTGGGTAACGTGTCCCCGGGGACAGGTTACCCCAGCTTGGGTAACCTGCCCCCCCCCCAGGCATACACATACACTCACAATAAATTTTCTAATAAGTGAATAACTAATTTGTATAACAGTTTAAATATAAATAAGAATATCACACAGTTTTCAAATAAAGAAAAATGTATTTGCAAGTTTTTTTTTAATTAATCCTCATTAACAACCTTTTTTTGTGTTTTCACTGGGTTAACAGGCCTGGGTAACATGTTTCAGAGACAAGTGACCACAGTCTTGGAAACCTTACCCCCAAACAATTTGAAATATTATTAAATAATTGAAAACATATGGGTTTATTTTTGCATATATCATTGCTGACAGCATTTTTGGGGGTGGGACAGGTTACCCAGGCCTGGGTAACGTGTCCCCCCCCCCCCCATTCACACAAAGAAAAAATTCATGCTTTCAATAATTTTCCTAAAGACAAGATCATTCATAGATATGTCCATAGTCATGATGAAAATTAACAATTATTTTTCTAAAAAAAAAAAGTTTAATTGTTATTATACTTATCATGGAAAATATAAAAATCCTTCAGAATTGAAACAGTTCGCAAAACAGATCAAAATTACACACAGATCAAAGAAAGAGACTTGTTACACATAGAATAAAAATATATTGGTAAAAGAAATGTGACTCAATATTGATTTACAATATCTGTAGGGGGGGACAGGTTACCCCAGGGGGGGACAGGTTACCCCGGCTGATTTCTAGGGTAAAGTGTCCCCGGGGACAGGTTACCCCGGGGTAACCTGTCCCCGGGGACACGTTACCCAGGGGACAGGTTACCCTGGGACACCGGCACACGCTTTTCTACTAGTGGACAAAAGCCTTTTTCTTTACCACTTGTCCATGGACAAGTAGAAATCATTTCTGATTTTTTTTTCTCTTTTTTTGGGGGGACAAGTTCTTTTTAATCCTGGACAAATGGAAAATCATCTCTTGTCCAAGGACAAGTTGAGAAATCTGTTTTTCTATACCCCTGATTTCATGTCATATGTAATTTGAAACAATACCATGATCATGTGGTTTGCCATAGAAGAGAAATCCATACAATAAAGGGGTTGATACTGAATGTACTTTTGTTAGAATTTATGAGGATTGCCCCTTGTATTTTGCATTTGTCCGCAATCTGTATGTCAATGTTAGAATGGCATGTGCTGCTCAGCTTGTTTTGCTGATAGCAGCATGCAAAAAGGGTGTTTAGTCCTTAATCTACTCTATCCAGCAGGGAAACCTATTTCAAAGAGATAACCATGGTTCAACACTAAGGGCAGTTAAAAACTATTGATTTGTTGGCATAACTCCTTTTTATTTTGCAAGCAATGAGTTGATTGACTTATTATTTTGGAAGAAAACAAATTTATGATTTTGGAGGAGTTATTGCGGAAAAGAGGAAATTGCTTTTTTACCACAATTTTTTCCTAAAAATATAGAAATTCGAACTCACTAATATTACCTTGGACTCCTTGATTTCAATGATTGTGGAGTCCTTTTTGACTCCTTTCTCTCAATGTTTCAACCCAGATAACTTGTTTGTGTTTACAGTGTGTGGGGATATCCATGGACAGTTTTATGATCTGATGAAGTTATTTGAAGTAGGTGGTCCTCCAGCCACAACACGCTACCTCTTCTTGGGAGATTATGTAGACAGAGGATATTTCAGTATTGAGGTAAAAATTACAAGATATTCTCTACAAGATAACTCAAATGAGTACTCCAAACTTTTTTAGTTTATTAAGTCAAAGCTTTTAATAAGAGGTAGCAACGCAATATAAATCAAGAAATTCAGATTTGAAAACAACTACAACAACAACAAAAAAAACCCAGAAAAATCAGACCCAGATGTAAAAAAAGTCAGAGATTATCATGAAAATGTCAATTTATTTGATTTAGGGCATTTCAAAATTTAACACTTTCCTTCTTTACAAAATTTGGACCTGTCCAAATTCAAAGGTTTTGCAGACGAAAATTTAAAGTGGATTTAATTTGAAAAATAACAATTCTGTAGGGTAGAAAATAGTGTGGAAAAAGAAGAAATTGCTTGTCAGAAGCAATTTCTTCTTTTTTCACAACGTATTCTCAATCATAAAATAACAGGCACGTAAAAAGCAGGGATTAAACAGCAAAGGGTTAACCAAACAAAAGAGTATTATTTGGGAAACCCCGACGGCAGCATTACGTCTTTCTGAATATTTGTCTCTCACTTATCAGTTTATATTTGTAGACCTGTTTGAGATATCAGCTTGAGGCTAGGAAAGGATGTTTGGTAGTCCTGGAGAGAGAAATACCAGGAATCCATTGTAAGGTTCTCCAGCTGCTGCAACATTACTGAAAGATTGTTGAAAGCAGCATAAAACTCCATTCAAATCATATCAAAGTATTATTGAGAAAAGCTAGTCCACACAACCAATAAAAGCAACAATCAAAAAGATATTTATTAATGTGTATGTGTATCAGGCCAAAAACATTTGTGTGAAATGGCAAAAAAATGTTTGAAATGGCATTTAAACTTAGCAGGATAAGGGTTAGTTTAATGTTGATTGCTGTGTTTTTGATATTTTGTTACCTACAGGGCGCAGCCGCCACCATAGCGCAGTTGGTTAGGAATAAGATTTCCTATCTGGAAGTCGTGGGTTCGATCCCTGGTGGCGGCAATTATTCTTTCCGACGTTTGTCTCTCACCAATGGGTAGATAATCGTTAACCTATGTGAGATAGCAGTCGAAGGCTAGGAAAGGGTGTAATGGTAGTACAGGTGAAAGAAATACCAGGATTACCATTGTTAGGTGCTCCAGCCACCACGATATAACTGCTAAATTGTTGAAAGCTGTGTAAAACCCAGTCAAACAAACAAGCAAATACCTACTCAGCACCCAACAGTAGAATGTCTCGTTCCTGCTTAACATTTGCTTGGCTTGAGAGCAGAGTCACAGAAAGAGAGGGAGTTTTGGTTTTCAAAATAAAATGTATCATTATTCCTTACTTAAACCTTATGTTGTGGGTATATATTTGAAATGTCTCATGGAGACACTTCAAATGCGTACCCACAACAAAGAAATTTGTTGTGAAATAAAGATTTTTAGACTGGCTTTACCCTTTCTTATCTGGACCCCTGCTTGAGTCTCACTTAAGAATTTATCTTTTTGTTTCAGTGTGTGCTGTACCTCTGGGCTTTAAAAATCTTATATCCAAACACATTCTTCATGTTGAGAGGAAACCATGAATGTCGGCATTTAACAGAATATTTCACTTTTAAACAAGAATGTAAGTATTATCTGTAAAAGGAAATAGGAAAATTGTACAGATAGTAATTTGGATATGCAGTTGTCCTAAGTTTAGAACTTACGTAGGGCATGTGCTAGAGTTTAAAGTTGAGGTGTCATCGGCTCCTAAACCATTAAATTCTGGTAGTCAAAAATGATTTTAACTGGTCAAAATAACATAAGGAGTAAATCATGAGTAGAAGTTTGAAGGTTTAAGTGTTTTAAAATTGACCTGCTTTGGCAAATGGTATAGACAAAGATTAGCTTTCATAAATATGCAGTCTGGTTGTGGTCTTTACCACCTGATTTTCTTTGTTAAACAAGAAAAGTTTAAAATATTGTATTTTCATTTTAGATTTTGACGCACAAAAAGGTGCATGTTAGTGTTTTCAGTAATTCAATTTTATGGTAATTTTTATCCAGCTTGACAAGGGTTAACATGAAGTCAGTAGTGATGAATTGTAAATTGGCTAGACTATATTTATTCAAATCCTTGTATCCAGTTGTATCAATCTTATGATTCATGATTTGTTTATTTGTAGGTAAAATAAAGTATACAGAGCGTGTATATGATGCATGCATGGATGCATTTGATTGCCTCCCATTATCAGCTTTAATGAATCAGCAATTCCTTTGTGTGCATGGTGGTCTTTCACCTGAAATCCACACTTTAGAAGACATCAGGAAGGTAAGGTTCTGGCTAGTGTTTTACTCTTACACTAGGGTTAAACATCCTTTATCAAAGCAGGAATCAATACTGTTTCAATTGGGTCCTAAAGGAATCCCATCTTAATATTGCTACAGGGCTTGAAAATTCTTGAAATTTCTACTCGTCCTCCTATATAGAAGAATATAGTGATACATTAATTTCATTAGTGAAATTTTTCAAAATCCACTCATCCTGCTTATATAGACAAAGAAGGAAAAAATCATGCAGGACGAGCGGACAAGTAGAATTTTCAAGCCCTGTGCTAGAATCCCTCCACATAATTCAAAGATCCCTTCCTATATTCAAGTAGGAAGTATGAAGACTTTTACAGAAAGAGCAAGGAAATGCATGAATTATGGATACATGTATATAGATTCTAATTACTTTGTAAAGCAAGGGTGCTAACTTCATTTTGTTCCTTAACAAATATATGGAAGAAAGTGAAGTTAAAACCTTGGCTTGAAATTTTAAAAAAACAATGGATTCTAATTAAAATAACAGGGGTATGGAAATAGATTTTCACCACTTGTCCCTGGACATGTAAAATGCAATATTCTACTTGTCCTGGATCAAAACGACTTGTCCTCATTGAGAAAACATTGATTTTAAGGAAGAAAATACTGCAATCCATTATTTTACACTGCTTTTTACTCGTCCTAGTAGCCTAGAAAAATGTGGTTGTCCGCAGGTAAAAAAGCCCACATCTGACAAGTTGGGCATGGGAATTCCACACTCAAAATAACATCAAATTTTATAACTATTGAAGGTCCCCTACAGAATCCCTTGCTATGAACTTCTGGAATCCCTCCCAATGTTTTGGGATCGTAAGCCTCGGAAGGATCCCAGGACACTGTTAGTGTCGAACCATGCAAAATGAAAAAATAACAGGTTGATCTATTGAATGAAATTTCTTTCAGATGAGGGGTTGTTTTGATCCATTGCAATTTCAGATGAGGGGTCGTTTTGATCCATTGCAATTTCAGTAATCTGTATTCATACCAATTAGAATTAAAATTATATTTTTTGTCTCTTTTACATCTTTATGAGAGATTGATATTTTGTATGCCACTGTCATAGTGCAGTTGGTATTGCAAGGGACTGGCAATCTTAAGGTCCTGAGTTTGATTCCTGACATCAGCACTCATTATTTAAGATTAATTTTCTCCCACCAAGGGTTGATAATTGTTGACCTCTGCCAGATAGCAGCTGGAGGCTAGGAAATTGTTGAGTGGTAGTGCAGTTTTAAGAAATACCAGGAATCCATTGTTAGGTACTCCAGCCATTGCACTCTAACTGAAAGTTTGCTGAAAGCAGTGTAAAATCCATTCATACAAACAAAAGTCAGTGTTGCAGTTCACAAAAAGGGCTTTCATATAAAATGTTTTCTATGGTGGCATACATTATGTTAATGGTTTATTTTTTACAGTTGGACAGATTTAAAGAACCTCCAGCATTTGGACCTATGTGTGATTTATTGTGGTCTGACCCATTAGACGATTTTGGTAATGAAAAAACAACAGAACATTTTACTCATAACACTGTTAGAGGTTGCTCATATTTTTATAGGTAAGAGCTTATCCAGATTTTTTCATCAGAACAATTCCTTTAAACATTTGAATACATGGTGGTCTTTCAGAATACCGTTTGAGCATAACCCTCCTTTTATAACCATTGCTCTACTTCTTGCTTCAATCCAAAAATAATGAAAATTCAAAAATGTTTTCTGAAAATTCTGATGTTGGCCTTTTATAATTGCTATACTGCATTATTGTTATAAAACCCATTTGTCATGGCTTAATGTGGCAATTTCCTGAAAACTGCATGATATAATTAATCTGTCAATTTTCAATTACTTTGATTTGATTTATCTATAGATACATTATTTTATTGATAAAAGTTTTAAAAGAAAATAATAGATAGCTGTTTATTTAGATGAAATATGTCTATTTTATGTATTTATGGTGTAAATTTAAAAAGTAAACAGATAATTTTATAGGGAAAAAAAAGAGAGGTAATCATTTTTAAACACCAGTTGTAGTTCAGCCAGATTTTCCATGGTTGGCCCTTAATTTCAACATGGTTTAACTGGAAAACACAGCTTTTGTTGGAACTATACTGGTAACTCCAGTCCGAAATCTTTATTTCTGAATGAAACCGTATCATGTGGGTACCCATTTGAATTGTCTTGTCGTGACAATTCTAATGAGTAGCCACAAGATAGGGTTTGAGTAAGGTCTAGTGAAATTTTTTAATTGGAAATCCAAAATACCCCCTCTATCTTTAGCTCTGTAACACATTGATATTTTCTATTTCAGCTATGCAGCTTGTTGTGAATTTTTACAGCAAAATAATTTATTGTCAATTATACGAGCACATGAAGCACAGGATGCAGGGTAAGTCATTGTTCAAGTTAACCCTTGCCATGCTGAACCCGGAATATTCATGCTTTGGCAGGAGCTATAGACAAACATCAGCCTGCATTTATGTGCAGTCTGATGTTAGCCTACACCACCTGTTTGTCACTTTTAAACCAGAATTGTCGATAGATTTAGTTTTTCAAATAAAAAATGATCTACAGTTAGTACTTTCAATGATTTTTGCCTTTTGATTTTGATGACAAATTTTAGCAAAAAATTTATTCAGCATGACAAGGGTTAATTCAAGTCCCTAGTTCAAGGGAGGGATTTTAATTTCAAACAATAAAATTTCCTTTCTTTTCTATCAAACCCTTTCATGTGGGAACTCAAACGAATTTTCTTGATGTCAATGATAGACATAATTTGTTGGATGGGTCAGTCCCAGGTTTCGATTCCTGACAGCGGCACCCATCCTTTCTGATTCTGTCTTCTGGGATGATTATTGTGGATTTGTGTGGGAAAGCAGCTTGAAGCTAGGAAAGGATGTAATGGTTGTAATAGTGTTAGAAATACCATGAATCCATTGTTAGGTGCTCCAGCCATTGTGATACAGCTGAAAAATTGTTGAAAGTAGCATAAAATCAAATTCAAACAAACAAATTAATCATTGGTAGCATTTACACCTGTGTGTGCAATATCAAAAATATTTTAAAAGGTTATTTCACTCCCACAAAGTAGGTCACATTGTAGAAAATATTTAATTTATTACATCTGACTTCTCCATCTATTTCCAGATATAGAATGTATAGAAAAAGTCAGACCACAGGATTCCCATCCTTGATAACTATCTTCTCAGCACCGAATTACTTAGATGTGTATAATAATAAAGGTAACACCAATTAGACCATACTATTTTCAATCATACACTGAAGAAAAATGTCTACTGAAGCTTAAGAAAGTTGGTGTTATAGCAAGAAAGCCATAGTCAGATTACTCTTACAGTTAGTCGCATCATGAAATTGACTCTTATCTCGATCTAAATCATTCCAAATCGCTCTCTCAGCGCTCACTCAAATCACTCAAAAATGCTTAAAAATTATAGAAAAAATTTCGAAATCACCCAGTTCAATATGATTAACGTTGCAATCCAATTGATCATATTATAAATTCATGAATTTATTGACTTGTGTTGATTGCCAAACGTCTAATTTGTCTTAGAGGACACAAACTCAGGGTTGCTTCCAGAGCGCGGGATTGCGGGAATCCCGCTAAAATAATCATAAACCCGCATAATAAACATTTCTATGCGTACCCGATCCCGCTAAAAAATTCATTGGCCCGCAAAAATTACATTGACGTGCGTGATTATATTTTTTGAAGGTAAGATAACAAGTCAATTGAACCAGAATTTCTAAAATTTTACTAGTAAAATGAGATTTTGATTCTTCTTTCATAGAATAAGGATTGTTTTTTAACTTTAAAACGAGCGTGTGATGATGGTATCACGGGCGACGAATTTCTACACTTTTCGTCTTCCAAATTCAGACTGGAAGAAAATGAATATTTATTTTCTTATATTTCTGTATATCGCAAACTATGAATATTTTCATGAAAAACACACATAGGACTCATGATACCTTTGATAATTTATCGAGAAAACGGGTTTCTAGGCATTTAAGGGAGATAGAAAAAAGATCGGAGTTTCCAGTTTAATAAACAGACGGGGTTCCAGCCTAAAATGACGTACCGGAAATCGTCTGAACAACATGCCTGAACTGAACGCAAATCGGTTTTGTCAATCACAAATTTCCTATTTTTTCGGAAAGCAAACGTGAGAGTTGGAAAATAAAACGGAAAATAGGACTGATGATGACACCTCAAGCATTGGTGAAAGTGTTACTATAGTGAATTCAAGTGATAATCCATTTGAAAACAGTGAAGAACATGATCGGATCACTAAACAGAAAACCCGTCATGTTGATTTAACTCTTGCCGGACAAACAGACCATGGCTTTACAACTAAAAGGAAATTATATGTTTATTCTGTACAGGCATGGGAAAAAATTATTTTACAACTGGAAATACAAACTTCAGAACATCAACTTTACTGGTTAGAGACCAATTCTCGCTGAGATCAGGGTTACAGAAAGGAAACCCTTCTTAATTACAAGTTATGTAAAAAACAACTTCTTTAATTCAGAAAATAATTTGTTGTAAATGAATATTGCATCTTTACTATGAAAATTGTCTGGTGGTGAAAACTGATACATGGCAAGAATGGGTCTCCAACCAGTAGAGCACTGTTTTAAGAATGAAATCTGTACTCGAAAGTTATTTTAAAGTTAACAAGATGTTGAGATATAAACAGTTAAGTTTATCTGTTATATCTTAAGTTTTATACTTTCCTGAGGTTAACAAATAAACTTACTGTGACTACATTGAATCTATCCCCCCTTTAACCCATTATTTCAAATTGGCCCCCCCTTTTTCTGAATGTAATGGGGGACAGCCCCCCCAATTTGGAAATTTCTAGATGCAACCCTGCAAACTCAGAAAAGTATCATTAAAGGGAGGTAAAAATTAAAAAGGGATAAAAATTATCAATTAGGGTACAGACTGTAGTAGATTTCACAAATTCTCTTTTCACAACACCCCAGTCACACTGCATCCAATACTGGCCTCTCAAGCAACAACCTACAATGAAACAATCATTTAACTAGTTTGAATCAAGTGTTAAGCTGCCAAGAAAAAACAAAACTTTTAATCTATGCATGAAATAGATGTCAAATTAACCGATCGTGGTTATTTGTTTTGGTCGCGAAACTGGTGAAAATTTGGCTGTTTTGCACGAAATTCAAACTTCCATGGTTGCCACAAGGGAAATGATAATCTGTGTTAGGCTTGCTTTTTGTAAATCAAACATAGTGCCAATTCTGGTGATGCATCACAAAGTATTTGCCAACCATCTTCTTTTTTCACAATATTCTGCGGAACACTTGCCCTATTTTTTCGGCCCTTTCAGCCGGCTAAAATCCGATACCCCACCACCTTTTGTTTACAGTGTCACCGGGTGCAGAGAAACTGTCAAAAGGTCATGACCTGTTAGTTTCGTATTCATAAATGGTCTCAAAATTACATCATAGGATCATTTAAAGCAACTTTTTGCATTAACATGTTCAAATATCTACTCAAAACTAACCTTTGCCTATTATTTCTAATTTTGACCATGGCCAATTCGCATATTTCACACTCTACTACATACTGGGACCTTATTTCATATTATATCAAATTATCAATGACGTTTACCTCCCTTGAAAAACATTAAAAACTCGCTCATAGGATACAGCACCTTTTACTGCAAACACGGTCTAAACACAGCTTTCTCTGTTGCAATGCTTTATTCAGAAAGTCTGTCTAACTTCTTTGACCACACCTTGGGAGTTTGTTTAAAGGATATTGTTTGGATAGCTCCCAAACATTGTATCAACCACCTTAGTAAAGATATGGGTTCAAGGCTATAGAATGCACCAATGATAATGCAATGACAAAAAGGCAAAAGAATGGCAAATTTTACAATGGATGAAGTTATGAATTTAATATCCTAACTTTAAAGAAGTTAAAGTAAAACTGATTAATCTCATTGTTGTCTATTGTTTTTTCAGCTGCTATTTTAAAATATGAAAATAATGTGATGAATATTCGACAGTTCAACTGTTCACCACATCCATATTGGTTGCCAAATTTTATGGATGTATTTACATGGTCATTACCATTTGTTGGAGAAAAAGGTGAGATATTTGTTTCTTACTTTTTAGCTCCACTGGCTGAAAGCCACTGGGGCTATTGTCATGGCGTTGTGTCCGTCGTGCGTCCGTCCGTCCGTCCGTGCGGTCGTAAACTTTTCTTTAGAAATCTTCTTCTCAGAAACAACTGGATGGATTTCAACCAAACTTCACAGGAATGATCCTTGAGTGACCCTCTTTCAAAGTTGTTCAAGAAAATTTGATCCAATGAAAAACATGGATTTAATGGGCGTGGCTAATTTCCAAATATGGTAAAAAGTGAGTTTTCTCAGATTCTAATCAATGGATACCAATTAAATTTTACATGAATGATCCTTGGGTGACCCTTTATCGGTCTACAAAAAATCATTGTGATCCGATGGAAAATATGCATTTTATTGGTGGAGGTCATTTCTCTATATGTTATTTAGTGGAAACTTTGAAAATCATTTTCTCAGAATGTAACCGGTGGATATCAACCAAATTTCACTGGAATGATCCTTGAGTGACCCTTTATCAGTCTACAAGAAATCATTGTGATTGGATGAAAAATATGCATTTCATGGGCAGAGGTCATTTCTCTATATGCAGGGCGTCAACTTCTGTCCTATATCCTATATTTGTCCTATATTTTGATGGCTGTCCTATATTGTCCTATATTTCAAAGGTGTTCTATATAGTGAACACCTTTGCTATATTTCCAGGAGATAATATAGTGAAAAAAAGAGATGGTCATTAATACACTAACTGCAGCTCCTTATCAAAGTGAAACTGTATTGAAGTATATATCTGAAAAATATTGTACTACGGTATACTGAGATAGTTGTATTTCTATTACCAATTTGTAAAACAATTATTTGATGATCATGAGCTACCCTATATTTCCAATTTTAGTTGAGGCTTTTTAGCTTACCTGAGCATGAAGTGCTGAAGATGAGCTATTGTGATCGTACAATGTCCAGTATCCATCGTCAGTCGTCCGTTGTCTAGTGCCTCGTCCGTCATCCACAATTTCTTTAAACATCTTCTCCTAAACCAGCAGGCCAATCTTGATGAAACTTGGCAGGGATGTTTCTTGGGTCAAGCTCTACCAAAGTTGTTCAAATAAATGAAATCCACCCTTAACTTTCCCTTTACCCTTAACAAAAAGGGTGAAGATAGGAAAATCTTCAAAAATCTTCTTCTCTGAAACTAGATGGCAGACAGCTTTCATATTTGGTATGTAGCATCATCTAGTGGACGTCTACCAAGTTTGTTCATATCAAGACCCTTGGGTCATATTTGGGCTCCACCCTGGTGCATCCCTTTTAGCTCATCTGAGCATGAAGGGTAACAAAATAAAAAATCTTCAATTTTTTTTTCTTTGAAACCAGAAGGCAGACAGCTTTCATATTTAGTATGTAGCATCATCCTATGGACCTCTTCCAAGTTTGTTTATATCAAGACCCTTGGGTCACATCTGGGCTCCGACCGGGTGCATCATGTTTAACAAAGAGGGAAAAGGCATATCTGTCTTGCTCTTGGCTGAAAACATTCCATGGTATTGATCTTATGTAGAAAATATCTCCTTTTAGACATCTGCCTATTTAATTAATGTGATGTCCCAGGGGTCTAAGAGACTCAGGTGAGCGGTCTAGGACCATCTTGGTCCTCTTGTTTAGCTAACCTGGCGAAGAAGTGCTCAAGGTGAAGTACTGTGATTGTGCAATCACTGACATCCTTCGGCCGGCTTCTACAATTTCTTTATCTTCTACTCTTAAATCAGTAGGCCAATCTTGATGAAACTTGGTATAAATGATCCTTTGGTTATGCTCAACCAAAGTTGTTCAAAAAAGTGTAATCCACTCTTAAGTCTGGTTGCCATGGCATCTGTAGAATGCTATGAAAATCTTCTCTGAAACCAGAAGGCAGATAGCTTTCATATCTGGTATGTCAATTCAATTCGTTTATTGATACATTTCAGGCCTCCAGCCTATTGTACATATATGTTACAAACAAGTTACATAAACATGTGTACAGTGATGGTTAAATTAACACAATAATGTATTTAGACATGGTTACAAGATGGAAATGTGTTCTTTTTTTTTTTTTGTCAAAATAAAACATTCTCTTCGACATTTCAATTTTTCCTGGCCAGCATTGCACGATAGGGGACGTGTCCCAGTAGTATGAGACACTCCCCCTTTCGTTCAGCGCTCGCTTATGAACATTTATAAGTGCATATTACAGTTCCAAAATTAATTTTCTTCTCTGTAGTGAGTGATAGATGTAACGGGAAATGTTTCTAATAATCAAGTCATTTTTGCTACTAAGTAGCATATTCATCTTATGCTTATTTGGCTTTTTGTAATATTTTTCCGGTATGTAAACTTGTCTAAGGTCAGCATATATTCTACATTGGAAAATAAAATGGTATTCGTCTTCTACTAATTTTGACGAGCAAACTTTACATAAACGTTGTTCTCTTGAAATATTGTCGTATCGGCCTCTTTCTATTTCTAAGGAATGAACTCCAGTGCGGAATTGCGAGTAGGCATGTCTAAATTTTTTAATAGTTAGTACATCAAAATAATATTCTTTCTCAAAAGATGGTTTAATATATCTATAAACACACAGCTTTGGACTATTTTCAACGGACTCATGCCAATGTTGTATGTATTGATCTTTCAATCTTTGGGTAAAAATATTCAAAAATTGTACTTCATCGTTAACAACTTGACTATGCCACACATGTCCAAAACCGTTTTGACATAGTAATTTTTCAACTTCCCTCGCCCAATTAAAATGAGGTCTACTTTGATAATTATCATTTAGGAGCATGAGGTAGCATTGTTTTACAAATCGTTCCTGTGGCATTTTTAAAATCCTCAACCAATACTTGATACACCGTCTAGAACTTTCTATGTATAAAGGGAAGCGGGCACAATCACCCAAAACTGCGACATTGGTTGAATTCATACTGACACTCAGGAACCTTTTACATGCATAGTTTAGGACTCTCTCACATGGTTCTCTTGAAACAAATCCCCAAATTCCGGCGCCATACATCAAAATTGGTAATACTTTTGTGTCAAACACTTTAAAGAATACAGTGTAAGGCAACTGACCATACGAATTTAATGACGATATAATTGAAAGTAGTGCTCTTTTAGCTTTGACTGACATATCGTTTGCCATGTAATTTAATGATAGTGCTGATGTAAATGTTATACCAACATAGGTAAAGGATGAAACAATTTCTAATCTTTCGCCTCCAAAAGACCATTTTTCGAATTTTGACAATTTACCACCCTTCTTAAAAACCATAATTTTGCTTTTCTGTGAATTTACCTTTAAGCAACTGCTTTGACAAAAATCATGTAAAAAATTTAATTGTCTTTGAAGGTCCTTAACTGTTTCTGCGATTAATGCTACGTCATCTGCGAATAACAGGATTAAAATTTCAATTAGACCATTTGGCTGTGGCTGGATTCCTCTTAGATTAGGATCTTCTCTCATTTTCACTGCTAATTCATTGATAAATATGGCAAATAACTTTGGCGAGGCCATGCATCCTTGCTTTAAACCTATTTTACAATCAAAGTAATCAGTCATATAGCCATTATATCGGACGCACGATTTGACCTGCTTATACATTGCTTGGATAGACTCCAATAAGTGACCTTTTAATTCGACTTTGATTAGAACTTCCCATAGCTTTTTTCTTACTACTGAGTCGAACGCGGTTTTAAAATCAATAAAAGCGACATACATTTTGCCCCCCTTTTTACGCAAGACTTTAGATATAAGAGATTGCAGGATGAAAGCGTTGTCTATGGTACAATAGCCAGTTCGAAAACCTGATTGTGATTCATCAATTTTGTCAAATATGTTTGCAAAGAAAGAAAGTCTCCTTTCAATAATGCTTGTGTAAATCTTACCAAAAATGTCTAACAATGCTATACCCCGATAGTTTGACGGGTCATTTTGGTCGCCTTTTTTAAAAATTGGAATGATGATAGCTTTGCTCCATGCAATAGGAAACTCACCCTTCTCGAACAATCTATTGAATAACCGTATCATAATAGGCATCAAAATATCAATAGTGTTTTTGAAAAATTCTGGTGGGATGCCGTCTTCGCCAGGGGATTTGAAATTTTTAAGGGATTGAATGCTATGTAAAATTTCTTCATCGGTAATTTCTGCATTGAATATACTATGTTCAATTTCTGTCAAATTATCATCAGGAGAAATATAGTCTTCACTGATTTCATCAACGCTTTCAAACAGCGTTTCGAAATGTTTTTTCCATCTTTCCATAGGGATATCGTTTTGAACACTTGTTGTGTTTTGAAAACATTTTAACTTTTTCCAGAATGTTTTTGGATTATTTACATTTTGTAATAGGTCATTTAATTTTTTGTCAGCTAAATTTGACTTTTTGTAACGACATCGTTGTTTAAAATCACATTTTAATTTCAAATAATTTTGAAGATCTTGTGGAAATCTTGTTAATCTGTATTTCCTTAGTGCTTTCACTTTTTCCCTTTTTAGATTTTTACATTCATAATCGAACCATGGTTGGTTTATCTTATGAACCTTTTTATGTTTAGGACTATCCTTTTCACAGACTTTGAGTGAATTTTCTATCAATGTTACTATTTCTTGTGTTATGCAATCAATGTTTTCTTCATAATTGTTAATCATGTTTACTAATTTTTGTGTCATTTGATTATCTAATATGCTAATAAGGCTGTTTCTAAGATCAGCAATCGATGTTTCATTAAATATGTACTTTTGCTGTTTGAATTGTGTATTGTATTTAACATCCTTGTTGAGTACTTTATCTGTTTTTACATGTTTGTCAAAAAGTATAACAGTTTCAAGTGGAAAATGGGTTGATTCTGTTTTTTGACCGACGTCGAAAGATTCAATTTTATGATGACAATCATTAGATAATAAAACATAGTCTACAACACTAGATCCATTCATATTTACAAACGTGAAATGACCAATATCTTTGTCATTTCCACTTCTGCCATTTAAAATACAAACGCCATATGATTTACAAAATTCTAACAGTTAACACCTCGATTATTAATAGTTTTATCACATGAAGTTCTATCTGACATATCTGTAGAAATCATTTCAGACATCTCATCATGAAAAACACTTTTTGACTCATCTATATAATCTTTATCACAACCAGTCCTAGCATTTAGATCTCCCATAATCATCATATCCACATTCATAACATCAATATCCAACTGGTTTAGGTAATGTTCTAATAATTCAACACCTTTAAATGGTTCATTTTTATAAGATGGAGAATTGTCAGGTGGAAGATAGGCTAAACATATTAAGAAGTCCTTATCTCTTTTCATAGCTGGTTTCTTAAACTTCAAAAAGATGCATAGATTCGAATTTGTTTCCAAAATATCATACATGTTTTCAAAAGACTTATGGACAAACAAACAAAGTCCTGCCATGTATCTTCCCTTATTATTGAATTTATAAGCATTTTTAAAATAACATTTATGATCTGGAAACAAATTCGAATATTCAGTAAAATCTGATACCCAGGTTTCAACTAAACCAAAAACATGAAATGATTTTAAATAGTTTAAAGTACTATCAAATTCTAATTTACTTTTCGCACCATCAATGTTCCAACACAACACCTTAATCTGACCATTATTTTCACCGTGGCCTCGACCGCACCCCTAGAAAGTTTCCATGTATTGTTCTGCACTGTTGGTATCAATAGTATCTGGTTTATCAACAACATTAACGCTATCTGTGCTTGCCACTCTAGGCTTGTCATTGGCTTTTTCGCTAACCTTATTTCTAAAGAATAGTTTGCCTTTATAGAAATACCCCGTTTGTCCTCTCGATTTTAATGTTTTCAGTGTTTGTCGCTGTTCATATGTCATATCATCTCCAACTCTAATAGACCGTAAGCTTAGCGCATCTCTGCCTGAATATACCCGAAATTTATCATCCTCATAGCGAAATGTTACAATTACTAGTGGCGGTGAATTATCGTTACTTGGAATTACTTTAACGTTCTTAATATCATCAGGTATCCATTTCTCCTGAGGACAAGCCACTACCAACACCTTTTCAATTACCTCTACTTTTTTATCATTATTACTGAGATTTTCGTCAATTGTTAATCCGAACACTCGCATATTACTAGCAATCGCCTTTTTGTGCAGTACTTCCATATCAGATTTTAGGCTCATTAACTTATCTTCATGCTCTTGTGAGATACTAATCATTTGATCTAAGTCGGTATGTATACTTTCAGTAACCACATGCCAATTTTCACTGAGACGGTCTGTTCGTTCAAGGCCCTTTTCTAGATATGACTGTTTTTCTCTAATGGTGTTTAATTCAGTTTTGATTCCAGTTTGTTCAGTCTTGATATCATGCATATTTTCTTTTAGATTCGTGATGTCATCTTGCATTGATTTTATCTGCGCTAACACGTTTAGTTCAGAATCTTTAATTGCTTTGAGAAGTGTCTCAGTTTCTGTAGGACCGGGATTACTCTCTATATCATTTGATAATACAAGTTTTAATTGTCCAATGTTATAAGCACAAACTACGCCGATGTTGGTATGCAAGCTCGGCGTATATGAACAAATGAATACGTCATTCCTAGACAATTCCGTGGTAACGTATAAGTTGCATGCTAGAACTGTGCACTGGGTTATTAGTATAATAGGAATCAATATCACGAAGAGGGTCATTGTTCTGAAGTGGACGTCATCAGAATGTGTGTATGGTGTGTATATCCCATGCTTATCGCTCGGTCCAATTTTCTGCCCATGACCTCCTTTAAATAAACCAATGCGCGCTCTGTATAGTGCGATACTGACTTCCATGTTTGAATGTTTAATATATCCAGCGTGTACTATTATAGAAAAATCTGGCCACACTACTATTCTATCGGCTATGAACAAAGTGGCACTTTTTGTATGCCATACACCAAAGTCAAACTATACTTCACAGTCAATGCTTTACCGATGAGTTTAAATCACGATAAACAATGTATAGGTAGGTAACTATCCAGGTAGACAGGGATTATAACTGTACACTATGTACACTATGGGTAAATTCAAATGGCAGCCCGGGAGTCGGGTGAGATGATGTAATAATCTAAAATTGACTGTACTATGCATGCGCAGAAAGGGTATTCATGTGAACGAAGTTACCCACTGGTGGTTGTAAACAAACTTCACATTTACCGCTACAATAATTAATTAACCATGAAATATCGTTATCCCATCAAGAAATGTGATAAACTCCTGCAAAATAAAATATAAAATAGGAAAAAAGTATTTGTCGTTTAAAATAGAAGAGAACATTTGTTTTATGTAATCGAAAAGTTGTGCACTATTTTCGACGCCATTTTGGAACCCAAGTAACACCGGCCTGACCCAAGATCAGAAGCGTCGCGGTTGAAAGGTTAAAATGACATCACTAGTGTCGAAACCGAGGTCGTTCTGATGTAAACCCGGTTAACTCGGGTCGAAACAGAGTCCGATATGAACTTGCCCTATGTGTACTATTTGCATGGAGAGGTTAAATATAGCCTGTTCAATCAACCGCGAACTGATAATTTCCACATTATGATTTTGGATTTACTTCAATAAGTCAAAATTCATTTTTCAAAAAACTGAACCAGTACCAAAGTCTTTTTCTACAGACATTCACAAAAAGTCACATATAACTTTTGTCAGCATAAACTTTGTATTTCCATTTAAATAAGTCCAATTTGTGGAGAGCCAAAAAGTATGACCATCTCCTATCACTGTACACATTTTATGTAGCAACCACTAATGGATCTCTACTAAGTTAGTTTCATCATGTCTTTGCTCTTTGGGGTAATATTTTAGCTCTACCCGAGCACAACCCATATTACATAGAAATAAAGGAGAAAACATCAAAAATCTTCTCAGAATCAGAAAAGAGACAGCTTTCATATCAAGTATGTAGCATAATCTTGTGGGCCTCTACCAAATATATTGATATCATGTCAATGTGGCCAAATTTGGGCTCCTGCCCAGGTGCATCCAATCTTACATAGAAAAAAAGCATGATATCTTCAATGGTTCTCTGAAACCAGACGGCAGACAACTTTCAAATTGGATATCATCCTAATCTAACGGACCTCTACAAAGTCTGTTAAAATAAAAACCATGTGATCAATATTGTATGCAGCTTCAGCAAGTTGACGTAAACCAATCTAGTTTATATCATGCTACTATGATCAATTGATCATATGTATTTGCTCAGCCCTTGTGTATCCCTTTCTACATAAAAATAAAGTAAGAAATTATTCACCTGTCATCTACCATGAAAAAGTCTGGGGCATTGATATTTTGTAGAAATAAGCTTCTCTCAATCTTATTCATGTTGTGTCCCAGGGGTCAAGAAGACTGCAAAGATTTGAGTATACTTCTTTTAACAGGTAATTGAAGGTCTTAAGGATGTGTTCTGTTGTATTAAAATGTTCACATTATCTCATCTGAAAACTTATACTTTTTAGTGAAAAATACTGATAAAATGATTGTAAGGGATGGCTATTGGGACTGTGGCAGCCATAAGTATTGTCCTATATTTGTCCTATATTTTTACTCTGAGGTGTCCTATATTTCTATTTATTTTTCAAAATTTTGAGTTGACGCCCTGTATATGTTATATAATGGAAACTTTGAAAATCATTTTCTCAGAATGTAACTGATGAATATCAATCAAATTTCATCTGGAATGATCCTTGAGTGACCCTTTATCAGTGTACCAAAAATTATTTTAATTGGATGAAAAATATGCATTTTATGGGCAGAGGTCATTTCTCTATATGTTATATAGTGGAAAATTTGAAAATCATTTTCTCAGAATCTGATTTTTGGGTATCAACTTAATTACACTGGAATGATCCTTCAGTGAACCTTTATCAGTGTACCAAAAATTATTTTGATTGGATGAAAAATATACATTTCATGGGTGGAGGTCAATTCTCAATATGTTAAATAGTGGAAACTATGAAAAACATTTTCTCAGAATGCAACTGATGGATATCAATCAAACATTTTTGGTATGATCTTTGGGTGACCCATTATCATGCAGCCAAAAGTTATTTTGATTTGGTGAAAAATATGTCGTTTAATAGCAGAGGTCATTTCTCTATCTGTTATATAGTTGAAACTTTGAAAATCATTTTCAACATCAGTAGAACCCCAAATATCTATAAATCTAGTCAAAATTTTTTTTTGCTTTGACAAGAATTTCAAGCCTGTGGAGCGTCACTCAAGCCATTCATGGCTTTCTAGTTAGCTATTGAGAGCCATATCCATTGATAACATATAAATTGTCAAGGTGTGGAAATTATTTTGCTTCAATTGGCTAGTCAGCAATGTTTAGATTAAAATTTTCTTTGCAACCTATACATCAGTATCTTTAACAGCTCCATATCTTTGATTTCATATAAAGGCTATACTGAGTGAGAATGCAAGGCTGTGATGTCACATACCATTCATTTCAAATCAAAGGTAGTCTAATACAGGAACATGTAAAAATTAGTATCAAATGGTTTTAGATGATATCCATGGCTCAGTGTGAAACAGTTTAACTGTTTGTATGTTTATAGTCAGTTACAACTGTTTTGCCTTAGCCATCGAATTGAAAATAATTGGCAAGATTATTTATTTTTTTCTTGAGTATTTATGTTAAAACAATGATTATTCCATATAATCAGTTTTCCATTTAAAGCACTTGAAGCAATTGTCTGAAGTTAAGCAGCTTTAAGCCTTTAGAAGAACCTGTGAAGAACAGTCATGTTTTGAAGGAACTCATGTTTTGCAAGTCTTAGACTTAAGTAGCCATAGCTACTGAAAACAAATGAGAACTATTGAATAAGGCTCAACTTCATTTCAAGACTTAAAACCTGTATTTATTTGATGTTTTCCAGTGACAGAGATGCTTGTAAATGTTTTGAATATTTGCTCAGATGATGAGTTAATGAATGAAGGGGATGACACATTCGAAGGTTAGTGACAGAGTGCAAACTGATTGATCTGTACATTAGTCAGAGGTACACATAATAGGGGGTAAAGCCAGGCTCAAATCTTTATTTCTCATCCAAACACAATATTGTGGGTACTCATTTAAATCCTCTTGCCGAGACGATTCAAATGAGTACCCACAATATCAGGTTTGTGAGAGTGAAATTTAAATAATTCAATTTGAAATTTAAAATTCCTCCTGTATCTGTAACTCTGAATAGTCATGTATCCGTGGTAGTTTTGAGAATAATGCACTAGTAAAACAGAATTGTAAACAGTCTAATGTCTAGGCATCTTTAAATGACTTAAGCTTGGTCTATAGATAACTAAACTTAACCACAACATCCAAAAATAAATAAGAATTAAAACTACAAAAATGAAACTAATACAATGTTTTAAAGTTTTAGCTATACAATTAATATAATATATTAGCATAGCTTTAAGGCCAAAGTCTGGTATTTGTAAGGGCAATGATAAATATGAACTTATTTCAGCCTAGGGATGGATCCTTGAGGTGTAATTTTAAAGAAATTCAAAAATTGGCTGCAACATTAATTCACTTGGAAGGGTGAATTTCTACTCTTTGTTATAGTTCCATGAGCAGGGCAGTAATCTTTTGGGTACTTTCCCATTTCATGCTAGATAAAATGCTTTCAATCTAACAAAATGACTGACATGGCTGTATTATTTATTAACTTGAAATAAACTTAAGAAAAAAAAATTTAAAAAACCCAAAAGATAAAAAAAAAAAAATTAAAATGTCTAAAGATAAAGCAAATTAATCAGGAAAACACACAATAAAACAAACTACAAAACTGACAACAGTCTGCCAAGGCAAGCAGTTTATAAAGTCATCTCTCATTAGATTTGAGAGTATTTGGAGCAAACAAAAATCTTACAAATATGGAAAATGAAATAAACATGTGGTTACTTATCTTGTCCAGGCAAGGTAGTTAATTGCAAGAATTTATGGGATATATTTATAGTACATGTTGAATAAATGAATTTGCCGAGATGAATATGATATTATGATTAATCGTTTAATGATCCTTTAACCTTATAAGATGTTTAAAGAAATGGTTTTGGTTATCTTTAACTTGTGTTACCATTTTCTTTATCTTTATCTTGTTGACTATTTATTTCTTATATATTTATTTCATTTTATGAGTGAACAATAATGATATTCTGTACAAGTGAAAAATGTAACAGTGATCTTTCAGTGTATTTTCAAGAATACATATATTCTTGAAGTAAGGACTTAAGATGACACCTTCGACATATAGTCAAAAACTTAGATGAACACAATAATATATAAAGCTTGAATTGATTGTGAAGAGGTCTAGATAAGAGGGAGCAAAGCATGTCTCAAGTTGTTTGTCATTAAAATCCTATGTTATTTCTTTGCATTTCATAGAAGAAAAAGTTCCAGTGTGTATCGATTCAATAGCACTTGATTTATTGCAAAATTGTAGAAAGATTCAAAACAAAATCAAACTTACTCCCTCTATCTTTAGCTCTAATTTGATTTCATCGTTGGTTTTCATACAATGTGTTATATTCTTGTGTGTTTTGTTGAAAGTTTTTGCATGTTTCTTGTGTTTTCCTATTACTTTATCCTGTATAAAATTTTGTTAATTCTTAAAAAACATTAATCTGTGTTTGCGTTTAAGCATATAATTTATTATTGGTCAACTTTGAAATATTAAAGATATTCAAATCTGGTATTTGGAAATTATGCATTTAAATTATTTAATTTGAGTACATTTCTGCTAATAGCTTATCACATACTCGCATGCCTGAGACTATCAGATGCGGGTAAAAAAATCAACAAGGAATCATAATGTTGTATGAAATTCAAAATATAATATTAAATACACAACTGGATTAAGCAAGGATGATATGGGTATTAGTCTGTTAAATTAGTTAAGTAAGAATGTAGTCTTTAATAAGTATTTTTTCTTTCTTTTCAATAGTAGTGAGTTAGCATATCAAACTTTTCTGCAAAGTTAGGCAACAAAACACTCAAAAATAGGATAAGTATTGCGATTATTTTGATGCTTTGGTCATATTTTTAATAAAGTTATACAAGTATTTTCATGGCCTGAAAGCAATCACCTACAGGAGGAACAGTGAGTGATGTGTTTCTGGCTTTCATTATTTTGAAGGACTTCTTTCGGCAATTAAGAGTTAGGTCTTGTTCATTACTTCTCAAGCCCCTTGGAAGTAAAAAATTATAAAAGTTGTGAATCTCGATGATTTCAAAACAATCTCTCATCAGATTCCACTGTGTCTCAAGGTGAAAAAATGCAGTTGTAAAATTCTTGAGACTTTAGAATTTATTAGCTTTAGACCTGATGCTTGCCATCATGACTAAATACTTGGTGCATGATCTCGGTAGAAATGAGTGCTGAACTTATAGTCACCCACCAATAATACTTGTCTGGTCTCACAGCATATCCTACCATCTATGTTTGCTTTTAATTGCAAAATGAGAGCTCTGATTGGACAAGGCATATATTTTAATTTCATAATGAGAGTTCTGATTGGATAAGATCCACATCTTGTCCAATGAAAGCCCTGGTTATGAAATTAATTTGAATCTAGACTTGTATGTTTGGCTCATTGGAGAGTATGAAACCAGGACTTATTGCCTTTACACAGTAAAACAAATCATATTGCCTGCAGTAGAATCAATGTGTAGAAATTGGTTGATGATAACATGCCTTGGCCTTGTCAAAAATCTTTGATACATAACTATGAGATCAAAATTAAAGATTTAAGTTCAGTAGTTAGTGTGTTAAGAAATACTAGCATAAAAGCTGTTTTCACTTGAGTGTAACTTTTCAGAAATAAGCTCAGCATAAGGGCAATTGCTATTATCTTCAAAGTACTTTTCTGCTTTAGTAGGAAACAAATCTCTTTAGTTCTTCCTTATGGAGTCTCTGTTTGCTATTGCTACATAAAATGATCTTTGGCACTGCATCTAAGATACACACTGGTTGGTCTTCTCCTCAAGGTGACGGCCGTCATAGCGCAGTTGGTAGCGCGTCTGACTGTCGATCTAGAGGTCACTGGTTCAATCCCCGACGGCGTCACTCATTCTTTCTATTTGTCTCTCACCAATGGGTTGATAATCGTAGACCTATGTGAGATAGCAGCTGGAGGCTAGGAAAAGATGTAGTGGTTGTACTGGTGAGAGAAATACCAGGAAACCATTGTTAGGTGCTCCACCTGCCACTATATAACTGAAATAATGTTGAAAGTGGCGTTAACCTCCATTCAATCAATCCAGGGGTGTGGAATTCCCATGCCCGACTTGTCCGACTTGGGCTTTTGTACTTGAGGACAAGTAAATTTTTCTAAGCCACTTATCCAAGGACAAGTGGATACCAGGGCAAATCTTGGAATGTTACTTAAAATAGAGAGAGAAATCATCCTAATGTTCATATCATAGGGTAGAAAACATTGTTTTTAATGAAGAAAATGCTGCATACCAGCATTTTCTTCATCAAAAGGTAATGTTTTTTTCAAATTTTTCTATTTACTCTTAAGCGGACAAGTTCATTTTGATTCTGGGCAAGTAGAAAATTCGCTTTTACTTGTCCAGGGACAAGTGGAGAAAACTCGTATTTCCACACCCCTGAATCAATCAATCCTCCCAAGGTAGTATATTCTTAACATTTACAAAAAATCATTAGGTATGTCTTATGCAAGGGCATTACTACCAATACGCACATTACAAGTGTGTGTAATAGAAATAAATCCTCTTTTGAAAAATGTCGATGAATAATCATAACATCAAAACTGCAGCTTATTCAAGCCGTAGTTATGATGTTTTGATTATTGAATTCTCAAATAACAGAAAAGGGGAGCAAACGGGGGATATGCATCTTTTCTCATCCACATATGGCCTTTATCATTTATATTCTATTTTGGTCGCCTTATGCCTGGGTATGAATTGCAATATCGTAATTAAGCCTAGGCCATGAGCCCCTATGTTAGAATATGGCTGAAAGGAAAGAGAATAAGCGAAATTAAATAAATAAAAGTTTTATGTAAAAGTTTGCATAAATTGTTTCAATGCTAGGTAGATAATGTATCGTCAATGATCCAACTGCTACTTTGTCATGGCATCTGTTTATCTAAAGTGATTGCTTGATGCTTGAATTGATTTCTTCACAAATCTGTGGCCAACTTAAATGAAACTTTACAATAAAACATCTCTTTGTATTGTGCCAAAGTAAGTTTTACTTTCACATTTAATATTAATAATTTATCATTTAATAAAAGGGGAATTGATATCAAAAATGAACTTATCTGACTGGAACTTCAGTTTTAAAGTTTTAATGCCTCAAGAATATTACTTATTAAAAAATTCAATTCATGCTAAATCACCATTGAAAATTATGAACGATAAGACCCATTTATTTATGTATTTAATTGCTGGAATCTTTTTTATACCCCACATTGATAAATTGGGTATGTTATTTTAACAGTGTCCATCCATCTTTGAATTAAATATTTTCCTATGAATACTACACCATTTAAATTACAATCCTATTATTTTAGAGGTTCCTTTAGTCAATCCGCATCTTTAATAGTCTTTCATCTAATAAGGTCAATGTCCAGCATCAAGGTCAAACTTTAAAAAAGTCTGTTTAAGGGGCATTAGTAATTTACAAAAAGCATCTTGTTTCACAAAGTTTGTGTCTCGGTAAAGTGAATCGACTTATTGCATATTCATATAAATTTGAACAGTTGTAATTTTGTCCAATATATTTGTTTTGAGGAATTAGACCCATAATAGTTCCACAATATTCCGGAAATCATGAACTTTAACAGTGTTGAATAAAGTTTCCTTAAGATTTTAATGAGAAACCTCGGTTAACATTGTAAAAAAATTATTTCCTACCGGTAAATCGCACAAAAATGTTATTGGTCCTCTACCTTTAAGCCCAATGTGAGATGATAATAGGGATGTAAGAAATGAGACTAGGATGATTTATTGTAGGCCTGCTCAGTTGTTGATGTTGAAACATAAACTCTACATGTAATCAGTTCATAGAATCACAATGTGCGCTGTCCCAAAAAATGACCATGTTAATAAAGTATTATTTTTGTCTTTAATTTAAAATAATCAAAGTAGTATTGTGTATTTGACCTTCAACCCAAGTTGATTGTAACATTACTACATATTCTGTCAGGGCTCAAAATGGAATTTTGAAAACAAAGTAAATGCAGGTTGCAAATAAACAAATGAATTTGATTGAAAAATATTGATGTACACATGTGATATCCCATAAAGTACAAAATTAACACTGGCATTACAACGGAAATATATATTTTTCTCTGCTATATTTGCAGCAAAACAACCAAAAGGTATAGAGTGTGTTACATAGACAGCAGCAGCTACTAAAATGTTCTGGCATAAATTAATTATAGGTTGCTAAGCATAATCAATTGCAAGCAAATAAATGGCAAACTAACTTTATTATTGTGGTTCGAGTTTGTTTTCATTTATTTAGAAGGATGCTCTTTCTATTATATTTTCATTTCGATCAGTTTGTTTTAATGTATTTATCAGTATGCTCTCTTAATTCTGTTGGCAAACTTAAATTTTACAAAGATATAAAACCAAGGCCAAGAACCTTTTATCTAGAGCCAAAATTAGTGTTGTTCTTTTTCAAAAAAAGATTCTAAGAACAAATTCCATTGATGTTTATTTGCTTTTGAATGTTGGTATTACAATAAATGTTGGAATAGATTTGGTATAATAACATGGTTTGAGGTGATTTTTATTTGTTCCAACTCTTGTCATTGGATCAAAAAGGATAAAAAAGTCTGATGGTACTATACTTGTTGAGATTCATCTGGAGTTACTTTTATGCCCAACATCGATTTGGGCATATTGTTTTACTGCTGTCTGTCTGTTTGCAAATTGAACAAAAAAACTTAACATGGACTATTACTTCCAGTCTATTCAAGATACAATGTTCATATTGGCATGATGGAAGAACTCGTTGAAACTCATCTGCAGATTCCCATGACAAGGTATTGAGACAAGGTTAAGGTCATCTTTCAAGGTCCAGGTTAACAAAAATGGTTGTTTCAGGGTCATTCCTGTTTCACAATTAATTGCATTGTTTGTTTTGTAGAAAGATATGTGTTTGGCTATACTGATTGGTCATACTGTGGCCCTTTTGATGTATTACAACTTTGAAGCAAATATCTGTGCTTTGACTTCCATTTGTTTGTCAGAATCTGTTTAATTCTGGTTGCTTTCTTTTTAACACAGTTTTCAGTTAAACATCTAAATAGAGGAAATTGCTTCATGAATGCAAATCATTGAAGTTTGAAATTTGGTACAGTTGTTTTCCTTGTGAGTTCCCAATATTTTATGCTTCAGTCTCCAGCCTTGTAATCCTTGATTTTAGAATGAAGTAGATGTAAGATTGGGTATCTGGTAATGGAAATTGCCTGATAATAGTGGAGATTTCCTTGAATATGTTTAGAGCTTCACCCCTGGCTTTCTCCATGGTTACTTGCTTAGTTGTTGTCTAATCAAGTAGTTCAGTCTTTCATGCTGTATCAAGCATGCTCATGTAACATTTGCATGCACGAAGTACGTTCTAAATGTGAAGTACTCATGATATGCTGTATTTTATTTCATAAATGTATATACAAAGTTTTGTTCTTGCTTGCTTGTTTAAAGAGTTATTATGCCACCCTTAGAAGAAGAGGGGGGTAAATTGCTTTGCACCTGTCAGTTGGTCGGTCGGCCCATCTGTCGGTCCATATGATGACCATTTGTCCAGAGTATATCTCAAAAAGTACCCCAGCTAGAATCATGAAACTTCATAGGTGGATAGATCTTATTGAGGACAAGTGCACTGCACAAGAACCATAACTCATCATATTTTTTTAATTTATTGCCCTTTGTAAATTGACAAAGAATATGCCAACGACCCGCTCTTTTTTGGGGCATACATGTCTTACATACATTTCTTGTTTATTTAGTAGTTGTCTAGTGTACAGATAAAGTGCTATAATCTTTGATGTTTAAGATCTCTCATTTAGATGTTGGTTAGATTGTAGATTTACTTGAGATTTGAGATGAATTTTACTCCTGGATATGTTTGCAGCCCAGATGGCTTCAATAATTGTTTTTCTGCTTAGTTTTCTAGTGGTAACTTTTCTCACCCTGCTTGTGAATTTTGTATGCAAGGTTTATGGAATAAGTTGGGATTCATTTAAGTTCTTAGTGTATTTGATATTTCCAGTTGACCATTTGGTTAGACATAACCTCAAAATAAGTCAAAAATTGGTTGCAATCATTTTGTGTTAAAACTTGGCGGTTTTAAATTTGCATTTCTCAAATGAGCCTGTGAGCAACATTTCCAACAATTTTACATTTGCACAAGGTACAAATATGGTTAAGTGTTGACAACGGTACCATACAATTAAATGCTGACTGCATGAAGAGAGATAAATATCTTATCTTTCTGTATAGTGCATAGTGAATATTCTGGCCAGCCTGTATGGCTGCACAGGCTGGCCAGAAGCACTGCTTGGTTCACATTTGAAATTGTTGGAAATATCAAGCACAGGCTCAAACGTGTTTATAATGTATACTTCATAACTAGTATGTGTAGTATCTTATTCTCTGGTGTAAATGTGGATTCTGAAAGAGTTCAGTCTGTTTTTAAAATTGAAAAAGCTTTTATGATGAACAGTGTTGTTTGCTGTTTTACTCATCTTCTTTTGGTGTTTGTGGGAAAGGGACAGATGGATGTGAAGTCATTCAAGCTTTTTGAGTTCTTTAAAAGATAACTAGACTTTATTATTATTAACATGTGTTCAATGTTTATTCAATTAATTTTTGCATTGGTTTGATTGATTGAAGATATATAAGAAAGTATGAGACTATATGCATTGACCAAAAAGGTGTCAACAAAATGAAAATTGTAGAATGTATTACATTTATATCACACTTTTTTATTCATAAAAGATCAACATTTTTTGGTCTTCCTGTTAAATATTATCTAAGGAACATTGATATGACAGTTGCTTACTTCAGAAGTGAAGATATTAATCCAAGATACTTAAATAAAAATAATTGATAAAACTTTTGATCAGAATGGAATAAATCTATTTGATGATTTCTTAGAGTAATTTTTAGTTTGGCTGTTTTTGAAAAAAAAACCTACAATATATTGTGATCACCTTGGCTTTGTTGACATTGGTGTAGGCATTAGCATGACAATTTTAACCTTCGTCATATCTCTGTTGTAATTGAAGATATCTTCACGAATACATCATATGTGTGTCAACCATCACAAGAGCTATCCAGATTGTCAGGGGGGAGGGGGTAACTCTGTAAGTATTTTTGTAAGAGTTATGCCCCTTTATTTAGCTTAGAGTTTTTGTACTATCCAGCACCTGCAGCAAAGCGTTGGCACCTGTAGGTGGTGCTTTAGTTTTTTTGGTTTCGAAAAAAACAATGTACTTACAATTCACAACATAATTCACAATATAAATACAACTTTTAGAATTGCAGTTTACTGATTTGTAATTGCATATTTGTAGAAAATCATGAACATTCCAATGATGGTATGTATTTGATCTACCCAAAGTTAGTTCAATTTAGATGTATAAATGATGCTCTCTCTAACATTAGTTAGTTGTTGTAACATGGCCCTCTTTTGTTTACTGTCTTTATGAATCATTTCTAAAGTTATCATTTTAACTACAATTCAGTATAGGTGATACAATAGGAGAGTTAACATTTTCTCGAACTAATCATAAATAAACTGATTTTTCTTTTATTGCTCATCAAGCATCTGAGCAGTTATATTTCCACTATGAATACTATATATTTGAGAATATTAATACAATTCTGTTTTATTTACAATATCATTATCAACAGTTCCTGCTTTTGAGAAAGAAATTACTCTCACAAAGATATATGGTAAAATGTCTGTAAATGTATTGTACTCAGAGTGGCTGACTCATCTTGGCTGTTACCACTGCTTTACACATATCAACCATCAAAACTTATTAAAAACATGTTGATTCATCTGGAGATGTAGGGAATAGACAAGGAAAAATATATGGTTAGACTGGCCCAAGAATCCTTTAAAAAGCATATTGAGGGTTCAGTACAAGACTGTACGAAATGCAGGGATATTTCTGGACCAAAGTCAGGATGGGCCATTGAAATGGGCCAATGGCTCATGTCCCATTCAATCACATATAAAATCTTTGATTTTGATGGGCCTTATGCAAAATTGATGGGCCATTGGGAAAAAGTGCTGGGCCAAACAATCCTCAATACCTATCCTAGAATAAAATGAGCATCAGATTTGAATAGATTATATATGGGGCCCATCCAAAACTGTTATCAGATAGAGCCTAAAACATAGTTTGTCCCCAAAATCATTTCGGCCCAACCCAAAATAATCCCTGTAAGTGTATATACAGTGTATATACACTTAGTACAGTCTTGCGCTTAACCCTCGAGATTATACTGAATGAAACATTGCTGACCTATGCCTCATTGAATGAAATGATATAATTGAGCAAGCTGTAGAAAATAGTGTAGAGTAAAAAAGGCCAGAATATGAATTGTTGTAGATTAGTTTAACATTTCAAGGTAATCAAAATGAATGATGTCTCATGATATAAATAATAGACAAAAAGTTGAAATATAATCTATCTCTTTTGGAGTATTGACTAAATGAAAAAGGAAAAGCTGTCAAAAGGCAAGCGCAGATGGTCCATTGTAATATACTGGCCCAAAGAGAAAAAATACATACAAATGATAGTTTGACCTGTCTAAAGACGGATCAAATTTAAATATTTCTTTCTAGAATGTAGTCATAAAAGCCATTCTTCTTCAATATTAAATTTGGAATTTAATCAATTGGAGTGGCCAGTCTATTTATGCATTTGATTGGATTTTGTAGCATGCTAAATGTTTTTAAGTTGAAATAGTAGGGTAACAAATATCTTAAGGTTTTGAAAACTTCAATTTATTTCATTAAAGATGAATTTACTGCACATTTCTTTCTCACTAGCTATCTCGTGCTTTTGCATTATAGTCCTTGTGGAAAGAAACTTTCAAGATTTACACATGATTATGATATAACACATTGTTGCTTAAGAAAAAAAAGCATAATTTTATAGAAATTTAAATCAACATGTAACAATGTGAAGATAAATTTGAATGGTTTTAACCTTTTAGAGATGGCCAGATTTTAGTATGTTTGTTAGATGACTCTTCAGTTGTGTTGAAAATAAATAGCATGGTTGTCGACAATATTTTAAATGTATGTTCAATGTCAAACAACATTAAGAAAAATTGCAATGACATAAATCAAGTAAGAAAATGTTTTTTTGGTAAAACTACTTAATGAAAAATGAGTATGAAATTCAGTCATAGACCTAACATTTCTTATGCTGTATAATATTATTAACACAAAATTTTCTATTATAGCCGATAGTAATATAGAAAAACCAACACCCCCAAAAGAACACACGATTTCGGAAATGTTGTATAAGCTACATTTTTCTTGTAGTTTTGATTCAGTTGTACATTTGTGTATTCTGTTTGATTACAGCCTATTTCAGTGCACTTGAGTGTTAGTTATACACGGTGTTAAACCAGATTTGCGGTAATTTATTTCTATCTCTCCCAGAGGTACAGATAAGTGGGGGTAAAGCCAGTCTAAAATCTTTATTTTTCAAAAAAAAATCTATGTTGTGGGTACTCATTTGAATCGTCTTGAAGAGACAATTCCAATTAGAACCCACAATGTAGGATTTGTGCAAGTACAGTTGAAAAGTCTTATTTGAAATCCAAAATACCCCCTCTATCTGTAGATCGATCTGTGCTGCAGATGGTAGAGGTTTATTTTCATCTTATGATACACAGTATTTCATTTCCATGGCCACATTTTAGTGGCCAAGGAAATGAAATACTCTCTATCATGCCGAACTATAGAGAAGGAAATGAAATACCGCCTATTCTGATATATGCTGTGTAATATATCTCCTAGAGTGTGTAGGTATTATCTTCGGTATTAAGCACTATTGTGTTCATCTAAGTTTGCCAGAATGTCACTAACTGTGTGCAGTGGAGCTTTAACTATGTATCTATCAATCAATACAACTGTCATTCTGCCTTTGACTTTAAAATGAACTGAAATTTATATATCACTACTTTTATTTTAAATCTTTAGAAATATATGGGTTATTTCTGTGTGAAGGATTGTCCTAGAAAATGACATTGTCCGAAAAATTTGTTGCTCATCAAGCCAATCCAGACCATTGTGATAAATAAGTTTCTTAATTAAGTTGAAAAAGATCTTTAAATAAGTTTAATCTGATTTCTAGCCTTCTATTTACAGGAAAGAAAACAATGCCATATTTATGTTTGCATACTTTTTTGCCCTCTGAGGCTATCACTTTCCTTATTAATACAAGATGTTATCATGCATCTTACATGATTACATTATTCTAAAGATTTTTTCTCTGTAATGATTATGTCAAAGGACAATTGAAAAAAGGCTTTATAGACAGAGAGCAAAATGTCTATGATTGTAGGCAAATCTTGTGATGATATAGGAAAGGATTGTGTTATTTTCCCTGCCTTTTTGTAAACCTTATAAGAGAAAGGGGCATGTGGCTGACATTTCTTCAGTTTTCTAGTGTGTGCAAATCAAATGAAAGATTGGGCTCAGCCTGTGTAGATGGACAGTCTGATCATTGTCTTAACATCACTGTATACATAGATTTTGATTCATTATGTCTCTAGACAAATAAGGGGAATAGGATTTTAAGAGATACAGGTTTTGCGCACCTGTGATTAGTAGCCAGGACCCTCAAAACTATGTGATGCAAGTCCCATGGACATTGAGGATCAACTTCAGTAAAGAATTGAAGACTGCTTCAAACAGTCTTCAATTCTTTCCTGAAGTTCAAGCCCCTAAAAATAAATTTACTTCCATCGATTTCTTTGCCTTTAATCACAAAAGTTCTAAATTTACATTATGCAAGTTATTTTTCCCAAAATTTAAGAAAGGACCCCTAAGATTCTAATGATTGAGTTCTTTGGACCTCTCTTTGTCCATGTCAGACTCAAACCCTGGAGAATATTTTCTACCATAGTAAGTTTCCAAGCTGCTCAATGTTGGCCCTTTTCCAACAGCTGAAATTGTTGAAAATGTCAGGAACTGACTCAAATAAGATTTGGAGATGTACATGGGAGGTTGATTATTGCTCCTTCAACATAAGTTAATTTGCAACAATGGATTGCCCTACTGTTTTGAAGATTGCTATAATTCAGTTAAATGAAGCAAATTGAGTTTGCATCCATACAAATCACATAACCTTAATTGAACAAGTGAATTTGTATTCACCAGGGAAAATTGCTTTGTTCTAATACAATTGGGAAATATTGCTTAAAATCAAAATGACAGATACTGTACTTGTTCTGAACACACCCTTAACCCATGTCATGCTGAATAAATTTTGGCTAAAAATTATCATCAAAATCAAAGGGCAAAAAGCACTGAAAGTACCAACTGTTGGTCATTTTTTATTTACAAAAACTAAATCTATTGACTATCCTGGTTTGAAAGTAAGAAACAGGTGGTGTAGACTAACATCGTTTATAGCTCCTGCCAAAGCAGGAATATTCCGGGTTCAGCATGACAAGGGTTAAGATGTTTGTACAAATTCCATAGTTAAAGCTTAGAATATACAGTTGTTGTAAAGCTATAAAGGATAGAACCAACTGATTGGCTTGCTTCAATTCTTGGTCAAAATATGCTTAATTCAAATATTGATTAAAATTTAAATTTTCATAATTATTCCCCTATTCCTCCAAACATTAAGGGTCATTGAATGTCATCAGCACTATTTTAAATGTTAAGCTGTTCAAGATATTAGCAGGTTGTTTTTAGCAGATGCAGTGCATTCATACAATTTCCCAGTAGAAAATTGGCAAACATTATAATTGTTAATGTTCTGATGAGGTAAGACTAGAAAATAAATGGTGCAGCTAATCTTGATGGATATAACACTGCTATCTTCACTTGCATAAATTAGTCCATTATTTTCAAAAGTCTACCTATGCTTTCATAACTTAGTACAATAAAGATTGTGTTAGGCAACAACTAAAGGGACCACCAAAAAGCGCTCACTTATGGAAATGGTGGCTTAATAGAATATTTCATGATAAATAAGACGGGTCATTTTGATAGCACACATAGATAGTCGAATAAGTCTTACTGAATCCTATGTTGTTAGCCATTAGAATTGTCTCATCGAGACAATTCTAGTGGGTTCCAATAACATAAGGTTCAATAATATACAATTTTTCATAAAGATTGACCACTTTTTGTTGAGCCTCATCAGTGGTACATATTGTCAAAAGTCAAGGTTTGCATGATAAAGATTATTGAGATAATTTGAATCTTCATGGAAATGTTTTTGGGTTTGTTTAAAAACCAGGGTTCGATAATTTAAATGTATTAGATGTGCTTTTTGTTCACCTAATTTGATGAAAAGTATAACTATTTTTTTTTTGCACAAATGTACTTGTCAAATTCTCTGGTTTAATTCTATAATTACTTTCCATAGTTGTTTTTCAATATTTTTAAACAACTTTTTTTCATTTAACTAAAAAAAGAGGAACTGAATTTACTTGGTCTGAAATTCTATAATTGTATTTCTAGCAGTAAAAGGTGTCATCTTATGTCAGCCATAACAACAAAGGAGAAAATGGACATTATAGAATAAGTGATTATGACTTTGTATTCCACTGCATAAAATGATGTTCATTCTAAAATAATCATATTGTTGTCAAAAATATATATAAATGTAAATTTAAATTAAAGCTCAAGGGCTTTGATAAGAGATGATTGTAAATATTATTTCTCCATGAAAACTTATGTTTCGGCTATGTAGTTACTCACTTAGGAATTATTGTTTTAAGATAATTTCAATTAGTCAAGGTAATGGTCAATTATAAACTTATGGAGCTCAACTTTTACAAAAAAAAAATTACGACAAGTTAAACAGCCTTCGATTCTGTCTAAAATTGAGCTGCAACCAGTGTTCCTAAAGGTGGTGGGATCGTAAGTGACCCTAATAGTCCCTCAACATTATGGATCACATGTTCTTTCACAATGTTAACCCACGTTTCTTAATTAAAATCATAAGGAAACCTCGGTTTACACTGTTAAGTTCATTACTTCCAAAACATTGCGAAACTTTTAATGGGTCCACTACCTTAAAACACTGTTTGAAATATTTGAATCTAAATGCCAAAATTCCCAACTCTATCTTTAGCTCTGAAGTGTGCTTTGGTTTTCCACAGGAACCGGCTTTGACAAGTCTCGTTGTATGTATAAATGTGCAATCTCACAGCCTACTTTAGTGCACTGCCATCTTATGACACTGATTCTGAGGGAGACAACTCATTTGACGTGATCAATAACTCATGTGTGAGACTAATATACACTTCTACTTGATCATGTGCACAATAAACTTCAAAACTCTCCAAAACTCTATCTTTCAAATTTTACAGAAGGTGTAATGCATTTGGTATATAAATCTCAAATTACACCTTCCCTACTTTCATGTTGACCAAACTTTGCAAATTATAACCACTTTTTTTGCATTGTGTGCAAAAAGAGGCATCATTTGCTAACAGTTTGCACAATCTTGTGGTTTACAGCAACCTAAATACATGTATCATAGCAGAAAAACATGTTGGAGCTACCTAACATTTTCTAGGATTTTATGGTTTTATCTTCTGTTTGGAAAGTCATTTGTCTAAATTTAACTCTTGTACTATTTGTCAAGGAAATGTCATATCAGAATAGTCCTGGTGAATTTTCCAGGAAGCAGAATCGAGAGGGATTCATTTTAGTTGTAAGAACTTGTTACCCAATCGATGTTAAATAAATAAGTTTAAACCATATTAGAAAGAATATAAAGAGGCAAATTGGCCGGTGATTCCAGAAAATGTGTTATTTCTGACCTGCAATTTTGTCAATTAGTCATCATGAACTCAGGGGGGCTTTTGACAAGGTGAAGGTTATTTACCAAGGTCAAGTTTTTCCTAGGGCAATCTTCAGAAAGATGTGCTGTATAGCATAGGCTGGAGTGTTTCACCAACACATTATGTACAAGGTATCATATGAAGTTCTAGCCTTTCCCAAATGCTGTGAGAAACGAAATAGGCAAAACTAATAGGACTTCTACAAAATTTTAGAAACAGCTTTTTTATCTTTTGTAATGATTTACCCTTTTCTGTCTGTGTGTCATTAACCATTGTCTAGACATCTACTTTAAATTCCACTTTCATATGAAAAAATAAATCAGTATTATGAGTATTAACTCTCAGATTTTTAGCTCTGCTGAAAAACCGAGGTAATGCTCTAGCATCAGTGTTGTTGTCGTCGTCGTTGCCGTCGTCATTGTACGAAAACTTTGACATTTTGTTATATCTCTGGTTCTACTGAAGGCATTTACCTTAAACTTGGCACACATGTTCACCATCAAAAGAGCAACCAATACTATCAAGGAGGATAACTCTAGATGCATTTTGTACAAATTATGCCCCTTTTTGACTTAAATTTTTTCCCACCATCCAGCACTCGACAGCCGAGCGTAGGCACCTGTAGGCGGTGCTCTTGTTTGTTTTACATGGTACAAGAGAAAGGGGGTGTGTTTGACTGTACCTTAGTCAAAGAAAAACTGTTTTGAGTTGCTGTGGATTGATTATGCAACATCTATGGTGGAATTAACTAAGACCAAATCTAACATTACACAATCATTTCTGACATAAACATATAAAAATATAACCCATAACTAAAATAATTCTCAACAATCATCTCATGATTTTAACCCTTGTCATGTTGAATAAATTTTGGCTAAAAATTTGCATCAAAATCAAGGGCATAAAGCACTGAAAGTACCAACAGCAAGTCTATTTTTATTTGAAAAACTAAATCTATTGACACTTCTAGTTTGAAAGTGAAAAACAGGTGGTGTAGACTAACATCAGACTGCACATAATGTGTGCAGGCAGATGTTTGTCTATAGCTCCTGCCAAAGCAGGGTTCAGCATGACAAGAGTTAGTATTGAAATCTGATAATTATAATTGTGCTTTAAATTGGGTAATAGATTAATTTTGATATAATTATCATGACAATTCATTAACATTCTGAAAATAGTCATGAAAGAATAAATGATTTTATCTTCTCTGTCCTTTCAAAGGTACTACTAAGGTATCAAACTTTTTATTATGACTCTGATCTTCATCTTTATCTAAACCGGTCTGTATCAGACTTCCAATCTCCAAGTCTTCCCTTTTAGCTGGTTGTTTAGATAGCTAATGACTCAAAGTTTCAGTTGTTAATCATTGAATTTTCTCAATGTATTTTGTGTGCAGGCTGCTAAATGTAATGCATTTGACACACAGAAAAGTACAAAAGCTCTATTGAATTTAACTTATAAATCAAATAGTTGGTTGAATTAACTTATGTATTTCCTTTGTACTAAAATGTAAACAGCAAATAAATTGCTTAAATTTCAGTGAAATTTGAAGTATTGAGATCAAAAATTGGAAAGAAACAACATTAGTCTTGTTTTGTTTAAGCTATGATATTTCTTTGATACAACTTATTGATGCATGAAAATGCATGCAATGATGTAACAAATTGAACCTGTGTGTGACATTTCCAACAATTTCACATGTTCGTGTAGTGGAAACATTGAACAGCCTTGACAATCACACTGTACTTTTAAATGATTACCTGACTATCTTAAGGCACTTTAATTTGAAACCAAATCTTTCCACAAATTGCACAGTGAAGACCCTGGTAAGACTGTGCAGATGCACAGACTGACCAGAGTCTTTCCTTTGCGCATATTGGAAACTGTTGGAAATGTCACACACAGGCTCAATTATCAAAAAACATGTACTCCTCAAAATAATCTCAGGCAAAAAGGAAAATCTTTTCTTGCCTTTGATACCCATTCACAAGTTTGGCCACTTTCTGCACTTGCTCTCAATTAGGACTAAATTGAATTTGTGTTCATGTTGATTATTCTTCTCCCGCTGTTTGTAACAAGTTCCTGCTGCACACAAAGCTTTTGCAGGCAGTACAGGCTAAGATCAGACTGCATAAAAATACAGTTTGATCTTAGCCTATACAACCTGCTGTCTAGTTAATGTTATAAAAATTATGCCAGACTTGAAAAAATGTTCTAAAACAATTTAAATTCAGAATGATAAGGGTTCAAAGGTTTATCTCACATTGAACCTCTCGATTTGGACCAGTCTCGAATAAATTGTCTTGTATTACTGGATGATTTTGATGAAATTTGGTTTTGAAAATGTGTATTTCTACTTTGATAACCTTTCTATTCTTTATATTCAGGGGGTGTTGTTGCAACCAGAAAAGAAGTCATACGAAACAAAATACGAGCAATCGGCAAAATGGCAAGAGTTTTCACAGTTTTAAGGTAATAATCTTGAAGTCATTTTCAGAGGGCAACACAAGTCTAAAATCATTTTCTCCTCTATGAAACCATTTCTCTGTTATTAACCCTTGACATGCTGAACCCAAGATATTCTTGCTCTAGCAGGAGTTTTAGGCAAAGATAAGTCTGCACATGTACGCACCCTAATCTTAGTCTTTACCACCTGGTTTGCATTTTTACGGCAGCATAGTTTACAAATTGCACTTCAAAAGTATTACTGACTCAATATTCAGTGCATACAGTGTTTTCATAATTTTGAATACAATTTTCCTTTGAATTTTATTGAGCATGACAAAGGTTAAGGAAATATGAGGGTATATATTAGAAATCTTGATGAGATGCTTATAGTGACTATCCACAGCATAGGATCTGTACAAGTGTTCTTGAATAATTCAAATCTAAATCGAGAACAAAAAAAATGCACTTAATGCAGTCCTGAATTATCTAGCTGTGTTGGTCCTACAATGGACATCCAGACGAAGGCATTCCTCTTTTCCAACTATTTGTCTTTGCACAATAGGTTGATAATCAGAGCTAAGTGGGATAGCAGCTGGAGGCTAGGAATTGATGTTATGGTAGTACTGGTGTGAAAAAAACAGGAATCCATTGTTTGGTGCAATATGACTGCAGGATTATTAAAAGTGGCATAAAGCCCCATTCAAAGAAATCCACATTCAATCCTTGGGTTGTGAGTAGAATTTACTGGCATAATCAGATTTCATCTGACATTTAACAAGGTCATTGTGGGTAAATGTTGTGTTGGTACTGGTGCGGGACTTGACAGATAAAAAAAAACACTGATAGATGCACCAACTACAAAATTGATGAAATTATGGTTAAACCATATTTTAGAGAAAAAAAAATTCAGTAACAAAATATTGGTCATAAACTTAAATACAATAAATTATTTTTGGTTTGAAAAATAAATGAACTGCGGACTGAAAGCATGCACTCTGAGTCGCAACTTTCTTCATATCGAAGTGTCAGCGCAATACTTTTGTAAGAGCCTATTTATTTATAGGCACTTATGATAGTGATGCGCTGACCCCTTGATATACAATTTAGGAATAGTTAAGATACACTGCATCTTTTTCACTCTCATGCAATATTTTTGTACATATGGAAAGGCTAATCTTACATGTAACTTTGTATTTCAGAGAGGAGAGTGAGAGTGTGTTGCAGTTAAAAGGTCTTACACCCAATGGTCTTCTACCCTTAGGAGCCCTCTCTGGAGGCAAGACATCACTTACTAGTGGTAAGTTGAACTTTAGCTCTCAACTTGATTATTTATTGATTATTTATTAAAATTGATATTTATTAGTTTTTGATAAACCAAAGATGCATAGAGATCTTACTTTTACTATCTTACAGATTTTGTTAAAGGCTGTGGGTTTATTGGAGAAACTGAAAGAGTTTCAAAAAGAAATAATTGTCATTGATATATGAATGACTTTAACCCATACTCCACTTCGTTGTAATCTATATTAAACAGATTATTCAGAAGTCATTAAATTTGTAATCCAAATCCAAAATGATGAAATTAACATCTGTGTGCAGAGAATACAAGATTTGAAGTGAACAAGAAATTTCATTCATACTATCTTACCTATCTCATCTCTTTACCATATCACATTCTACCCTCATATATGTTGACCTGGAATAAATTCTATCTCTTTTTCAAATATTTATATTTACAGAGTTTGAAAAGTTTGCCTTTTTGTTTGACAGGCCACAAACATCATATTTATTCTTTTTCAGCTTTAGGAGGATTTAATCCATCTCATAAAATTACTGGTTTTGAAGAAGCCAAATCACTAGACAAAGTGAATGAAAGAATGCCTCCACGGCGAGATGTCCCTGTTAATAATGCAAATAATAAGAGCTAAGGATTACAACTTACCTACATCTGATACAAAGCAAGCATCGATTAACTGTGCAAGAGAGCCTGAGACATGAAACAAGATAGCAAGAATGAACAATTGGCGAATGCCCTGCCATGCAGTACAACTAGGAGAATCTGGAAGTGAAGTGACAATGTTTCCAGTTTTAAAACTGATCTGGTTAATACTGCTTGTTTGCAGGGAGAAATTTTAAAATCAATTCTGCTGATATGTGGAGTTAAGCCTACTATACTTGAGTGGAAGTGTGTGTGGTTTCAACTTTTTTAAGGGGATTTCGATTTTTACTTTATGATGAATTATCTTGACTTCCCCGCTCCTTGGTTTTACAGAATGGTTACAGATTCTATAAGAGATGACTTGCGTCTAGTCATGTTATTTTTCTACTTTGTTATTGTTGGTTAAATGTATTCTGTTTAGTGCAGACAGAATGTGGCGAAATATGGCAATCTGGGCCCAATACTAGCCTACCAATCTGAATTAAAAAAATCAAATCCATTACAAGCTCTCTAATTGGTCATGACATGATTCTGTCATGACCAATCAGAGTGATTGTAATGGAATTTGAATTTGACTGGCACATGACACAGGTGATTGTGGGCTGTGTACCAAATTATCAAAGGCATGTTTACAGACCAGCCTTTAGGGAATTAAAAATCATAAATTCATAATGGACAACAAGATCATAGTGCTTATTATCAAATGGTCCTTGTATGACTGAAAAACTGTTAAAAATGTTATGAAACCCATTTAAACAAAGTTCATGATTAAGAAGGAAGAAAAATTCATTTCAGAATTCAAATCAGAAAGCCATTTACAATAGGTCTTGACCTGACTTTTGTGATTACTATTCTAAATTGGCAAAGTGTATTGATTTTAAAATCTTGAATTGAAAGAGGTGGTAACCATTTCAAATTGTGGTATTTTATTAAGAATGTGTGCACAAATCTTATAATTGTTTTAATAGCAAAGTAATAGATACAATCATGCATTTGGAAAATACTGTAAATTGGTTGATTTTCACTTTGGTTTATGCCCTCGTCTCAAGGGCTGACTGATAAATTAACAACATGCTTTTATTGCCATTCTTTTTTCAATCATTGAGAGAAATAATGTATGATTTTGGGAAATAGGTAAATGCTTTTCTTGGAAGAGTATTGAAAATTTTTGAGAAAATGCTAGGTGCCACCAGTTTTCTGTCTGTTAAATATGTGGTAATAAAACTCAGGTTGTGCCAGTAGGATAAGGTATTATAATGTTTCAGATATATGTGCTATGGCTCTGTGCATAACTGTCGTAACTGCCTTCAAAGATATGGGCAGTTACACCTGTAAGGCACTCAGCCATCGATATGTGCTACGGTACACAAACAAACTCAGATTGCCTTGGCTGAGTTATATATAGAATAGAGTCAACTACGGTGTAAATGATATGAATGTTTAGCGACTTATTTATTTATTCACTTTTTCTCAGAATTCGATGTTGTTAACCTTTTCCCCAATACTGCTCAGTGAACAGTTGTTTTTTTTCCAAAGAGATATATGTTAAGAGTTCATTTATTGTTTTCCTTCCCCTTACCAGTCTGGAATCGGATGGTCAGCTGTCGCCATTATTTGTGAAGGAAACTCATCACATTTTTTATTTTTACTATGACCATTACAGCTGCCTGTCAAAAGTGAAAATTAAGAAACAAATCTAAAAATACCATCACAGTGTTGCATCCAGGGCGCGCAATCCCCGTGTTTATAATTTCAGTTCCGCAATTTTGAAGATCCGTGGGTGGCAACTCATGCAGAATTGGAAATAATCTCCCGCTTTGCAAAAGTCAGTGCGGACATTTCCGTACCTTGCAATCTGATCGTCGATTGACCAAAATCCTTCACTCTACAAGAGGCTATTTATAGATTTGTAACAGTTTACCATCACAAGTTTTGGGATTTTGAACAGAATGAAAAGCACAAGGATAAGCCAAGTGAACTTTGACATTATGACATTATATTAACTATTGTCGTGCTGAACCCAGAATATTCCTGCTTTGACAGGAGGTTAAGACAAAGATTAGACTGCACATATGTGCAGTCTGATCTTTGTCTGTACCACCTGAGTTTCCTTTTTAAGCAAGAAAAATTTAAAATTATATATCCAAAAGAAAAAATGACTCACAATTATTGCATCCAGTGCTTTCAGCACTTTGAATTTACTGCAATTTTGCCAATGCTTTTTTATTCAGCATGATATGGGTTAAGCATTGCAACCTTATCAACAGGACTAGATCATAAATGATATCAAAAGGATGTCTATTTTTCTGAAAAAAAGTGTTTGGTGCATTGTGTCTGCTAATTGTTTCTTGTGTCTAGTAAAGAAAAAAACTCCAGAAAATTTTATTTCAATTGGAGCACAGATCAAAGCGTTAGTTTTAAACAACAAAATTATGAGATCAATATGAGGATTTTGGATGACATTTTTTCAGAAAAAATTCCTTGTCACAACAGAAGGCGACGGTAGACCATCAGATTCTCAACTGCTTATTTACTTATTCTTTTTTTTTACTGAAAAATGTACATTTCATCATTTATCATACATCAAAGCTGTGCGTAATGTCTGTTGTTTCATTCCAGCAACAATGCAAGAATTATGTAAAATGTTTAGTCTTTTACTCCTGAACAATATATTGTTGGTGAGATACCGAAATCATCTATAGCTTATTCTTTGGCAAGAAAAAAGACTTGTAGTACAGTGGTACTCAGATTTTGCCTTCGTATAAAGAAAAATTAATGAAATAAAGAAAACTTCACTCTGGTTGAACCTTTGCCATTTGACAATTCCAAATCAAAGGCTAAGGGCGTTCAAAATTTGAGCGAGATTGAATAAATGCTTTTTAGGCTAAAATCATGAGCAGTAACCATTGCACAGGTTTTCCCTTTTACCAAAATTAATGTATGAGCTTACAAACGTCTTGCAAAAAAAAAATATATATATATATTTCTGGAAATACTTGGGGATGTAACACTGTAAATTGTTCTTGAGTATCAGTCGAGGGGTCAGTGCAACATTATTGTAAGTACCAGTACCTATAAATATATAGGCACTTTCAATGATATTGGCCTGAACCCTTGATCTGAATGTAAGTAATGTAAGGTGATAGAACAGGTTTAAGCTTTAACAGTAAGTGAGTCCCTTCTTTCCACCTTATGCAGTACATTATTTCATCAATTCTAAAACCTTGTAACTTCAGCTTTATTCCAATTGTAGTAAGATGACTATAGGGGTGAATTGGCAATATTTAATCTGTTAATGTTGTTGTTGATTATTAAGTATATGACATGTACAATTCTTTCTTTACCCTTTGTAAATGTATATGTTTTGTAAATCTAGGAAAAAAAATTGGAACTTAACTTTACATTTATTTAGTTTTGCAAATTATTGAAATATATTTATAAAAGAAAGTAGGTTACAGCAATCATTCTTATCATGATATTTAAACTTAATTTTCCAGTCTTTGTCAATGTATGATGCATTTGAATTTAGATCTCTTTGTATTCCAAATTGGGTATTTTAGTTCTTTGTATTTATTATCTCAAGAACAAATATTATTTTAACCGTCAAAACAATTGTAAGAACAAACCTTTTATTTATTTTGCCCTTTGTTTATTCATTTCCTAAAGTGATTGAAAAGCAGGGCAAGGACTGAATACCCTTCAAACCATTCCTAATGATACAGAGTAACAGATAGAGGGGCAATTTTGGATTTCAATGTCGAATATTTCTTAAGTGCTGGGATGAACCTTATGTTGTGGATACTTATTTGAATTGTCTCATTGAGACAACTAAAATGAGTACCCACAACATAGGATTTCTTTAAGATCTAAAGATTTTAGACAGATGTAACCCTATGTTAACTGCATCCTGATGATAACTTACAAACATTGTTTATAGATGTTGTTATTTATGTTTCAGAGTTTAATTATAGCATAAATACTTTATGCAACTCAGTCCTGTGACAACAATTAGTGGAGAAGTATTGAATTTAATAGAAAATAATTCAATGTTTACAAGATACTTGTGAACTTTTTGCGCCAAGCCATTGCAAGGAGAGAATACTCATGAGTAGTGTTTTCGTTTCTACCATAAAGTCATCGATCATTAGAAATTAGGATTGTAATTGTAACCCTTTCCTGTTATTTCCTTGAAAACCACTTCTCTTTGGTTTCAAACTTTAAGGAAATATGGTGAAAACAGGAGAAATTGCTTGTTGCAAGCAATTTTCTCCTTTTCACACAATATTCCTACCATGGTATGGTTTCTTATAAAATTGCACCCAGTTCTCATTGTCATGTGCAACCTCTTATTGTTTGGACCAGTTTATTATTATGAGAAAAATGGGAAAGGGTTAAACTATAAGTTAATTGCCAAATCAATCCTTCATGTATGTGTCAGGTCACAGCAGAGCTCTTCCATAATGAATGTTGAACATTTAATGCTTTTATGGAGGAAGAATCTTTCAGAGCCATAGATTGAGGGATTGAGTGCCACCTTAACATTGATTGGTCATTGCAAAACCAGTGTGAGTGCTTATCCATTTTCTGCCATTTACATTAGTTTTACACTGACTGTGCTACATTTGTCTACCAACTCCAATGTAGTGGGTAGGATTGCAATGTCTGTTCTAGGATCAATGAAAAATTACTGGGAATTTAGTAGTGGCAGCTTTATCATTTAAAGGTCAGAGCAAAACAAATTTTAATGCCTAAACATTTTGTAGACACTTACAATAGATTTGCAACACTTGTTTTGTGCTGACATTGCAATATTTATGTGTGCTGACCTTGCAATATTTGTCTACAAATCCCTTTGTAGTGGGATGGATTGCAGCCTCTTATCCAAGATCTAACAATTTAAGAATTTTTGTGAAAAGGCAACATCTAAAACAGGTTGTTGTATTTCTTCATTATCTTTTATGCAGAAAATCGCTCATCACCCAGATAAATTCTGGTCAAAAATGGAATAAGCACTTCCCCTACCTCTAGAGCAGACTCATGCAAGATGTTTTCAATGCATATCAAAAGATCATGATTTGGAAGAAAGACTACAGTGTTTTAGATTAGCATCAATCCCTCAAATGAAGTGTTCTGATCATATATCAAAGCTGAAACAGTCATTAAAGTTTTATCCCTGATAGAAAATATGCCTTGTTGTTTTAACCCTTTGCTGTTTAATCCCTGCTTTTTACGTGCCTGTGATTTAATGATTGAGAAAACATTGTGAAAAAAGAAGAAATTGCTTCTGACAAGCAATTTCTTCTTTTTCCACACTATTTTCTACCCTACTGAATGGTTATTTTTTCAAATTAAATCCACTTTTAATTTTCGTCTGCAAAACCTTTGAATTTGGACAGGTCCAAAATTTTGTAAAACAGGAAAGGGTTTAGTGAATGTTTGTTGAATATTGTCATACCCATAATTTTCCATCTCTAAGCTTGAAAAAGATTGTACGAATGATTGAAGTGTTCATTGCAAAACTTTTCTCTTTATTTTTTTCCTTTCAACCATGTGTCCATCATTAGACTGTGACTAGAGGGGCCAGCACAAAACAATTTAGCCTGTGCATTGCATTTCCAACAATTTCACATGTGCGCAATGCAAAGGATCTGGACAGCCTGTGCAACTGCACTGTCTGACCAGAATCTTCACTATGCGCTATATAGATAGATAAGGTCATAATCCATCTTCATACAGTCAGCATATATGGTTATGCATTGTCGTTGTCAATGCTACCCAACGTTAGTACCTCGTGCAGATGTGAAATTGTTGGAAATGTCTCGCACAGACTCGATTGTAAGTGCCTATAGATTTGTATGCACTTGCAATAGTTTTGTGTTGTCTCCTTTATCCATGGCTATGGATATCATTAAGTGAACCTTTCTTGCTGTCTAAATACATCAATAAACTACAATAAATAAACATCATAACATCCATGTAGTTCCAAAACCTTGTAACCGCAGCTTGATTAAAGCTGTAGTTTCAAGGTTTTAGAATTAGGTTTGACAATATCAAAGTAATTCCTGTACAGTCCCTAAAAATATTTCCCCTTGATTTTACTATTGAAAATATTGTCGAAAAGGAAAATATTGCTTGTTAACAGGCAATTTCTCCCTTTTCTCACATTTTCTTTCTTGATGGTTTCTTTTCAAATGACACCTTGAAATTATCATCTGCACCCTCCATCATTTGGACCAGTCAAAACTTTTGAAATACATGGAAGTTTAAACATGGTATGGAACAAGCAAAGAGACAAGCAATTCATTATAAGTCATTTTAAAACAGCTGATACTTCATTCTGATGTAGCATTGTAAACGAGATTTTCCATTAATTATGGTTGAGTGAAATTGTAAAGAAATTAATTTCAAGCACTTGTCAGACCCACGACTGTTAAGTCAAAATTAATGGATAGCAAGGCAGAAGAAAGGCTTGGCTTTTCCCTGCCTTGGCATACTGCTTAGAGTTAAAACCTAAGGAATAGTAGAATTTCCAATTGTGAGAAAACTGTCTAGTCGACCTCAGCTGAATCTGATTTCACTATCCAATATTTGTTTTACAAAGTTTTGGACACTTTTGGTCACATTTGGTTTTGCAATAGATATGTGTGATTATACAAAAAATATTGAATGATGATGAGATACTTTGGTATTAAAAAAAGAAACCACCTTTTTGAGCAGGAATTTTATTCAATCTTTCATATTACAGAAGTTAGCAGGAATAAGTTACATCAACATTTCCTGTATTGAAAATGAGTCCTATAGTTACAGAAATTGATTAAACAGAGATTGTAACGGAGTGTTAGCAAAACTGTTAAGAAGTGGCCTAGAATTTTGGACATCTGCTATGATGCTTTCACAAATTCTCAAACTAATGCAGTCCTAAAGAGTGTGTTCTGCAAAGATCATGCAACAATTCCAGACTTAATGACAGAGGATAAGCAAAATGTCATGATTACAGCTTTAACAATGCTGTAGTAAAAACATTTTGTTCATCCGTTGATGAAATTAAGAATTGCAACAGCAAAAGAAAAAGATGTGATAATTAAAAAAATGAAATAGAGGGGTCAGTGCACTACTATTGTAAGTGCCTATAGATAAATAGGCACTTACAATAGTATTGCGCTGACCCCGAAAAAAAATGGGTAGCCTCAAGTGTATAATGATGATTATAATTCCTTTATACAAGAAATTTCCTCTTTTCAAACAATTTTTTCCTTTCAATTGATATATATTGGTTATAGAAGGTTTCACAATTTCTGCTGCAAAGACCTCCAAACAAATGAAATGATTGTTCATTTCCAAATCTGTGTAACTGCAGTCATAGTTACAAGATTCTAAATGTGAAGAGACATTATATCTTCCCTTGTATAGCTTCAGTACCACCAGAGCTACAGGAAGAGGGGGTAAATGAATCTTTGATCTGAAAATTTGAACAAAAAAAATGAACAAAATCGTTACAAACTCATTATTGTAGGTACTCATTGGAATCGTCTTTTTCAGATGATTCAAATGAGTACCCACAATGTAGGGTTTCATTGAGAAATGACCATTTAGAATGGCTTCCCCCCTGTTATCTGTACCTCATATCACCGATTAGATGTTGTTAATACCTTGGTACGAAGTTCATTCTGTTGTGTGAATTTTTTTTCTCTCATCTTTTAGGGGTAAACATTTCTGTGTTCCAACTTCAAATTTTTGAAAAAAGCATGTTTGTTGATAAGCTATTCATTATCTAACTTAATTTTGACTATTATTATTAAAACCTTTTCCACAATTTTATCTTTCTTGTTTGTTCTTTAGCGAAAATCCGTTCAATCAAATTTTTATTACAGTGTCCACTCCTCGTTATGACCTCAGAATCTTTATTTCTCATGGAAACCATATGATATTGGTACTCATTATACCCCCCACCTACAAAGTAGAGGGGGTATATTGGTTTCACCATGTCTGTCTGTCTGTCCATCCGTAGACCTTTTTTGTTTCCAGAATCTAACTTGAGAACCAGGTGACCTACAATCATGAAACTTTTATAGGGATGAGTGTCTTTTTCACTGCGTTTATTGGGGTATAAAGTGCAATTGCCTTAGCACATGGCAAATAACGCCCGTAGGGCGTTATGTTTAAGCCATGTGCTAAGGCAATTGCACTTTATACCCCTATAAACGCTGTTAAAAAGACACTCTGCCCTTATAATTGCAATCCCCTTGGTCTAAGAAACTATTAAAATACTCGGCTAAACGTTGAAGTTTCGAGTCTACTTTCTGCGTGTATTACACAATCTAATTTTAGATCGTGTATTTTTTCTCGCTATCGAAGTTAAACGGCATAAAGTTAAACAAATGGTACACAAACAAAAGACAATTTGACATTCGTAGAGGTACTTATGATCTAAACATAATTTTGACAAGTTATTCTGCATTTTAAACCGAAACTATCGTGATCGGGCTTAGCTGAGAGGGTTGCTTGGTGGTCTTCGTCGACTCGCTGTAAACATCGACTCAGAATCTGAACTGCATGTTTTAATCATAAATTCTTTCGAAAATATTCTATTATATTAAATAGCAATATTACGGTATGGAAGGGGGACGAGGGGTTTTCGAGTTCCTAAAACACAGGACATGCAGATCAAAGGTCGGGGGTTTCCCGATAGACCTATTGCATTATATACAGAAATAAAGTGCAATGGATTTCCCCACGTGATGCGATTTAAACCAATCAAAATTCTTTATTTCATTAGATTGCAATTATATACAAATGTTGCTTATGACCCAAGGAAGTGCCCTATTGTCTTTGGTTAACATAGGTCAAAGGTCACAGTCAATTTTTAGCTCCACTGGCTGAAAGCCACTGGGGCTATTGTCATGGCGTTGTGTCAGTCGTGCATCTGTCCGTGCGTCAGTGCGTCCGGTTGTAAACTTTTTCTTTAAAAATCATCTCCTCAGAAACTACTGGATGAATTTCAACCAAACTTCACAGGAATGATCCTTGGGTGACCCTTCTTTCAAAGATGTTCAAGAAATTTTGATCCAAAGAAAAACATGGATTTAATGGGTGTGGCTAATTTCCAATTATGGTAAAAAGTGAGTTTTCTCAGATTCTAATTCATGGATACCTATCGAATTTTACATGAATGATCCTTGGGTGACCCTTTATCAGTCTACCAAAAATTTTTATGATCGGTATAAAAATATGTATTTAATGGGCGGAGGTCATTTCTCAATATGTTATTTAGTGGAAAATTTGAAAATCATTTTCTCAAAATGTTATTGATGGATATCTACCCAATTTTACTGGAATGATCCTTGAGTGACCCTTTATCAGTCAACCAAAAAATTTTGTGATCGGATAAAAATATGTATTTTATGGGCTGAGGTCATTTCTCAATATGTTATTTAGTGGAAACTTTGAAAATCATTTTCTCAGAATGTTAGTGATGGATATCATTCAAAAATTTTTGGTATGATTCTTGGTGACCCATTATCATTCAGCAAAAATTATTTTGACTGGATGAAAAATATGTCTTTTATGTGTGGAGGTCATTTCTCTATATGTTAATAAAGTTGAAACTTTGAAAATCATTTTCAACATCAGTAGAATCCAAAATATCTAAAAATTTAGTCTAAACTTTTATTTGCTTTTACAAGAATTTCAAGCCTGTGGAGCGACTCTAGTTTAATTTTAGATTCCATACTCTAACTCAAGAACCAAAATGACCTACAATCATGAAACTTTATACAAATGTTGCTTATGACCCAAGGAAGTGCTTAATTGTCTTTGGTTCACATTGGTTAAAGGTCAAGGTCACTATTAGCCATTGTTCAATTTACTTTTCCGGACTCTAACTCAAGAACCAAGGGACCTAGAATCATGAAACTTAATGCTGCATATGACCTCAATATTTGTAACAAACACATCCTGCACTTGCATTTTGACAAAGTCCTAGTTTGAATTGTCTCAATGAGACGACTCAAATGACTACCGACTTTTCGCAACTTTTTATTTGAATAATTGCAATCCAATGAAATAACAAATTTTGATTGGTGTAAATCGCATCACATGGGGAAATCCACTGCACTTTATTTCTTTATACAAGAGGACCAAGATGGTCCTAGATCGCTCACCTGAGTCTCTGTGACCCCTGGGACATCACATTAATTAGAAAGGCAGATGTCAAAAAGAATATAATTGCCTAAGATCAATACCATGGAACGTTTTCAGCGAAGAGCAAGACAGATATGCCTTTTTGCTCTTTGATTCTATGTAAAAAGGGATGCACCCGGGTGGACCCCAAAAGTGATCTCAGGGTCTTGATATGAACAAACTTGGAAGAGGTCCATAAGATGATGCTACATTCTAAATATGAAAGCTGTCTGCCTACTGGTTTCAGAGAAGAAGATTTCTGAAGGTTTTCCCATTTTAACCCATCATGCTCAGATGAGCTGAAAGGGATGCGCCCAGGTGGAGCCCAAATATGACCCAAGGGTCTTGATATGAACAAACTTGGTAGGGGCCCACAAGATGATGCTACATACCAACTAGAAAGCCTTGAAAGGCTTGTGTCGCTCCACAGGCTTGAATTTCTTGTAAAAGCAAATCTAAGTTCTGACTGGATTTTTAGATATTTTGGGTTCTACTGATATTGAAATGATTTTCAAAGTTTCCAATATTATAACATATAGAGAAATGACCTCCGTCCATAAAATACATATTTTTCATCCAATCACAATAATTTTTGGTAGACTGATAAAGGGTCACGCAAGGATCATTCATGTAAAATTTGGTTGATATCTATCAGTTAGATTCTGAGAAAATGATTATCAAAGTTTCCACTATATAACATATAGAGAAATGACCTCCGTCCATAAAATACATATTTTTCATCCGATCACAATATTTTTTTATAGACTGATAAAGGGTCACCCAAGGATCATTTACCGGTATGTAAAATTTAATTGGTATCCATCAATTAGAACCTGAGAAAACTCACTTTTTACCATATTTGGAAATAAGCCACACCCATTAATTCCATGTTTTTAATTGGATCAAAATTTCTTGAACAACTTTGAAAGAGGGTCACCCAAGGATCATTCCTGTGAAGTTTGGTTGAAATCCATCCAGTAGTTTCTGAGGAGAAGATTTTTAAAGAAAAAGTTTACGACCGGACGCACGTACGGACGGACGCACGACGGACACAACGCCATGACAATAGCCCCAGTGGCTTTCAGCCAGTGGAGCTAAAAATGAAAGCAGTGTGCCCTCTGGTTTCGATTAAAGAAGATTTTAAAAGATTTTCGCTCTTTGATTCTATGTAAAAAGGGTTGCGCTAAGTTGGAGCCCAAATATGATCCTAGGGTCTTGATATGAACAAACTTGGTAGAGGTCCACTAGATGATGCTACATACCAAATATGAAAGCTGTCTGCCTTCTGGTTTCAGAGAAGAAGATTTTTGAAGATTTTCATTTTTTTACCCTTCGTGCTCATAAGAGATAAAGGGATGCACCTGTGCAAAGCCCAAATATGACCAAAGAGTCTTGATATGAACAAACTTGGTAGAGGCCCACTAGGTGATGCTACACACACCAAATATTAAAGCTGTCTGCCATCTGTTTACAGAGAAGAAGATTTTAAAAGATTTTCGCTCTTTGATTCTATGTAAAAAGGGTTTGGCCCGGGCAAAGCCCAAACATGACCCCAAGGTCTTGATATGAACAAACTTGGTAGAGGTCCACTAGATGATGCTACATACCAAATATGAAAGCTGTTTGCCTTCTGGTTTCAGAGAAGAAGATTTTTGAAGATTTTCATTTTTTTACCCTTTGTGCTCATAAGAGATAAAGGGATGCACCTGTACAAAGCCCAAATATGACCCAAGGGTCTAGTTATGAACAATCTCGGTAGAAGCCCACTAGGTGATGCTACACAACAAATATTTTAGCTGTCTGCCATCTGTTTACAGAGAAGAAGATTTTTAAAGATTTTCGCTCTTTGATTCTATGTAAAAAGGGTTGGGCCCGGGCAAAGCCCAAATATGACCCCAGGGTCTTGATATGAACAAACTTGGTAGAAGTCCACTAGATGATGCTACATACCAAATATGAAAGCTGTCTGCCTTCTGGTTTCAGAGAAGAAGATTTTTAAAGATTTTCATATTTTCACCCTTTTTGTTAAGGGTAAAGGGAAAGTTAAGGATGGATTTCATTTATTTGAACAACTTTGGTAGAGCTTGACCCAAGGAACATCCCTGCCAAGATTAAAAAAGATTGGCCCACTGGTCTAGGAGAAGAAGATATTTAAAGAAATTGTGGACGACGCATGACGGACGACGGACGACTGACGACGGACATTCTACGATCCCAATAGCTCACCTTGAGCACTTCGTGCTCAGGTGAGCTAAAAATGCAATAGGTCTTTCGGAAAAACCCCGACCTTTGATCTGCATGTCCTGTAATGTAGGAACTCGAAAACCCCTCTTTCCCCTTATACATAGTAATAATGCTATTCAATATATTATAGATTAAGATATTTTCTGAAAGAATAAATGATAAAAGGCTGCAGTTCAGATTCTTGGTCAATGTTTGCAGTGGTCAACAAAGACCACCAAGGAACCCTCTATACTATAAGCCCGATCACAATAGTTTCGTTTTAAAATGCAGAATAACTTGTCAAAAATATTTTTATGCCCCTGTATCGAGAGATCGTCTGTCCGAAAAATTAACCCGAAAACTTAACCTTGCCAATATCTTCAAGCCTATTCAAGATACAAAGCCAATATTTGGCATGATGATAGATCTCAATGATCCACATCTGCTGGTACCAAAGTCAAGGTCATGTGACAAGGTCAAGGTCATCTGTCAAGGTCAAACTTTGAAAAAACTTAACCCGAAAACTTAACCTTTCCAATATCTTCAAGCCTATTCAAGATACAAAGCCAATATTTGGCATGATGATAGATCTCAATGATCCACATCCGCTGGTACCAAAGTCAAGGTCATGTGACAAGGTCAAGGTCATCTGTCAAGGTCAAACTTTGAAAAAAAAATGCAGTGTCGGGGGCATTCGTGTTTCACAAACACATCTTGTTTTTATCATACGTACCTCTACGAATGTAAAATTGTCGTTTATTTGATTAACTTAATACCATTTATCTTCGACATTGAGAAAAAAATACACAATCTAAAAATAGATTGGGTAATCTTTACGCGCAGAAAGTAGACTTGAAGCTTTAATGTTTGACCGAGTATTAAAATAGTTTCTTCAATCTAGTGGATTGCAATAATAAGGGACTAGTGTCTTTTTTCACTGCGTTTATTTGGGTATAAAGTGCATTTGCCTTAGCACATGGCTTAAACATAAGGCCTTGTGGGCATTATTTTCCATGTACTAAGGCAATTGCACTTTATACCCCAATAAAAGCAGTGGAAAAGAGACTCATCCCTATAATAATCTAATTTGAAATCCGAAATACCCAATCTATCTGTATTTTATATTTCCTTTATTGTATATCTGGGAAAAAAATGTTGGAAAAAAATGCAAGAATTTAATCCTTTACTTACAATGTTTTCTGACATTTGACAAGTCATTTTCAAATTGCACCCTTCTTAGCTCACCTGAGCACAACGTCCTCGAGGTGAGCTATTGTGATCGTCCAATGTCCGTCGTCATCAGTTGTGAGTTGTCCACAATTCCTTTAAACTTCTCCTCCTAAACCTGTGGGCCAATATTGATGAAACTTGACAGGGATGTTCCTTGGATCAAGCCCTACCAAAGTTAATCAAATAAATGAAATCCACCATTAACTCTGGTTGCCATGGCAACAAAAAGGGTGAAAATAGGGAAATCTTTTTCTCTGAAACCAGAAGGCAGACAGTTTTCATATATGGTATGTAGCATCATCTAGTGGACCTCTACCAAGTTTGTTCATATCAAGACCTTGGAGTCATATTTGGGCTCCACCTGGGCGCATCCCTTTTCACTAAGATTCAAAGAGTCCCCTCTGTTATCTGTACCTCTTACCACTGATTTGATGTTGTTAATACATGGAAGTTTAAACATGGTATTCAAAATCAATTCAAAATCTTCAAAAATCTTATCTGAAACAAGAAGGCATACAGCTTTTATATTTAGTATTCAGCATTGTCTAGTGGACCTCTCTAAAGTTTGTTCATATGGCCCTTGGGTTACATTAGGGCTCCGCCCAGATGCATCCCCTTTTAGCTCAGCTGAGCACATCATGCTCAAGGTGAGCTTTTGAGATCATTGAATTTCTGTCGTCAGGCGTCAACAATCTAAGTGCTTACACTTAAAAATCTCCTAAACCTGTGTTTCAATTTCTACCAAAACTTGGTATGAATGATCCTTGGGTGACAATTCTCCCCTGAATGGCTTGAGGTGCTTCACAGGCTTGAAGTTCTTGTAATAGCAAATCAAAGTTTTGACTAGATTTTAGATATTTTGGTTTCTACTGATGTTGTAAATGATTTTCAAAGTTTCCACTATATAACATAAAGAGAAATGACCTCCGCCCATAAAAGACATATTTTCCATCCAATCACAATATTTTTAGGCTGCATGATAATGGGTCACCAAAGGATCAGACCAATGAAGTTTGATTGATATTCATCAGTGACATTCTGAGAAAATGATTTTTAAAGTTTCCATATATAACATAGAGAAATGACCCCCATGATTTTCAACCAATTAAAAATCTTTGAAGGAATCTGAAGTGATCTTAAGTAATCCTTCATCAGTCTACAAAAAATATAGTGATCAAATGAGAAATATGTCTTTAATGGGCAAATGCCATTTCTTCAGATATGTTATCCAATATAGGGAAAACAAACTTTCTCAAAGTTTAAACAGATAGATTTCAACCAAATATCATAGAAATTTTATTTCTGCCAAGTTGTATCAGTCTGCTAAAAATATTTTGATTAGTTGAACAGCATTTTTTTTCATTGGCAGAGGACATTTCAACATATAAACTGAATATTTGATCACCCTTTTGGTATCACCTAAATGATGAATTTTTCTAGACTTATAAAATTTAATAGGTGTATAAATTGTAGATTTGAAGGAACAAAACCTTTGTTGCAATCCAAATGTATAGAAACATTAGTTGAAAAAGGTAGCCTGAGAAAACCCCCTGAAGATTGGTCAGTTTGGTTGAACGAAGGATGACTCTGTACAGAGAGGACAATTGGTGTAAAATAATTTCTGACCTACTGTTGTTTGAATGGGGTTTTATGCATTAACATTATTTCAGTCATATCAAGGAGACGGGACCACCTAACAATGGATTCCTGGTATTTCTCACTCCAGTACTACAATCCAACATTTCCTAGCCTCCAGCTGCTATCCCGCATTGGTTTAGGATTATCAACCCATTGGTGGTAGACAAACAGACAGAAAGGATGAGTGCCACCATCAGGGATCGAACCTGGGACCTCTAGATTGACAGTCTGACGCACTACCAACTGCGTTTATGTCATGGGATTATAAAAAAATGCCAAATTACATACACTTTCAATCAAAGTTATGTCTCTAATTTGTAAACAAAACATGTAATAAAAAAATAAAAAAAATCTGATATCTTATTTTGACCCTTAGAAATTTTTACAAATCAAATGCTCACTTCATAACTTAAGTAGAAAAGGTCAAATGAATTTAACTAATAAAGTATTTATTCATGATTGGCTTTTTCCTTTTCTTTTGACTCATTTAAAGTCCGTTTGACCTCCTGAATTAAAAGGTTCAGGGGTCAATGACACCCTAATACAAAAACACTACCACGAGCCCTGGGTCAACAGTCATCACATGATAAATTAGTGTTTTGATTGCACAATCAAGTGTTTGAATGAGGACAGAAATCTGTTATGTTAATTACAGGAAATAAAATAATTTCTGCAAAAAGTATGATCAGATAAAAAGACTTTATAAACAGCAATTTTTGAAAACTTTGACCTTGACAAATGACCTTGACCTTGTCTCATGACCTTGATCTATCATCATACCAATTGTGAACATTGTTAGTAAAATTCAAAGTTTTTGGTCAAGTTTTCCAGACAGACCATCAGGCAGATAAACCAAACAATAATTTGCCAAAGATCTTTGATGGGGGCATAATAAGGTATATAATTGGCTAAATTAACCCTTGTCTTGCTGACCCTGAAATACTCCTGCTTTGAAAGGAGGTAAAGACAAAGATCAGACTGCATATATGTGCAGTCCGATCTTAGTCTATACCACCATATTTTATTTTTTTGAACCAGAAAAGTTTGAAAATCTTATTTTCAAATGTAATCATACTCACATTGACCTCCGCCATATTTTTTTTCTGTTCACAATAATTTTCTAGAGACTTGTTGAGGATCGCTCAAGGATCATTCCAGGGAAATTTCGTTGATATCCATTGGTTAGATTCTGAGAAAATGATTTTCAAAATTATCACTAAATAACATATAGAGAAATGACCTACATCCATAAAAGACATAGTTTTCATCTGATCACAATGATTTTTTGTAGGCTGATAGAGGGCCACTCAAGGATAATTCAAATGAAATTTAGTTTATATCCATCAATTAATTTCTGGGAAAAGCTACCTATTAACATATATGGAAATTAACCACGCCTACTACAGCCATGATTTTCAACTGTTTAAAGAACTTTAAAGGAATCTGAAAGAGGGTCACCCAAGGAACATTCCTGTAAAATTTGATTGGTATCCAGCCAGTACTTTTTGAGGAGAAGATGTTTAAAGTAAAAGTTTGCGGACAGACAGACGACGGACTATCCCCCCCCCCCCATGACAATAGCCCGCTGGTCTTTTGGCCAGTGGAGCTAAAAACCCAAGTGGATTTACCCATATACAGGTTACGAAACATGGTTATTACAAGGTATATGTTTGGTAATGTTTTAGACAAATTGCACAAGTAAATCCTAGGGTTTTACTGGGGGCTATTCTTAGTCATGACAATCCAGTCTGTTCGTGAAATTTCCAAACATTTTATGCGTGTGAGATTTACAGGCATTGAGAAGCATGGACAATCACATTTCTTTTAAAAAACCTACAATTGTAAACAGAGATTAACTGCTATGCCATCATATATTGATAGTGAAGTGGAGACTCTTGATCAGACTGTGCGAAAATGCAGGCTGATCCAAGTTTTCACATGAAATTGTTGGAAATGTCACACACAGAAGTTCCGTTATCAAATGAGCCAGGTTGAAATTTCAAACTATTTCATGTGCACCAATAGGGGGCATATGTTTGTGTGTGTGTGTGTAACCTGCTGAAATTAAAGCATGCTTTGATGAGATATCAAAGGCATAATCCCAAGAGCAAAAGCATTGATCTTGGATGAAACAAAAGGATGTAGCCAAACTTCTGGAAAAAAAGACCTCTCTCTAGTTAAGCTGATTGTTTGGGGTGCACATACCCATGGCATCCTGTTGTTTTTTTTGCACCAGTACAACCACGACACTTCATCTGAGCCACCGGCTGCCAATCCAATTTGGGAATATTAATCATTCCCCCCTTTGACGGGATTGACACTTGCCACAATTACTTTTGTCAAATGTCAGATTAAAGTTTGCTGAGCAGGTATTCAAACTTGTGATCCAAGGATTGACAGTCCAATGCCACTTCGATTGAGCTGAGTGCGCCTGATGGGATTTGATTTGATTTGAATTGGGGTTTTACGTCGCTTTCAATTATCTCTCAGTTATATCGCGACGACTGGAGCACCTAACGATGGATTCCTGGTATTTCTCACGCCAGTACTACCACCACATCCCTTTCCTAGCCTCCAATTGCTATTCCACATAGGTTTACGATTATCTACCCATTGGTGGAAGACAAATGTCGGAAAGGATAAGTGCCGCGGCCGGGGATCGAACCCGTGCGAATATAGACTCCTGGATTAGAAGTCCGGCGCGCTACCAACTGCGCTATTGCCGCCTGATGGGGGTACGAATCATCTTACCAAAGAGAGAAAAACGTAATTTTAGCCCTTTCATGTAGTTTAGGATTTGTCATTCTCATTGCAGATTTTTTTTTCATTTTTTTTTTTCATGTAAAGATTTACAAGTCAGAACTCTTTACATGTACAATGCTTTCTACATCTAGCTCTGTACATCTCTCTTTCTAATTGAGAATGTAAATATTCAATACCATTGCTCAGTGGCAAACAGTTGTATCAGTCTATAAGCCTATAAACTAATAGGCTTCAAATATCTGATAGTGAAAAATTTTAAGTTAAATAGAGGCACAATTCTTACAAACATAATCCTTAAGTCATCTCTCTTTTCTCTCTGTTCAAAAACAATGATCAGTGCCCAAGATTATAAACTTTTCTCATCCTAAAGTCAGAATTTATAATTTACTCAAATTGTGATTTAAGCTGTTATTCTGAAATAAAACCCGTATAAATGTTTACACAGAAATGAAAATATCAATAAGTTGTTATGAATAACAACTTATTAATATTATCTTATATGCTCATAAAGTTATTTATATTCTAAGTTTTAGAAAAATTCTCAGTTAAGACTGAGAGAAGTTTTACAATCTCCGGCCCTGGTAGTAGATGTAGCAGCAATTTGAGAATCACCGGTTCCACCCTTTGAACTTTGATGTGACACACCCTTTCAATTATCAAAAGTTATTTATCTGCAAAATATCAGGTCACAGATGTAAAACAAACAGAAAATCATTGTAAGCCACCTAAAGTTGTTTTAATTGACCTCTCACAAAAATGTTTGAAATACACTTAATCTTGTTTGAGCAACCATGCCCTTTAAGCGCCAACTGTTTTCAAAATCCTCTCCTTGAAATCAAAATGCCTTTAAAGGTAGATTTTACTGGTCTAAAAACGATTTTCACTGAATCCCATGTTGTTAAAACTCATCAAAATCGTCTCAATGAGACGATTCTGTTGAGTTTTAACAACATAGGATTATAGGAAATGCTAAATTACATACACATTCAATCAAAATTATGTCTAATTTGTAAACAAAAAGTAAAAAAAGCGACCATTCTGTTCAACACCTGCATTTTGGTGGTCCTGTAAATGGTCACTTAATACATGTTTTACTGTAATATGGCAAAATTGAAGGAGGTCAACCAGGGGTCATGTTTGACCCTTAAATCAGGGTTTTGACCAAAAAAATCTGAAAGTATCTTATTTTGACCCTTAGAAATTTCTTCTAAGGGGTATATATGTATTTTCGTTTATCTATCGTCGCTAGCGTAGCACATGCCCAAATGAGCGATGCCCCCTAGACAGTTAGTTGTTACTGGAGATAGTGCAAGGATTTAAGACAAAACTACTGCTGAGATCCGCCATGGTTCTTTAACATGCTCGGTGTAAAGCACTGTCTTATGGGGCCACGATTTAACGACTCAACCGAAAGATAATTAGATTGTTAGTGTGCCAGCCCGGGTTTGAACCAATGCCATCGAATTTCAATGGTTTTGAAGTCCGGTGCTCTACCAACAGAGCTAACCAGGCTGGGGTCATTGGGGTCATGGTCAAATTTTTTTAAGATGCATTGGAAATACTATCTAAAATTTTACAAATCAATCGCTTACTAAATAACTATAGAAGAATAGGTCAAATGACTCTTAAACTTATAAAATTTTTATTCATGATTGGCTTTTTTTCTTTTCTTTAGACTCCTTTCAAATCCGATTTGCCCACCTGAATTAAAAGGCAATGGGGTCCATGACTCCCTTTTTACAAACGCTACCATGAGTCCTGGGTCAACAGTCATCACATGATAAATAAGTATTTTGATTGGACAATCAAATGTTTAAATGACAGCAGCAATCTGTCATGTTAATTACAGGAAATAAAAAGAATTTCTGCAAAAAGTATGATCTGATAAAAAAAACTTTTATTATAGATTTTTGATATTTACTTGACCCATGAGTGGGCCAAGACAAACAAAAGAGGAACAAGATGTGTTTGTGAAACATGACTGCCTCAAAAATGGCATTTTAACAGAAATTTTGACAGATGACCATGACCTTGTCATATGACATTGACCTTGGTATCTGTAGATGCGCACCATTGAGATCTATCTCCATACCAAATATGAGCATTGTAAATAATTCACAAAACTTTTTCCGTTAAGTGTTACAGACAGACAGACCAACAGACATAGGGATAAAACAATTTGCCCAAGATCTTTTGATGTGGAAGCATAATAAAATTGTCCTTATTAACAAAGGTATATAATGGGCTAAATTAACCCTTGTCATGCAGACCCTTGAACACTCTTGCTTTGACAGGAGGTAAAGACAAAGATCAGTCTGCACATATGTGCAGTCTGATCTTAGACTTTAGTCACTTTACCACCTGATTTTCCTTCTCTAAACCAGAAAAGCTTAAAAATCATATTTTCAAAGTAAAAGCATACTCACAAATAGTGCATCCAGAGCAGAGCTTTCAGCACTTTGATTTTTTGCCAAAGTTTTTTATTCAGCATGACAAGGGTCAATGAATCACAACCTCATGTTTATTATCTGGGCGGATATGTTGCTTACTGATCACAATTGACATGCAGTAAAAATTACACAAAGCTGCCTTCATTGTTCGATTAAACGGTAACATTTCTTTTGTATGCGGATTAAACATGACTGTTTTCGATTGATTACTTTGGCTGCCTATTATCAATATTTGACCTTGATAGTTCACGATTCCGAAATGATCAAAATGAGGCATGCTTCCTATAATCACAGCCTCTGAGCCTTCTCGGTATTGAATAATATCACCATGGCGATAGAAAATATAAATAACATTGTCAAGGACAGTAACACGACTAGCGGTTGTAGCTACTGGCGGTAACACGTTCAACAGAAAACATATTTTCTTCTTTGTATCGAAACATTGAATCTGCCGTGATAAAGAGCCACCATGCACTTTTCCTCCAAAGATAAATATTCTATGACCTATGACCCCTGCCGGCATGAATGAAACAGGTAATTGTAGTCCACCCACCAGCTCACATCTGTTCAGTTTAGTGTCATAACATTCTATACTAGATAAAGTTTGGGATATTTTAGTGTTGCCTCCAAGAATATAGATAAACTCTCCTACAGAAGCCATCACATGACCCCATCTCCCTTCTAGTAGAGGACTACAGTGCTGCCATCTATTCTCATCTGAACGAAACTTCAGGAATAAAGTTTCCCCATGGTAGCCCCCAGAAACATACACATCATCCTGGTGTTTGCACACTGAGAAACAAGCTCCAGGTTCAGATGGAAGGGCTGCAAGAGAATAATCAGCATCTCGTCTGTAACTAAAACATTTGATCTCTGTAGTCTGTGGATTTGGGTGACGACTTCGTGTTCCGATTACGCACATCATCTCTTCATGTCGATGATGAAATTGGCGCGACTTCTCGGCCATATGTTTTATCTTACAGTTATCCAAATCTGATTCGGCAGAAGTCAAAAATGCATGCATAGTTTTTAAAATTCTTTGACATTCCTCTGATTTCTTCACAAGTACATGATCATGCAGACTTTCTATATACTCTATCCCAGTTAAAGGGAATCTGATATATTCAAAGAGTTTCCCTAGTTCTTGAAGTCTAGCGTTTTCATCAGCCATCACCCATCTCAACACAGCTTCACATACAGCCTCCTCAGAGTTGGTGTTCAAATCATTGGAGTCTATTATGGTAATTAGATTTTCAAGGGGAATCAGACAAAATTCTTCCTGAACAGCTATCATTGTAAAACATTCAAGGATGTAGGCCCAGCTCTTTTTTTCCAGTGTTATACACCCATAGCTTGTAGCCAACCTCCAGATTTCTAGACAGTTGTCTGCACCTGAAAAGAGAAAAAGAACATTCTTTAACCCTTTGCTGTTTAATCCCTGCTTTTTACGTGCCTGTGATTTTATGATTGAGAAAAAATTGTGAAAAAAGAAGAAATTGCTTCTGACAAGCAATTTCTTCTTTTTCCTCACTATTTTCTACCCTACAGAATGGTTATTTTTCAAATTAAATCCACTTTAAATTTTCGTCTGCAAAACCTTTGAATTTGGACAGGTCCAAAATTTTGTAAAACAGGAAAGGGTTAATGCTTTCAAGTAGATTATTGAGAAATAAGGGTGGATTATAACTCACTACTCACACCAACAAACAAATGAAATTACCAAAAGATTACACCTTGCTTTCAATCATTTCAACCTGTTTAACATCATCTAAAAGGGGCCCATAGATCTGCTTCTACTTAAAATGGCTGAAGAAAATTATTAGAAAGAAAACTTGCATATAAAAATTTTTCAGTATTGGAAAGTCAATTCAGTAAATAAACACGAAACAGAAAGTCACCAATGGATCTTTTCTTTTAAATCATATAGATTATATCCAACGTTTCCTAAGACTAGAGGCGCTTGAGCGCCTGATTCGCTCTACAGGCCTGAATATCCAAATAATGACTATTAGAGGATGATAAAGCTGTTTAAATGAGAATTGAAGTGAATGAATGAGTGAATGTTTATTTCAAGTAAATAAGGGTCATATGCTGAAACCTATCTGCATAAAATTCTCATGATCAGTGAATAACAAAATTGACCTCTACCTGTTACACAAATATTTTTCATTTAATCACAATAATTTTGTGCAGTCTGATAATGGGTCACCCAAGGATCATTCTAGTGATATTTTGTTAAAATCCAAATATAAGAATTTCAAAACTAAAAGAATGTTACTGCACAATATACTGGTGTTGGTCTGCAAAATTTTGATTGTAGATCTTTCCACTTTTAATTAAACACTACTAAAAGATGTTACTTCACAATTGTTTGTCATCAAAAGAAAATTCTAACTAATGATAGTAAGAAGTAAAATATTATTCAATCCAATATATTTATTTTATTCTGCCCAATGCCTTAGAGTGCAGTAAACTCAACTCTTTCTACCCCACACTGAATGTCAGGAGGTCAGAACATCATTTTACACTCTGCGCAGATTCACCCTTCGTTCAACTAAACTCACCAATTCTGAGTGGGTATTCTCAGGCTACTTATTTCAACTAATGTTTCTATACATTTGAATTTCAACAAAGGTTTTGTTCCTTCTAATCTATAATCATTACACCTATTTAATTAAACAAGTCTAGAAAAATTCATCATTGAGAAGATACCAAAAGGGTGATCAAATATTCACTTTATATGTTATAATACCCTCTACCAATAAAAAAAATATGCTGTTCATCTAATCAAATTTTTTTTTGCAGACTTATACAACTTCAAAGAAATAAAATTTCTATGATATCAAATCCATCTGTTTAACCTTTCAGGATAGTTTGTTTTACCCTATATATGAAGAAATGACCTATGCCCATAAATAACATATTTTTGATCTGATCACAATATTTTTTAAGAGACTGATAAAGGATCACTAAAGAATAATTCTAGTAAAATTTGGTTGATATCTATCAATTAGGTTCTTAGAAAATGATTTTCAAAGTTTACGCTATATAACATATAGGGAAATGACCTCTGCACATAAAATATATATTTTTTATCCAATCACAATAATTTTTGCTATTCTGATAAAGGGTCACTCAAGTATCATTCATGTAAAATTTGGTTGATATCTATCAATTAGGTTCTGAGAAAATGATTTTCAAAGTTTTCACTATATATCATATAGAGAAATGACCTATGCCCATAAAAAACATATTTTTGATCTGATCACTATATTTTTTTAATAGACTGATAAAGGATCACTAAAGAATAATTCTAGTAAAATTTGGTTGATATCTATCAATTAGGTTCTGAGAAAATGATTTTCAAAGTTTTCACTATATAACGTATAGAGAAATGACCTCCGCCCATAAAATACACATTTTTCATCCGATCACAAAAATTTTTGCTATACTGATAAAGGGTCACTCAAGTATCATTCATGTAAAATTTGCTTGATATCTATTCACTAGATTCTGAGAAAATGATTTTCAAAGTTTTCACTATATAACATATAGAGAAATGACCTCCGCCCATAAAATACATATTTTCCATCTGATCACAATGATTTTTTTGTAGGCTGATAGAGGGCCCCTCAAGGATAATTCATGTGAAGTTTTGTAAATATCCATCAATTAGTTTCTGAGAAAAGCCACCTATTACCATATATGGAAATTAGCCACGCCCACTACAGCCATGATTTTCAACCGATTAAAAATCTTTGAAGGAATCTGATAGAAGGTCACCCAAGGAACATTCCTGTGAAATTTGATTGGAATCCATCCAGTACTTTATGAGGAGAAGATTTTTAAAGTAAAAGTTTATGGACGGACGGACGGACGCACGGACGACGGACACCTCGCCATGACAATAGCCCGCCGGCCTTTTGGCCAGTGGAGCTAAAAACAATATTGGAAGATCTCAATTTGTCAACAGGACTGTAACAGTAAAACATCACTGAGAAAAAAAGGAGAAATGTCTAGCTATTTCCCTTTTCTCAAAATGCTTTCTTCGACAAAATGTTGTATGAATTGCATGGTGAAGCAGTAATACAATAGAGTCTCATGCTCTAAAAACCCCCATCCCCCTGGTAGGAGGTTGAAATCAACCATTTTTGATGTGATTTTACAAAATTTTGAAGCCTGTAATAAAGGCCCATACCCAAAAAATCAAGGTCACTAAACATTCAACAGAGGTTTTATGCACCTTTTCCCGAATCCAATGTTAATATTTTGCGCCAATTATATTTACTTTCGCTATTTTTTTTCTAGGTCTTAACAAATATCAATGATGCAGTGCAAAACAGTTGTAACTACCTATCTGTTTATAGGCAGTTACAACTGCTTTGCACTGAGCCATTGATGTGTAGCCTCTAATAAAAGCCCATCCCTTTCTAATGGAAATGTGATAATTCTAATATTCTAATATTATACCCACCAAGTTCCTTTTCCAGATACATCTCACATTGTTCTTGAAGACATTTTACTTGATACATAACAGCCACCTGCAGTAAATCTGACACATTATCCTTTTTGATATTGACATTACCACCATAAATATATGTCAGAAAGACTTCAAACACTTCAGCATCTATTTCTTTTAGTCGTATCGTATGTTCACTACTCTCCCGCATGCCAGACTTAAACATCGCACTGAAATACGCAGATAGTGAGGAGAGAATAATCTTGTGGCACATAAAGGTTCTCTTTCCAACGTTAATTTTAATGTCGGAAAACAGCTCATCTTGCCAAATGTTAGCGATGCCCTGAGTCAGTGAATGGATGTACTCAGCGGTCTGTTGCTGGGTATGTAAAGCCATCACAAACTGAAAAGAGATAAGAGCGTTTCGATGACTCAGCGCAAAACAGTTGTTACTGCCCAGGACTGTGGAAATACAAGTTTTCTCCACTTGTCCCTGGACAAGTAAAACCGGATTTTCTACCCGTCCAGGATCAAAATGAACTTGTCCGCTACAGAGTAAATAGAAAAAATTGAAAAAAAACACATTGCCTTTTGATGAAGAAAATGCTGGTATCCAGCATTTTCTTCATTAAAAACAATGTTTTCTACCCTATGATATGAACATTAGGATGATTTCTCTCTGATTTCTTTTAAGTAACATTCCAAGATTTGCCCTGGTATTTACTTGTCCTTGGACAAGTGGCTTAGAAAAATTTACTTGTCCGCAAGTACAAAAGCCCGAGTCGGACAAGTCGGGCATGGGAATTCCACACCCCTGCACTGCCTCAATGTAAAACGGCAGTTACTACTGTTTTGCACTGAGTCATTGAAATGCTAATTATTGTGAAGTGCCTAATTATACAAGACAGACATAGTTTGCCAAATCAATAAGCAAATGTTATCATTAAACATTGACCTAGCAAACATATATAACACAACTTGTTGGCTCAGCACAAAACAGTTGTAACTGCTTTTTTAAAGCTGTTTTGAGGCCAAAATTCAGCCTCATTCCCCTCTCTAAAACACATACTTTTTTCCCAAATTCCAGTAAACAAATCCCCTACTTAAAAGGACACATTCACAGAAAAAGATTCCTATCATATTTTAGCTCAAAATAATCATTTGAATGGACTTCTTAGATGCCTTTATCATTGATTATTGTTAAAACAGAAATTTATCACACAAAAATCGTGATTGATTTCATAGTGCTATGAAAATTTTCCTCTCAGTGATTTTTCCCCTTTAGAACAGACCCACCACCTTTTCCCTAAAATTCTTAAAGGCTTGTATTTTCAGAGAACATTAACAGGAAACATTCTTACAAATAATTTTCATTTTATTTTAAATTCTAATTAACGGTTGATTTTGATTGAGTTTAAGTTGTCTTTCCACAAAGAGATCTGACCCCTTTTGCCTAGCATTAAAGGGCATATGCAGGAAATTCTAAATATAAACTAGGGGCCAACTTATTTCTAGCTCGGGCGGGTCCTACTGTTGGTTATTTAACTGGAAACGAGGCCTGTGTTCAGGATGATAAAGCGATTCAAGTTTTACCCAATTTTGCTTGTGCACTTGCATGCAAAGCAGAATAAAATGTGAAAACTGTCTGCTACATCTTTTCAGCCTGAACGCAGGGCTGGTTTTCAGCTTATAACTAGAAAGCCATGAATGGCTTGAGTCGCTCCACAGGCTTGAAATTCTCGAAATAGCAAATCTAAGGATTGACTAGATTTTTTGATATTTTGGGTTCTACTGATGTTGAAATGATTTTCAAAGTTTCCATTATATAACATATAGAGAAACGACCTCTGCCCATAAAAGACATATTTTTCATCCAATGACAATAATTTTTCACTGCATGAAAAGGGTTCACTCAAGGATCATTCCAGTGAAATTTTGTTGATATCCATCAATTACATTCTGAGAAAATGATTTTTAAAGTTTCCACTATATAACATATAGAGAAATGACCTCCACCCATAAAATACATATTTTTCATCCGATCACAATATTTTTTGGAAGACTGATAAAGGTTCACTCATGGATCATTCCAGTGAAATTTGGTTGATATCCATCGCTTACATTCTGAGAAAATAATATTTAAAGTTTTTACTATATAACATATATAGAATAACCTCCACCCATAAAATGCATATTTGTCATCTGATTACAATTATTTTTTGTAGACAGATAAAGGGTCACCCAAGGATCATTCATGTAAAATTCAATTGGTATCCATCATTAAGAATCTGAGAAAACTATCTTTTTACCATATTTGGAAATTAGCCACGCCCATTAAATCCGTGTTTTTCATCTGATCCAAATTTCTTGAACAACTTTGAAAGAGGGTCACCCAAGGATAATTCCTGTGAAGTTTGGTTGCAATTCATCTGGTAATTTCTGAGGAGAAGATTTTTAAAGAAAAAGTTTACGACCTGAGGCACGCACGCACAGACGGACAGACTGACGGATGGACGCACAACGGACACAACGCCATGACAATAGCCCCAGTGGCTTTCAGCCAGTGGAGCTAAAAAACAACAACAGGCCCCACCAGGGCCTGAAATAAGTTGGCCAATAATTTTCAACTCTTGTACGGGAAAAGTGACGCAAAGTGTCAGAAGGGCACTTTGCGGCTTTCCCCGCTTCTAGATTACGCTTGTAAAATATTGAAATAACCAAAAAAGAGAGAGAGGAACATTGACCGCCCTTTTTTCAGTTGTTTTGGCAACGGCAGCCTACATAGAGAATGATAATTTAACGAGATTAACGTCATTTTCTTTTATAATTTACTTACTTTTTAATTTGATGTCATTTCTGTTGACCTTTATAAAAATTTAGATTGCAGTGAACGTAAAATTAGGATAATAAACAGTTGCACATGTTTGTTTAGAATCTCCTCTGGATGACGTTTTCTTTTTACGCTATGCAAATGACGTCATTCATTGGGGAAGTGAGACACTACTTTTTCCCCCTTGAACAACTCCATCATTGTAATGTTGAAATGTCAGGATAAACAGTGAAAAAAGACTGGAAAGAGAGGAAAATCTATAGTAATATTCCCAGTTAAGACTTGAAAGAGATGAATTTCAAAGCAATAATTGCAGTTTGATTTCTAAAAAAATGTAAATACAGCTATTTCATCTAAAGCTATGTTGGCCAACATCTTATCTGAATCACATCCTTTAGGATTAAGGCCTGACATAGATGATATAGTAGTCTACTGTGGGTGGGGTCCAAGAAATGAAACAGTGGAAGAAGTAGATTTTTTGCTATAACGCTGTTAAACCCCGTTGCCGACAGACTGTCTGGCACATGAGAAACGCCGATAAGATCTCAAAAGGGTACAGTAAAGTGCATAAATTTTCGTTAGATCAACAAATTTCGAATTCTAAATATTGTCTTTTGGAAAATGAGGGGAAATAATTATCTACACATTCAAAATAAATCACATACGATCGAAACTGAACCTAAGTAATAATCTCTCAAAGTGCAGGACTGCTACCCTAGTTATTCAATGAGCGAGTGAAATGACGTAAATATAATAAAATTAATCTGAAGTTACTTCTTTATGATCGTCGGTTTTGCAAAGTTAAGCTCATTCACATTATACATGCGCTTTGATTGATAGTTGATAAATCGTCAGGTAAGGAACGTCTAGAGGAATGCGAAGCAACGCAAACTCTCACATTTTTGCATCATTTTTAGTTTCATTGTTTGAAACTTTCATACGGGAAATGTAGGCAAATATAGCTTCCAGTTTAGAACCAAAGTGAAGTTGTCTAATTAACAAATGATAAATCAAGTTTTAGTTAGAGATAAGAATCACTGAAAATAATTCAAATTAGACTTTGAATCTTCAAATCCTGTTGAACATGTCTAAAGTACGAATAATTTAAATAATAAAACAAAATTTTATCATCCAATTTTCAACACAACTTATCAATGATTGCATGAATATTCAATGGGATATTTTGATGAAGGGAGGTGATAAAATATAATTGGTTAGAGGGACAGGTCTCTTTCCAAAATATTTGTGAACCGCATAATTGTTCCAGATTTAAGGAAAATGAAAAAAAGAAGTCTGGCTTATTTGGTGAACACATGGCTTCTTGTGAAGTTTATTTACGTGGATTCAATCGCTTGCAAGTAAGCTCTTGCAGATCAATCACGTCCTTCTGTACGTGTTATCAAATCTTGACAACTTGATGTGTTTGACGTGTGTTTGAGACTTCTCACTCAATGTAGGACTACCATTTTTTGGATTATGGGTATCTAAAGCATAATTTCATTTGGAAATATATATGTTTTTTTCGGAAAGATTGATTATTATCAATGCATTTATCACTTTATTCTATGTTAAGATTGATACCGTGTGTATGTGTATTTCCGTTTATTTATCATCGCCATCGTAGCACATGCCCATATGAGCGACGCAGACGAAGATGGCAAGTTGTTACGGGGGATAGTGCAAGGATACATGACGAAACTACGCCGCCGAACTCCAATGGTTTTGAAGTCCTGTGCTCTACCAACTGAGCCAATCGGGCTGGTATTGATACAGTGGTAAAAGGTCAGGAGCTTTATTGTTAAATTCAATAGCTTGAATGGGTAAATGAGGAAATCAAGAAAGTCTCTTTCATCAAATTACTTTTTCCGTCCACTGATTAATTAAACCTATTATCATATAAAGCAAACCTGTTTTATTTATTTCAATTCGTCTATTATTTTCATTTTTATTTTTTTATAATGGAAATTGGCACCTTTCGTTGTTCAAGAACTACAATTAGAATAATAATGTGCTTATGCCGTTGAATTGATGCCGAAATCAACCAATTAGGGGAAAAGTTATTGAAGTCTTATTCATTTAATGTATCAATAACGTTACATTTTTCAATAAAGATATATATATGTCATAATTGCGCCATCGAACCCGACGTATGTACTAATGTTCGCTTAACGGTCCCTTTACCTTCAAATACTTAATCAAAGTCGACACAAAGATCTACGAAACTATCATGTTTATATATATATAAAAAAAAAACCCCAACAATTTTGTCAAAATTTAACAATTTTTCATGCAAAAAAATCATGGCATGACATACAAACAAAGTTGCATTTTTTCCAAAATCGTGTTTCGAATTTTGCGTCTGTAGCTCCGTTTCAAAGGTGAAGGTCTTTTATGTTTTTCTGTTCCCGCCAAGCTCAAACAACAGAATTTTCCCCAAATTGTGTAAGATAACAGGGATTTGCAATATGTATGAAACGGCTAGACTTAAGTAACTGCCCATCCTATTAAATTACACAGGTAAGATGTAGGGTTATTGTAAAGGTTTGTTTGGATGGGAACCAGTCAAACCGGCCCCAAATCGGTCATACCTGCCTCTAAAAAAATGTCCAACCGGCCTCTGCATTAAATTAGAAGTCAACTGGCCCCTGTCTATTTGTTTATATCTATCTATACATACAGTCTAATCCTAGGGATGAGCATTGTTAAAATTTAACATACCCAACTTGATAATTTTTTAATCGATTCCTAATGCAGGGCTTGAAACTTTATAGCTGCAATAATGTACCCCTCTCTCTGATATGCTGCCGGTCGAGGGCTACAATTTTCACCCTATTTGTTTTTTGTTGCAGTAATCAAGTTTTCGTATTTCAAACTGAGAGGCCATCTTAGAACTAATTTCATACATACCTTAGTTTTGAAAGCAAATAATATTAATTGAACCAATACATCACTTGTTTAGTTCTTAAAAAAAGTGTTTTCTTTTTCAATTGTTCAAATTTTCGAAGTTTGGAGGCCATGACAGTTATGTTGATCATGTGATTTATTGTGACGTCACTTTGTTTACTAATTCCATGCTATCAAAACAGGTGCTGGTAAAAAGCATAGTAGCAATTTTTACATACCTTTCAAAACCTTTGCAAATTTGAAGCATCTAGTAGCCTTTATCTATCTACTACCTTACCAATTTAAGTGACTTTACAATTTTTTTCATTCAATTTTCATATTTTATTATGATCAAAGCAAGTTTGTTTACAAAAAATACTACGGTTCCCAAATATGGTGACCTGATTTTTCATTAGTTGAATTGTGGCGGGAAACGGGAGAACTCACGAGATTTACAATAACATCAACCCAAAATGGCTGACTTTGAAAGGAAAAAGAATGATTTCAGACAGTGATACTAATTAAAAGTGAAATTATTGGGATATTTAAATTTGTGTCTATAAATTTTTATTGGGACTTATACATGAATAACCAAGGTAGGTTTAGATTGTAAAATGATGTTTGTAGCATCAACACAATATAGAATAAAGAGGGATCGCGTCGTATCCCTCCCACGTCAGATTATCAAAGGAGGGATTCGTTATCGTATCTAGAAACTTTATAGTTCTCGTCCAACCAAATAGAAAAATATAGTGATACATTGATATCATAAGTGAAATTTTGCAAAATCCACTTGTTCTGCTTATATAGAAAAGATAAAAAAAAGCAAAACATGCAGGGCTAGCAGACGAGTAGAATTTTCAAGCCCTTTAATGATTCAGATACCAAAAATACACTTGCGTATCGCTCACTTGTGCTGAACAGTGTGACTATCAATAAGCACTTTGTAGAGTAGGCATTTTGAGCTTTGTCTAATGGAAGAAACACTTGTCATCTGTGAAACTGTTACTATTTACAGGGCTTTTCATCCTAAAATTGGGAAGGGGCCCTGGTCAGTCATTTTGGGAAATTTTAGCGCGATTTTGGTAAAATTGGGGAAAAATGTGAGGGCAATTTTGGCAAAATTTGGAAAGATGTACAGGGGTATTAATGTACAAATCAAAATTCACTTTCTTAAATAACACTTTATAAGCAGAGTAACTGAATAACACTGCTTCATTATGATTAGAATTTCCAGTGTTCTCCCCAGACCAATAAGCTGAAGGGGCCCCTGTACACCTTTTCGCAAATCAGTGTAATGTCTCTACACCTTCAGAAGTACAAAATTTCTTATTAAAAAATTATCATCAAATTCCATGTATCTTGGGGTATTTTTTGTTTAAAACTGATAAATATATGTCAACTGGGTTGGGTTGTAAGGGGTTAGGTGGGTTCTCGACTTGGGATAAGGCTATTGGGTTCAACTTTTCCGATCGGGAGAGGTTTCTTCTATCATTACTGGTTCTTTTACCTTTGGAGATTGTGTTTTATCGTGCGATTTCCTTGCATTTTTTTTTAACCCCGAATGCAAAAAGGTATTGCTGATTCTTTACTTTGGCTGCCTATTTGATAGATTTGGCATGATACTTGCATTTTTTTGACATTTTTGCAGACATCAATATTATGACCACTTGTTTCGTATTATCTACGGAATCTGATGTCGAGAATAAGTTCTTAATAAGCAACTGGGCCCCTGCTAGTCTTTTTCCCTGTGTCCGCTGACATCTCTTGTTTAAATAAGAATTATCTACACCATCCACTTATTAGTCCCCTACCGGCGAAAGCGGTACGGGACTACAGGTTTACGCTCCATCAGTCCGTCTATCCGTCCGTCAGTCCGGAATTTCAATTTTCCAGACTTTTTTTCTTAAACCTTGGAGATATTGAGCTGATTTTTGGTATGTGAGTCTGCATCAATGGGTTACTGAACAAGTTTGAGTTTGGTACCGGTCCATTGATTTTTGTGGAAGATAGGGATGCTGGACTTTAGAAATTACCAGGAAATTTCAGTTTTCCAGACTTTTTTTCTTTATCCTTAGAGATATTGAGCTGATTTTTGGTATGTGAGTCTGCATAAATGAATATCTGAACAAGTTTGAGTTTGGTACCGGTCCATTGATTTTTGTGGAAGATACAGATGCTGGACTTAGAAAATTACCAGGAAATTTCAGTTTTCCAGACTTTTTTCTTAACCCTTGGAGATATAGAGCTGATACATAAAATCTGATACAACTGTTATACTTTGGAGATGTAGTTATACCATCCCAAAAAGATACCGCTCTAGGGATATATATAAATTCGGTAGGGGACTTGGTATTGCCATGCAATACTTCTGAATGCTTGTTTACTTTCAGATGCAGGCTTTTTGAAGACCAATGCCAGTGCAAGTGATGGAAACCTCAAAAAATGAGGGCAAGGGAAAGGTAATCTGAGCAAGTTTGATCATTGATTTATTACATGATTTATAAAGCAGGCGTGCAGAGTTTGCCACTTACACAGGGTTCGACACTTACAGTGTCTGATCCAGGATTTGAAAAACATGGGGGAACTTCCCCCATTAGTTTTGAAAACACGGGGGATCTGTAATTACTATGGGGGACTTCAAGTTAGCTTAACCAAACAAAAATAATTTACAGGGCTTTGACTTTTTTCTTGTGACAAGGAGTCTGAATTTGCGATGGCGTCATCAATTTGTGACTCTGATTCTATCGCTGTTTCAGTCACATTGGTCGACAGATTTTCGTCATCCACGTTTGTTTGAGTTTCATGGCAAAAGAAATCTGTAATACACCGTTTTTTCCTGTCAGATCCATTGTTTGTTGAATGCAGACGATTTGATCTTACAATGACAACAAACGTAAAATTCAAATTTTCCTGTTGACAAAAACGATTTTATGATTTTTTTTCACTTCGTAAAAAAACTATATTTTTTTTCAAAAGTAAATGATTTTTATTGACAATGTTTATCTTGCATAATGAAAATATAAATGAATGTATTCAAATGTATTCAAATGTTCGTTTAAAAAGATTCGTAAAATCATTGGTCGACTTCGACTCATACTAATAGGAATGCAATAGTAGGTATAATTATAGTTACAAATGCACGCTCTTAGTTGCAATCGAAGTCAATCATAGTAAACTATAAGGAAAGTCACTCTTATGATACCACTCAAAGATTTGATTGTTTGAATGGGTTTTACGCTGCTTTCAACAATTACTCAGTTATATCGCGGCGGCCAGAGCACCTAACAATGGATTCCTGGTATTTCTTTTACCTGTACTACCATTACACCCTTTCCAAGCCTCCGACTGCTATCTCACATAAACCACTTGAAGAAAATGGTAAACTTACTGTCGAAGGCTAGATTTATTGATATTCCTTTTTATACGCCCGAAGGGTCGTATTATGTTATGGCCTCGGTCGTCCGTCCGTCTGTCCGTCCGTCCGTCTGTCCATCCGTCTGTCCGTCCGTTAGCAATTTTTTGTGTGCGCGACTCCTCCTAAACTATCAATGGGAATGAGCTGAAACTACACACAATTACTCCCTATGATGTCTAGTTGTGCATAAGACCTTTGAAATTCAAATCGCTCCAGTCATTCCTGAGAAATCTTGAATTATCTGCCCTTTAATATAACAAAAATCACTGTTTTCTTGTGTGCGCAACTCCTCCTAAACTATCAATGGGAATGAGCTGAAACTACACACAATTACTCCCTATGATGTCTAGTTGTGCATAAGACCTTTGAAATTCAAATTGCTCCAGTCAATCCTGAGAAATCTTGAATTATCTGCCCTTTAATATAACAAAAATCACTGTTTTTTGTGTGCGCAACTCCTCCTAAACTATCAATGGGAATGAGCTGAAACTACACACAATTACTCCCTATGATGTCTTGTTGTGCATAAGACCTTTGAAATTCAAATTGCTCCAGTCATTCCTGAGAAATCTTGAATTATCTGCCCTTGAATTTAACGATAATCACTGGTTTTTGTGTACACAACTCCTCCTAAACTATCAATGGGAATGAGCTGAAACTACACACAATTACTCCCTATGATGTCTTGTTGTGCATAAGACCTTTGAAATTCAAATCGCTCCAGTCAATCCTGAGAAATCTTGAATTATCTGCCCTTGAATTAAACGAAAATCACTGTTTTTTTGTGTGCAACTCCTCCTTAACTATCAATTGAAATTAGCTGAAACTAGACACAATTACTCTCTATGATGTCTAGTTGTGCATTTTCAATTCAAAATGCTCCAGTTATTCTAGAGTTATCTTAGATTATCTGCCCTTGTGTTGATGAAAAACAAAATTTCTTGTCGGCTCATTTTCTCCTACATTAAGGATGGGAATGAAAGGAAACTTGCCATAATGACTCTGTAGGTTGTCTTTTTGTGCTTAGGACTAAATATATTTTCATTTTTAAATGTTATGGCACCAGTTGTCTGTCTGTCTGTTTGCAATAATTTTAGCTATCATTCAAGCTCATGCTACTGACAAGCCAAGGTTACTGACAAGCCCCTTCGGGCGTATATGCGCCGCTCTGCGAAGCTCTTGTTTTATTTTTTTGCGCGACCATCCCGCGCTTGTTAAAAAAAAAGCGTGATCTTTAAGAAATGCCGGGGATTCCCGCAATCGCGCATCCTAGATCAGACACTGCACTTAGGGGAGTCAGAGACTCCTTGTTTATCTGTTGGGACTCCTTCATTTTGCAAGAAAGTAGTGGGATGGATTGATTTATCAGAATACATAGTATTTTGAAAAAAAGCAAATACATAGGGCAGTTATCATTTGTCAAAACTGTAAATTGTGTAAAGTTGTTGAAGATAAGCTTTCATCTAGTAGTAGTTTGAAAGAAATCATCTTATTTTTGAGGGAGAAACTTGTTGAAAAGAATAAATTGACTTATTATAGCAATTTCTTCTTTTCAACAGTGTTCTCCCATTACGAAAAGTCAGACTCCTTACTTTGAGCTTAGACTCCTTGATTTAGTAAGTTTGTCCAATGGACTCCTTACTCAAAAGAAGTTGTTGTAGATCCCTGTAACAGTGTTAAGGGATCTCGAAGATCCCAAAATATATGTTTGGATCCCATTTGTTGAAAGCAAGGGATCCTTAAAGATACTTATTGAATTCACATGTTCTTTCAAAGAGAATCCCAACTCTTTCAAGCCAATGTTCTAATTTCACTTCCTTACATTTGTAAGTTAGAACCTGTGGCTTGCTAAAATTTTAGGATATATCTCTAACCTGTGATTTTCCCACTCTTTCTTTGAAATTTTATGCATGTACAGGGCTTGTGCTAGCCTTTTAAAATTTCGGAAATGACTTAGCCATACATGAGTCGACAGTAGTACCAGTCTTATCTGAATGCTTTGATTGTCTTCTTGTCTTCGAAATACGGGAAATTTAAAACTCAATATCACTCTGCTAGTGACATAATCAGAATTTGTCGTAATCTTAACTGGCCAAGGAGGTTCACACTGTTCAGTTGAAGAGACCCCTATGTACTTTTTTACAACAAAGGAATCTATTTTTGAAATCGTTTGGGTTTCCGTTGTATTTTTGTCCTTCCCTCATCGCTAAGTTCAAAACTTGGTACACTTAGTAAAGATAAACAATGCATATTTACTATTTTTGATGCTTATTTGTAAGCATTTCAACAGAAATCTTTGCGTATTCTAGCCAATTGGTAGTGTAAAGTATGCAGATACGCATCCTATCTGGAGCTCTGGGGACCATTGGGACATGGATTAGTCAGTTAAATAGCTCTAGATTTTAAGTGTGATCCATGAATTTTGTTGAATGTCCTTACCTTTTTCAGACCAGGCCAGGGACATTGTCCCATTACTTCCAAAACCTTTTCAGATTATGGCAAATGAAGAAGGGATTCCTGGGGCCTGTTTTACTAAACATCTTGCAATCATTCTTTGCCTAAGTCAAAAGATAAAGTTTTTTCAACAGTAGGAACTAGTTATGGAATTCTGCCATGCATCATCTCATTTAAATCTTCTAAATACGATTCCAATGAGATATTGCAAGGCATAATATATCAATGAACGAAAACACCAGGTATGATTTTTAGCTCACCTGAGCACAAAGTGCTCAAGGTGAGCTATTGTGATTGTAGAATGTCCGTCGTCAGTCGTGCGACGTGCGTCTTCCGGCGTCCACAATTTCTTTAAACATCTTCTCCTCCTAAACCAGTGGGCCAATCTTGATGAAACTTGGCAGGGATGTTCCTTGGGTCAAGCTCTACCAAAGTTTTTCAAATAAATGAAATCCACCCCTAACTTTCCTTTTACCCTTAACAAAAAGGGTGAAAATATGAAAATCTTCTTCTCTGAAACCAGAAGGCAGACAGCTTTCATATTTGGTATGTAGCATTATCTAGTGGACCTCTACCAAGTTTGTTCATATCAAGACCCTGGGGTCATATTTGGGCTTTGCCCAGGCCCAACCCTTTTTACATAGAATCAAAGAGCAAAAATCTTTAAAAATCTTCTTCTCTGAAACCAGATGGCACACAGCTTTCATATTTAGTATGTAGCATCACCTAGTGGGCCTCTACCAAGTTTGTTCATATCAAGATCCTTTGGTCATATTTGGGCTTTGCACGGGTGCATCCCTTTATCTGTTATGAGCACGAAGGGTAAAAAATGAAAATCTTCAAAAATCTTCTTCTATGAAACCAGAAGACAGACAGCTTTCATATTTGGTATGTAGCATCATCTAGTAGACCTCTACCAAGTTTGTTCATATCAAGACCCTAGGATCATATTTGGGCTCCACCCGGGTGCAACCCTTTTTACATAGAATCAAAGGGCGAAAATCTTTTAAAATCTTCTTTAATTGAAACCAGAGGGCACATTGCTTTCATTTATGGTATGTAGTATCATCTAGTGGGCCCCTACCAAGTTTGTTCATATCAAGACCCTTGGGTCATATTTGGGCTCCACCCGAAGGGGCATCCCTTTCAGCTCATCTGAGCACGAAGGGTGAAAAGAGGAAAACCTTAAAAAATCTTCTTTTTTGAAACCAGTAGGCAGACAGCTTTCATATTTGGTATGTAGCATCATCTAGTAGACCTCTACCAAGTTTGTTCATATCAAGACCCTGGGATCACATTTGGGGTCCACCAGGGTGCATCCCTTTTTACATAGAATTAAAGAGCAAAAAGGCATATCTGTCTTGCTGTGCGCTGAAAACGTTCAATGGTATTGATCTTAGGCAATTATCTTCTTTTTGACATCTGCCTATCTAATTAATGTGATGTCCCAGGGGTCAAAGAGACTCAGGTGAGCGATCTAGGACCATCTTGGTCCTCTTGTTTAATTGACTTGCGATCAATTTTTTCGTAAGACGTTTAGTAAAACAAGCCCCTGATTATTAGGTGGGATCTTCATGGTTCTAAGTAGGGATTCCTGCAGATCCCCATTGTAAAACAGTGCCATGCCCAGGATTTGTGATTGACCCTTAAACCAGTGTTTTGACAACCAATGTTTTCAGTTTGAGATGGAAGGTTTTTAAAGGGAAATTGTTTGTAACAATATGAATATCTGATGCATGTAATTAACTTTCAGTTAATCTCGCAACTTTTTAAAATGTAGACAAGAGAAAAAAATGAAAATTTGATTACGACAGAGCTACAGATAGAGGAGGTATTTTAGATCAAAGCATTTTTAATAGTTATAACACAAGCCATATATCTCATCAAGACAATTCAAATGAGTATCCAAAACATAGGTTTTCATTGAGAAATAAAGAATTTTGACCAGCTCTACCCCCTCTAATCTGTACCCATGTTAAGATACTAAAACATCCTACTCTTTTAATATTCTTTCAGACTAAAGGAAAAACACAAGAAGGTTTTAAGGAGAAGAGCATTCTTGACTTTTTCAAAACTCCAGAAAAGGAAGTATTTTCTAAACAGAAGAGCCTTCTCCAGTTCTTTGTGAAAACTCCAGATTCCTCCAAACTAGAAGAAAAAGAGGAAGTAGTTAAGGAGGTTGACAAGGAAAACAAAACTGAACCAAGAGAGAAAACTGTAGAGACCAAAGATGGGCAGGTACAGAAAAAAGGGAATAAGAAACAAGTACGCAGAAAATTGGGAACAGATAAAACAAAAGCAATAGGACATGGGGAACAAAAAGTGCAAATTGACAGTTTGGTGAATGGAGAGAGCTCAGACAATTCTTTAATTATTGTTGAGCCAGAGATTGTAGAGGTTGATAATAATAAAGATGAGGATCATGTCAAAATCAATGAAGACAAAGATCAAAAAGCCCCCGAAATAGACAAAGGGGTTACAGAAGATAAGAAAGAGCTAAAAGACACAGTAAATGAGGTGAATCTGAAGACAAATGGTACAGTGTCTAAATTTGAATTAAGTAAGGCCGAAACTAAACCTGAACAAAATGATCAAACAGAAAAAGGTTCTAAAAGAAATAATCTGAAAGTTAAAGACATGCTAAATTTATTGAAGGAGGTTCAAGTATGTGAAAAGAAAGAGAAAAAAAAGAAAAGTAAACACAAACTACATAAACACAAATCTAAGGAGGTCCATGAATTGAATGCTTATGATTGTGATGATCCAGAAGATAATGACGGTGGTAATAATACTGATTCCAAATTTACAGAAGCTGTATCAAAAGATTGCTCCATTCCAAAATCTGAACATGAAAAGAGCAAAAAGTTGACTGAAAATCCTTTATTTAAAGACAAAAACTGCAAACAATTTAAAGAAAAACAGGAGTGTATAAAACAAAATAAGCATAATGATCCAAAAATTAAAAACGAAAGTGAGGAAATACAAGGTGAATTAGAAGGAAAAAACACAAATGAAATGTCATACTCAGAATTTCTAGCCAAGTTGAATTCCAGTCAAACAGAAGAAGGTATGGAGATTGATGATTTTGATGAGGATAAAGATATTGAAGTAATTGATAAGGTAGATGAAGTAGATGGTGCAGGGGATACTAAACTGGTGAAACACCAGTCAGATAATATGATAACTAAATTCTTCACATGCACTTCTACACCTGGCAAAGATTGTTTACCTAGCAAAGAAAAGGAAAAGAAAGAAGACACAGATAAAATAACTGAGAAAAAAGAATTACAGAAAAGTTCGAAACAAAAAGCTGCAAGTGGTGACAATTTGGACAAAGTAGAATTCCTTAAAAGTAAGGCTAGTGTGACATCGAAAAGTTCCACTCAAGCAACCCTTACCTTTGGGGCAAATGGTTTTAAAATGTCAAAACAAAAAGACACTACAGATACTTCTAGCAATAATGAGACAAAATTGGTTAAGAATGGGAAAATCCTAGACAATGAAAGAGTAGCTGAAGTTGAGGCTAAGAAAGTTGACTTGAATTCTAGCGAATCCGTCTTTGCCACTCCTGTTTCAAAAAAGACTAGAAAAAGAAAAGTTGCCTCATACTTGGAATTGAGTACAGATTTAGATGAATCTGACCTCGCTGATCAGTCTGAGTCTGGTGGATGTCGGAGATCACAACGGAAGAAATACAAGGTGACGGTATTCCAAATGGATGAAGAGAGGAAAACACCTATCAAAATTAAACTTAGGAGGTGAGACAGGGCTTTTTTCTAGCGAATGGGAAGAGGCCTTAGCCTGTTCATTTCAGGAAATTTTAGCGGTTTTCAGAAGAATTCAGAAACCTAAGTTTAAGTAAGAAAGTAATAAATAAAAGACTAATGCATTATTAAGATTTTATGATAAAAAACTATAATTGAGGGTCAAATAAAATTAATATAAATATTAAAGTAATCAAATTTTGAAGAAAATAGATAAAAGATATGCTAAAACAAGCCATAATTTTGGGAAATTTCTCTGCCACTAGTGGGAAAAAAGAGCATTTTTTGAATTGGGAAGTAGCCTTTTAAAGGCCCCTGTTAAAGAACGAAAAAAAGCCCTGTGAGATTTCAATGGTTTGCTATCTCAAAATAGTAGTAGGAAGAAACATTTGAACAAGCCTGGCAACAGCTATAGATACAGGGCTATTTTGTTTTTACCCCTTGTCATGCTGAATGAAATTTGGCTAAAAGTTTTCGTCAAAATCAAATGGCAAAAAGCACTGAAATTACCAACTGAAGGTGAATTTTCATTTTGAAAAAATAAATCTATTAACGATTCTGGTTTGAAAGTGAGAAACAGGTGGTGTAGACCAACATAAGGCTGCACATATGTGCAGGCTGATGTTTGTCTATAGCTCCTGCCAAAGCAGGAATATTTTGGATTCAGCATGACAAGGGTTAAGATTTCGATAATACTTCGTTAATAGAAGTCTAATCCAGAAAATTCATGTGAGTATTCACAACATAGGGCTTCATTAAGAAATAAAGTTTTTAGACTAGTGTTATAGTCCGTTTGACTTCTATATGGACCAACATTTTGCCGAAAATCTCAGAATCGAATTAATGAAGCGTGTTTTTTTCTTGTCAAATCACAGCGTTTTTTTTTCCTTCTTTGAACGGGTCCGGTAAAAGGACCTGTTCCCAATGACGAAAACTACTATTTTTTCCCAAAATGAGAGAATGAAATTCCCAATTCAAAGCTAGTTCTTGAAGTAAACATAAACTTTGATTATTTCCTATTGGAAAACCTGGAAGTTCCTTTAGCAATAAATATCTGTGTTGTAATTTGTCGACAAGAGGGGAATTTCCGAAGATCAGTTTATTTTAGTCACATGGTTCTCGATTTCATAGGCATAAACAATTACGAAGCAGGAAACCCAGTGTATTTTGGATAACTCGGAAGTTGTTGCATTACAAAACTGCATATTTTTGTGAAGCCAAGATGTTGCGATTTTTGGACCTGATTTGCAGTAGACGATCTTTTTGCATTTATTTATCAATTGGTGTAAGATGAATTTTAAAGGAAAAAAACTTACTAGAATGAAGGACTTTTGGTCATGGTTGAAGCAAATTATTTTCATGTTATATAACCCAAAATATAATTGTTTATCTTTGTTTATTTTTCGTAAGAAAGTTGACTGTTATTCACGATCTCGGCACCTCTCAGAACCAACCTGAATTGTCTTTCAAACATTCTACAGCAGGTAGAACATCTGAGTATATGATCTATTTTGAAAATATGTTTAAAAAATTTCTATGATTTTAGTAGAAATATTCATTTATAGCCGTTTTAAAAACAATAGGATTGAATATGTATTTGTTTTCTGTTGATTCGTACCCAAGAATGTTCAACCTACGAATTTATTATAGAACTTTATTTATCTATATCTTAGGTTTAACCATGATATATCTTATTTAACAAAAAACTCAGTGACATTTCTAGATTTGATATAAAACATTTATTCCAGAGCAATTAGGCTAATTCTTTGTCATTGTTTTTGTTCAGATTCCTTGTTTAAGGACTATGGTTTGCTTTTCAGTTAAGACATGACTATAGAGGCATAGGAACTTCTATTATACATACTGTAATGAATACTAATGATATAAATAAGAGTAATGTTTTTAAAACAAGTGTCACAATGAAAATTCCCAATTTTTGAGGAAACAACGCATTTTTCCCAATTGGGCCAGTCTCAGACCCTTTCCCAAAGCTAGGAGAAAAAATGCTGAATCATATTATCCAACTAATACCTTGAAGAATTTTGTTTTTCTGAATTTTTGAAGATGTAATAATGATTTTGTCTGTCCATCTACTTGTTAATTTTCTGCCTTTCATACCTACTTGTGTCTGTAATAAACGGAACAGAGAATTGTCTATCCAAAAATAGCTCTGATTTGCATAGGGGCCGAGTCAAAAGTGTATGAATTTGGCAAGTCGTTTTAGTAAAAAATCGACTATTTTTGTAAAATTAATTTTGTAGATTTTTATACTTCCTTAGGATATCAAATCTAAGTGTCTTCTTTATTTGTTAAAAAAACTGTTTGACCAGATAATTGATAATAGTTTTCTATCCGTTCTGAGATGAACCCCATATTCCCTTATGTAGACCAATCAAAAAGGATTATTTTAGGAAGTCGTTGGGATTTTCACGAGGAAAACTAGATAAGCAGGCGAGTAATAACGGTACAAATCACAGGATATTTAAGTTTAAGATGTCCTGGCCGTCGATATGCTAATTAGCTTTTCCAAATATGGAATAATGAAAATTTCTTCTGTCAAATGTTAAGAATAAAACCACGAGTTTTTACAATTTTTTTACATTTTTTCTTACAACTAAACAGCCTTCACCACCCCTCGTGTTTAAGAGCAGAAAATGCGAAAATATGATCATTAACTAGATAGACAAAATCATTTTTTCAAAATCATGTTGTTTCCAAAAATCATTTTTTAGAATGGTAATAAGCTGAAATTAATATTTTACCACATAGAAATCCTTCATTCAAACGCATTTTTATGTAATTGGTGAAAAGGTTGGTCCATATAGAAGTCAAACGGACTATACCCTGTCCATTTCATTTAGTCTATTGTGTATAGACTGACTTGTTTAAGGCATTATTTAATGACCAATAACTTTCTAGATTATCTATCCAAAGAAGTATGTTCTTGACAGGACTTTATATTTGCAACTTTTAAAATTTAGGCAAGAAATCTTATGCATAATTGGAGGAACAAAATAAGTCTTCGATATTTTATGACAAACTCTGCTATTTCTCAGGGGAACACTTGATTTAGTTTGTGAAAGCAAAAACCCCTCCTTGAGTATTTGATGTTAAATAAACCAAACCTTTATATTCATTTGATGCAGGTGTGCCAAGAGTAGTAGCAGTGCTAATGAAGAGTTTGAAACTAGTGGAGACAAGAAGATACTGAAAGGAAAAGATAAGGTAGGAGTTGGTAGAGTTTGATATGGTCTTGATTCAATCTAATAAGTAATGAATCAGTCTGGGTTCGACACTAAGGATAGTCCAAGAGTCCGAGCCTCCTTGTTTACCAGTTGGGACTCCTTCATTCTTAAGTAAGGAGTCCAGTGGACTCCCAGGATGGTAATGAGAATATTTTAACAAAATACTCATGGCCGTTTTCTGTTCAAGGACTACCATTCTCAAACAGTAAATCTCCCAACTTCAAACCTTGTGGGAAAAAAACTTGGGGGGGGAGGGGGGGAGATCATTGTGGAAAAGAAGAAATTGCTTTAATAAGCAATTTTTTTCTTTTCCACAATGTTCTTCAATTATAAAAATTCTGAGACTCCACTTTAAGCTCGGAATCCTTGATATCAGAAGCTTGGAGTCCAGTAGAGTCCTTACTCAAAGAAGTTAGTGTCGATCCCTGCAGTTAAGGGAAAAGAGAACTCTAGACATCTTCAAGTTGAAAGAGAAGATCTATAATGATATTTAAATGGTGAAATAACAAAAATATTTTACAAGCAATTTCTTCTTTTCAAATCATATACCCCAAATCTTATATTTACCTGCATGTCAAAATGGAATTCCATGGCAAAAAGGTTCTTGAAGATAAAGAGGTACCGGGACATTTTGGAACTTTCACATTGTAAACCAAGGTTTGCCAATGAAATCATGAAGAAACCTTGGTTAACACTGTAAAAGTTCATAATGCTGCAGAACTATGACAGGTCTACTACCTTAAGGACAAAGTGTTATTATTGTCATATCCAAGTTAAGTGAGTCTCTGTCTCTCTGTCAAAGCACAGTTGGTAGTGTGTCCAACTCAGAATGATAGGTATCTGTGTTCAACCCTCAGCAACACTGTGACTGGCAAAGGCTTGTGCCATGTGCCATAGTCACATTGAAATCTCAAATGTTGCATTGTTTTAGTCAAGCAGTGGGCACCTGTCACATTGAATTTTGTAGTTAGGATTAGAGGAATCCTACACTATAACCATCACATTAGTTTTCATAATATCACATTGATATTCTTAGAGAAAGGGACATTGTCCCTTTGATAAAATTCTTTCGAAATCATGGGTTACTTTGGGGGGAAGGGGGGAATCGGTAAATTTAATTGGGATGAACAGCTTGAGGCTAGGAATGTATTTAAGAGTGGCAAAGGTTAGAGAAATACCAGGAAACAATGGTAAGGTGCTTCAGCCACCTCAACATGACTAAAAGTCTGTTTAACACAGTCTGAAACCCAGTTCAAACAAAAGTAATACTAGAAGCTTTGTCTTAACTTCATCTAACCTTTTTGAAGATTGGTGCAAATATACAATATAATCAATCATTGCTACTGGCTTAGAAAAAGGTAATCAATTATGTAAAGTTATATAGTGGAAAACAAATTGAGCGAAAAATCGAGGGATCAGTGCAACACTATTGTAAGTGCCTATTTAAATCAATAGTGTTGCACTGACCCCTCGAAATAACCTTAAATATATTGTGTATTACAGATTAAAAACAGTGTTAAGCAAACAAAAGCTCTGGCCCTTTTGGAGAAAGCTAAAAATAGAATGCACAAAACTAAGCTGCGTAAACAGTCAAGCACAGGCAAATTAAAGCTAACCAACAAAGAGCCTGAAAAAATGGAGAAACCAAAAGAAAAACGTAAGAAGAAAAAAGAAAAGTCTGGCAGTAAACAGAAATCGGATGAGTCTGACAGTGACAAGAGTTGTGCACGGAGAAGTTCCCGTCTCGAGGGTAAAGCGCGGGTATCAATGGAGGAAGTGTCAATAGATAACATCGTGATATTGTCAGACGAGGATGAGGTGGAATCAAAACCAGGTAGAAAGAAGAAAAAGAAAGATATTGGTGTTGATGATGTAAACAAAGAAGGGACTGGAAATAAAGGTCTAAAGAAGGATAAGGGAACACCATCAAAGCCTGGCAAAGTTAAAAGTCCTGTTAAGAAACAAGGTATGGGTTATAGATTAACTAGAAAGCCTTCTGAATAACTTTACTCCATCTTATTTACAGAATTACAGAGCTGGACAACTAAATTGACACAAGAACTTAAAAAGAGCTCTAGTTTAGACATTTTGATAAAATGTAAAAAAAAGTGATTTTTGATAGTTAAAAGTATTTTTATGGAAAAAATCATTGATTGGAAGGGGCTTGTAAACAGTGCCAGTTTCTTAGTTAAAAAAAAATCACAGTTGATCAAGGGAATATAGAAGTTTGTTGTTGAAATCTTTCTTGGCGCAGAGATTTAACATAATAGTATAGTTTTGCAAAATGTAATTATAGAAATTTTAAAAATAGATTTGTTAATATAAAAACAACTGTCAGAAAACTGTTGGTGTACGTTCTATTGATTGTATCTATCATATGTAGGTGTAAAACTAGCCCCGATGTTTATGATGGGGAAAAAGAAGGCAGCAGACTCCCCAGTAAAGCCAGCTTTAGACCCAGAACAGGCTAAACAGAGACAGATGTTCTTGATGAGTGGTGTGCCGGATGAGCTGAAGAAACAGACTGCGATTAGACAGGCTAACACACTGATCTCATCTTACCCTCCTATACCAACAGTCAATCATGTACAACAGGTTGGTCAATTTACATGCCTTCATAGGGTTTGACACTTAGAGGAGTATAAGAGTCAGAGACTTCTTATTTACCTGTTGTGACTCCTTTATTTTGTAAGTAGTGATGGGCAGATTAATCAATTATATATTTGATAATCAGTTAGTTTGGGCTTCCAATTAGATAATTGACTAAGAAATTTTAATATGATGAATCAGTTCCTTACACATCAATGAAAGCCAATATATATTGTTTTTGAAACTGACATCAGTTTGATGGCTCAGCATAAGACAGATGTAACTGCCTATATGTTTATAGGCATTTACCATTATTTCACGCTGAGCCTTGAAGTTGAAAGGAAAATCTGCAGAAAGAGTTTTGAGGTCATGATTGCGGTCATGAGTTTTTACTAAACTTTCACATACTATTCTTCAAAGATGATACTATGAGTGCTGTATTTATTATTATTAATTAATTAATTAATTTTCTAAGAAAATGATTGTACAATGGATGGTTAGTTGATTTACACTACCATTTAAAAATCAATTATTGATTGTGATTTGAAACTGATTTCCAAACACTACTCTATTACTTACTAAGTAATGAGTCCTATAGATTGCCTGCTTAATACAAGACTATTTCAATAAACATAATAAATGATTAATACCTAGGACAGTTTCTTTTCAATCCTCGCTGAAACTGTTCATCCTTTTCAATAATAAAAGTGAAATATAAAACTCTCACTAATTAAACTAGTTCTACATTTAGGATGATACAGTACGTAGGAGCTCCTCAATATAGTATAAACACTAGATATGATTAAGATGAAGAGAGAATTTCTTAAATTCATGGAGGTATGAAACTATAAACCTAATCACACTATATGAATACACAAAGCATATTCATACATAAGTGTGATTAGATTTAAGTTTCATACCTCCATGAATTCAAGAAATATTCTCTTCATATCTTATAATTTAATACCAAAAAGCAAAATGTAAAGATTTCTTCAAAATGAGAGGGATTTCTCTTGGGACTACTTTGTAGGGAACATCACATATAGCTGCGTACTCAAAATTAATTTCATTGGAAAATGAAACTAATTTTTCAGCCAATCTGAATTCACGAAAATTGATGTGATCAACCAAAATTAAATCATTCCACTTAGTAATTAAAGGTACCATTTCTGGGACATCAATTTGCATTTTGATATCCTGAACACTGGGTTGATTGGTTTGATGAAATACATTCATCTTAAATGTAATTTGGTTCCATCTTTTGAATTAAAAACTGCTTATTAAGGTCACTAGAGCAAGGGATCACGTGACTCAAGCAATCAGTTTATTTTACGGATCTATGGACTGGACTTGCAGTTTTACTCGTTGCTATGGGTGATTCTAATACCGGAAATAAAGACGATTGTCGCTTAGGTAGCTGATTGTCGCTTAAATTTTTTTTAACCTAAATGTACTTTTTTAAAGATTGTCGTCAGCTTACAATAAACGAATTTCACCGAAAATGTTGTGTTTGACAATAGCTCGAGCCTTGAATGCTAAGAGAAGGCGTGAACCATTAAAATGAGACCGGGTGTGTAACTACCGCATTTTCGGATATACCATTTTATCGGATAGCCTTTCGTTTTTATACGAGAACATGTCATGGAATAGTACCGATGCACAGTAGATGTGAAATTGCCACGCAAATAGTCCTTAAAAGTAATACTATTGACTGTCGATCTTACGAAAAATTGACTAGAGGACAGATCCGTAATTGTGTCACCATTAAATTGTTCATAGCAGACTTACCGAAGGATGTTTGGCCTGAGTGTGATTACCATGTTGTCAAAGTGAGTACTCATGAAACAACAATGAAAATGTTATAAAAGTCCTATTTAATAAACTGATTTAATTCCAGCTCACCCCCCCCCCCCCCCCCCCCCCACACACACACACAAATACCTACACACTGTAAAAGTCGAAGGCATGTATATATTTATAATCTAGCTTTTCATCATTTTGAAAAAAACGACTGCCTAGTTCTGAACCAAGTGTTAATCTTTATGTGTTGAATTCACAGACAACTATATAGACAGACTACACTCCTCCTGTGCATTCCAGAATAATAAACAATTATCATGAACATATTTTAAGCTTAAATCTTCACATGATCACAAGGGGCTATTTACTAGGCCAAAGCAAAAGGGAGGTACATTGTCGAGACTGTTCCCCAATCCCTGAGTCTGAAAAATAGGAAAATTTAGTGATTTCTTTCATGGAGGTATGATACTGTATTAAAAACTGAAAAACACTTGAAACTGCCCTGCATATAGTGTGATTAGTTTTTATTTTCACATCACAAAGGAGTTACAGTAACTATCCCTTTTATCTCATTACATGATATTTTTGTCAAGCCTGCTTGAGTTGACTGAGACATTTAATTGTCAGTATAAGAGTATTAATGTGTCTGTCTGTTGGTTTCATTTGGTCCTTGCAATTGCTTCTACATCTACAAGTGGATTTCAATAAAATTTTGAACATATGTTCCCTCTCATGAGAAGATGTGCTATTGAAAATTAATTTTTAGACAGGTCCAAGGTCACAGCTAAAGGTCAATTGTTTAATTTGTGGGCTTGACAGCAGTTTTCCTTAGACAACCATGTAGTTTTCATTCATGGCTCCACAACAAGTAATTAATTTGTAATAACATCACTTTATTTTTCTTATAACTATAATTGAACGTTAAAAGCTTCTATGTTATCAAAAAATTGAAGAAAGAATTTCATGTAGTTTATAATCAATTGTATTTTTCATAGTTATTAGGTGTTGCCTAAGTGATGTTTATATTTGTAAACTGTCAGACAGAAAGTGACCGTCTTGGAAGTGCAAAATGTAAATGTTTGCTCCTGGCCAGACTGCATGAACCATTCACAATTAGCAGATTTTTATATCACAAATGATCCATTTTCTGTCATACTGTATTTCCCCTAATAATAGCACCCTCCCTAACAGTGGCTCCCCTACATCTTTTACTAAGAGGTTTTTGAGATTTCTTCTCTAATTTGATGTGAATTTGCTCTAACCAATTATTTATATGATTGTTTAGAGGAAATTAAACTCAAATTAAAAAGAAAAGGGCATAAAAGACTTCAATTTATTATTATTTTTTTTGTAAATCAGTAAATGAAAAATAAAAGATCCCCAACCATGTTATGTATAGCACCCAGCAGCATATATTACCAACAGGTGGGTGAAATGGCCAGAGAAAAAGATAAGCTAGGGCACAGTTGTCCATTGACCCTAAATTTTGAACTGGGCCACTAGATTTTTGGAGAAAATACCTATAACCTAATGTTGAATATTGAAATTTGATGTTCAGGGCCCCTAAGTTGAAAAGTACAATGTCTTTCCCTTTTAGCCTGTGCTGTATCCCATCTCTTTTTCAAATATCTATTTTATTGTGTTCTGAGATGACACCTATTTGGTATGACAGATCATTTTATGAACCAAATAGAATAATTTTAGACCCAACCAAATTCAAGCAAGAAGCATAGAAAATTATATTGGGGAAATAGTTTAAAAAAACAAAAAAAGTCATTTGTAGGAAAGAACATTTTTTGCACATTTTTTTTTTAACAAGTATCTTTTTTTCATCTTATACTGCAAGGTAGTACTGGTTTAAAATGTCTTTCAGTAACTTTGAAATGCATTAATCTAAATTGAATAACTATGCAGGGTAAATGACTAACAATTTTAACTTAGGGGCCCAGACTTCCAAAATTAAATACAGGTATAGGTATCTAGGAGTCATGGGCTACTGGGCCCCTGCTAGTCTTTTTCCCTGCTATGATACTTAATATAAGTTCTTATTTATTGCAGGGAATGCCTGGTATGTGTAACTCACTAATATGGCAATATCCATTTTTGACTTTTAAACGAAAGGAGGGAGTACGTCTCCATCTTAGACTTCTAATGGCGGTTCATTTTCCAGCCACACAGCAAACATAAGGACGAAGTTACGAGCTGTGCAGTGTCGGATCTAGCACCCAGGTACCCGGAAAAATGGTGTTACACTAACTATAAAGGGCAAAATGTGGATGGGATATAACTTTCCCAAGTTACTTCTTGTTTCCTATACATGACATTCTTTAAACTGGTGTGATATCTTTTACTTCTCTATTTTAGCTTTAATAAGCTTAGCTGTTTTTGGAGAAAATCAGAGGTATTGCTTTAGCCTTGTTGTTGTTGTCATCATCCTTGTGTCAAAATTTAGACATTTTGTTATATCTCTGATTCTACTGAAGGCATTCACTTGGCACACATTTTCACCATCAAAAGAGCAACCAATACTATCAAGGGGGATAACTCTAGATGCATTTTGTGCAAATTATGCCTCTTTTGGACAAAGAATTTTTTCACTATCCAGCACTCAACAGCCAAGTGTAGGCACCTGTAGACGGTGCTCTAGTTCTTTTCTCACCACTAAATAATTGTCAAATGTAAAAGATTATTGCATCACCTTATCTGGTATAGAGATATTGAATAAGGATTGCTACTCAGCTGAAGCCTATATGTTGGTACTCATTAGTTATGGCTCATCTGAAGACTTTTTAATTCAACTACGGATTTAGCTGAAAATGTTAATTTCATACACATAAGTCTGGTTGAAAGTGAATTATCCTTTCGATAGGCTCCAATCTAGCATAAGTATTGAGGTCAAGATTTCAAGTGCATGTGGTCACATGATTTTTATTGAGTCTGTGTTTGACTTGTTAATGTTATTCACAAAATATTCCTGATGTATTCAAAGCTGTAGCAGACCAAGACCAGCCTGCATAGATATGCCATTTTGAATCCAGAATGATTTTGGAATGAAAATGAATGAGTGAGAGAGTTTTGAATAAATCTAAAAGAAAGTACCTCCCTTTAGAAAAAATATACATCAATGTTCTATTAATTGATTTCAAAATTTTAGGCAAGACAGTAATATAACTGAACTTTTCAAAGTGATTTTGTCGAAATACACCGGTTTTGCCTCATGCCATGCAAAGAATGACGTTTCCTGACCCAATTCAGATCAGTCAAAAATATTTTACATTTGCTAATTCAGATCTGTCTAAAATATTTTACATTTGCTAATTAGTAAAAAGATTGTTGTAAGCTCCACTGGCTGAAGGCATCCTGGACAGTGGGATCACAAAAGCTCACCATGAGCACTTCATGCTTTGGTGAGCTATAAACAGTAATTTCATGCATTAACTTAAGGTGGTGGAACCGTAATAGTTCTGCAAGGTTTTGGAAAAATGAACTTGATCAGTGTTAACCGAGGTTTCCTAATGATTTTCATTAGGAAACCTTGGTCAACATTGTGAAAGATCATTAGTTCCCTAATGTTGCGGAACTGTTACTGGTCCACTACCTTAATCAACGCTTCTCATTTGGTTTTCTGTAATATCAAACTGTTGCTAAGGCATTGGCAACCAACATATAGACCAAGACATGCAGTCTGATCTTTGCCAAGACTGTGTGCTTTCTACTGAAATTAAAACTCAGTGGAATAAGGGGTAAAATATTTCTATATAATGCAACTTGTCTTTAGAAAGCACCCTGTAACCCTTTCCTTGGAAATTTTACCCTTGAAAATTTATACTTGAGAAAATATGGTTAAAAAGGTAGAAATTAATTGTAACAAGCAATTTTTACTTATTCAACAATATTTTCTATTATATAAATTGATAGGATAGTTTCATATCTAATTGCATCTGCTGTTTATTGTTGGTTGCAATCTATAATTTGGACTTTTCTATAGAACAGTAAATGGCTAGGTATGGCCTTTATATCAAGCTTCTAATTTTAATCTTCTTTACATGAATATACAGATTTGTATGCAACTTTCACATAATGTTTCTCATCATTGCATATATCATCATCCTTTTGCAATAGTATGGAGTATGACAAATGATTTAGATAGTTTTCAAATTTCTTGAACATAAGCAGAGAGCAGGGAGTCAGTGACATTTCCATGGATTTCACATGTGTGTGATAGACAAACATTGAGCAACCTTGACAGCCACACAATGCAAAAAAGGGCTATTCTCATATCCCATGAAGAGGAACTTAGACCTTATCTATTTCAAGAGTGGACAGTAAACACTCTGATCAGTCTGTGTGGATGTAAAGGCTAGCTGGAGGCTTTGCTATGTGTACATGTGAAATTGTTAGTAATGTCACACAATGGCCAATTATGAAATTCATTAAGAATACTTTAATTTTAGCACATCACTGAACAAATTTAAATTCCTCTTGTCAGATAATGGATAGAACCTGTACAAGACAACAAAGATCTGCTGGTTCAATGAGATACTTTTGCTCAGTAGATGTAATTATAAATTACCAGTAAACATCCATTTCACAAAAATATGTTGCATAGGAACCTAGGAACTGTGTTTTGAAAGTAAAATATTCCTTTTTCCAAAACTTTTTGTTCAGTTGTTAAAGGGATAAAAAATGACAAATCAAATTGTTATGTTGATTTCTCTTTAATACATGTGAAAAGGTTGTGATACATATTTAAAAGATTATACTGAACAATATTGTAGATTTTTATTTCTTTGTCCATCTTCGATTTTGATCTCTTTTTTACTTTGCCCTGTTTGATATTGCCAAATATTGTGGACGAAGGATAAAATACCTGTAAAAGGTATTATCTTTCTTCTACAATGTTGTCAAAGCTATCAAGTGACTTTTTATTGAAATTTGAATGCTGATGTGTTCATGAATCTTTCAGTTGAATGTATGTCCAAAAGTTCATTGAATGTGTTTAGCCCATCACTACAAAAAACTGTTGTTTTTTTGAGGCCCCTCAATAATATGACAGAGATCATTGTTGTGAAAGAAATAAAGGATAATCCTTTGTTTCAAGGCAAGATCTATTGAAATCTCAATGAGTAAACGACAAAGGCATCATTTTCATGATTGGCAAAGCCATCAGTGAAATTATAATTTTTGTTGTTCACTCAATGAAATTTAAATTGATCTTATTTGAAAAACAAACAATTTTTTCCTTTTCTTTAATGTAAAAATGAGACTAAATGTGAAAATTTCAGTACAAATTTTCTGAAAGCGCATCACTTTGAACATGATTGCTATGCAACATTTGGGCTTCGCTTAGATAACGTCAAGTAAGGTGAAATGAAAGAAAGTAAGGTATAAATTTTTTAACTCGCATGAGTGCAAAGTGCTCAAGGTGAGCTGTTTTGACCGATGAAAAAACGTCTAGTTTTTAGCTCCACTGGCCACTGGGGCTATTGTCATGGCGATCAGTCTGTCGTGCTTCCGCCCCCCCCCCCCCCCTCCCCCTGCGTCCGGTTGTAAACTTTTACTTTAAAATTCTTCTCCTCAGAAACTAATGGACGAACTTTAACCAAACTTCACAGGATTGATCCTTGGGTGACCCTCTTTCAAAGTTGTTCAAGAAATTTTGATCCAATTAAAAACATTGATTTTATGGGCGTTGCTAATTTCAAAATATGGTAAAAAGTGAGTTTTCTCAGATTCTAATTGATGGATACAATTAAATTATACATGAATGATTCTTGACCCTTTATCAGTCTGCAAGATATTATTGTGATTGGATGAAAAATATGGATTTTATGGGCGGAGTTCATTTCTCTATATGTTTTATAGTGGAAACTTTTAAAATTATTTACTTAGACTGTAACTGATGGATATCATCCAAATGTCACTGGTATGATCCTTAAGTGACCCTTTATCAGTCTGTAAAATATTATTGTGATTGGATGAAAAAATATGTATTTTATGGACAGAGTTCATTTCTCTATATGTTATATAGTGGAAACTTTGAAAATCATTTTCTCAGAATGTAATGGATATCAACCAAATGTCACTGGAATGATCCTTGAGTGACCCATTATCATGTAGCCAAATATTGTGATTGGATGATTATGGACTGAGGTCATTTCCCTATATGTTATATAGTGGAAATTTGAAAATCATTTTCAACACCAGTAGAACCCAAAATATCTAAACATCTAGCCAAAACTTTTATTTTTTCATGGCTTTTTAGTTAAAAAGTGTCACCCAAGGAACATTCCGGTTAAGTTTTCTTGAAATCAGCTCAGTGGTTCAGGAGGAGATTTCGGGCTCAAAATAACCCCCGCCCTGCTTTGCCCATATAATTGGGCCAATCAAAATTTTGCAAGCAATTTTTGGAAAGGGTTTCTAAAGGAACATTCTGGTAAAGTTTCATTGAAATCGTCCCAGTGGTTCAGGAGGAGATGTTGCCCAAGGATTTCGGGCTCAAAATAAGCCCTGCCCTGCCACGCCCATATTTTTTGGCCAATTAAAATTTCTTGAACAATTTAAGTAAGGGCCATGCCAGGTTTCATTGAAATTGACCCTATGGTTTGGGAGGAGAAGATTTTTAAAGATTTCAAAGTCAAAAAATGCCATGCCCTGCTACAACCATATTTGGAGGTCACCCAGGGAAAATTTCTACCAAGCTTCGTGAAAATCCATCCATTGGTTATGGAGTTGATGTGTAAAGAAAAAAGTTATGCACACCTGGACAGACGGAAAGACGACGGACAAACCGCCATGACAAAAGCTTGCTGGCCTTCGGCCAGTGGAGCTGATAAGCCACAATTTTTAACCTATCAATAAATTATGAATGTATTGAAAGAAAATAATGTGGTTTTGATAAACAATAGAAGCAATTCATGTGCAAAATTTTCATGTGATTTTGAATGGATCCATCCCAATTATGATAGGTTCATTCTTGTGACCTGACAAAATTAATATTCTGACCAAATTTCATGGAGATTTTGCCACACTTGTGGCGTCTCAAGTGTAAACAATAAAATTGTCACCTAGGCCCCTTTTTTCCTGAAATATCATGTATATACTTCCCAATTTCAATAGGGTTCATCCTGACAAACATTCTGGCGTGTAGATTGGGATAAAATTGTAGCCTCTAGACTGCAGGCCTCCTAGTGAAACCTTTAAAACCTTTAAAAACCTTTAATTTCAGAGCAAACCTTTAAAACCTTTACATTTCCCCAGAAAACCTTTAAAACGCCAAAATAGCCTGTAATTCTCTCTCTAAACCTTTATATTTGCTCTGAATGGTTGCTGTGCTAGCTGAAAGCAAGTAATGGCTTTTGTTCTGCATTTTCCATTCTTTTATGTGTAGTTAAAAAATGCTGCTTTTGTTTATTCCATCTTGAGTTTTTCAGAATGCAGTATATAACATAAAAAAATGACTTTGGTATGACTAAGGGTTCAATAAAGAAATAAGAACCTCAACAAAAATAGCCTTTATTTACTCTTTATTTTTTCATATTTTACACTAAAAGGCCTTTATTTTCATATATTGGAGCCTTTATAAAAACCTTTATTTTCGTTTAGGCCTGCTAGGAGGCCTGCTCTAGAGTGTGAACATGTAAACTCTTCACACCTGACATTAAGCAACAGGCATTTAAAGATCACAAAAACTCAAATTTAGCAGATGCTCAAGTGATTTCAAGTGTTAAACTTTCTATTGCCATAGCCTACTTGTTTTGAAGATGTTTTTAGTTTGTGGACAGACAGAGGGTTAAACAATGACTTTTCACAATATCTCACTCTGTGCTCCCTTGAGCTACAAAATGAACAAATGGAATAAGTAACAGAAAAACTATTGTCCATAACCTAACCAATAAATGACAGTTAAATTGGTAAACAGACTGATCAGAGTTAGAACTTTCCTTCAATCAGGGATGATCATTCTACCTTTCTATATAATCTATTTGGAGTATGCAACATCTGAATAACCTCTCCCAGATTCAATTTCCTTTTCAAATAACCTTATTTCACTGAGTCCCTTTGGATTGGGGCCTCCTGTTATTTTCTTTTTTGACATTTACACAGAAATGTTTTGTGAATGCATGAAAATAAAAGATTATATTGGTATATGGTTGATTATAATATTTAATGCAAAGTTAAATTTGAGACAAAAATAATTATACAAATTCAAAGTTTGAGTTAATTCTAAGTTGAGTTGACAAAAGTATTAAACTGTTGAATCTTCATCTAAGAGACCTAACTTTAAAAAATAACAATGTCTCAATTCAGCATTCTTCATGAGCCTATGACAGAAATCTGTATAAATATAATATATATATATATTTGTCTTCAAAAGACCAAAACTCATTCTTGTCTTCCTTCATTACAATATTCTTAAGTAAATACAACAAAAAATACCAGAGCCTATTTGCCTCTACAGAATCTATTTCACATGTTCATTTCTTGTATATGTGATCCGTCATGTGAAAAGGGGCCATCTAAGAGCCCCATAAGAAATATTTGAAACAGATTAGTTCCAGTTCAGGTCAACCAGCGGTCGCATTTCTTTCACAGGAAGGTAAATTGATTATCCTAGATTCAGAAAATTAGTAAAGTGCAAAGAAATCCAACCCTAGTCAGTCTGCACAGTCCTTGCAGTCTGACTAATGTCAACACTTTACACACTACCCAGATGGTCCCTTTTCTCATGATGGGTCACACGTTCATTAATATTTTTTCCATAGCCCCCCTCACTATCAGTCTATAATATGAGAACAAGCTTAACAAAAGTTATGACACATTCCAACACAATCTTTGCTTTGACTTCTTATTAAAGCATCTTCTTATCCAGGCTAGAAGATTTTCCACAAAAGTTCTATGTTGATGCCTGCATGCAATACCTAGTTGACTAAGCCCTGTACATGTAATCACTTCAAATGTACTGCAATTACAGTCTATATACCCCCTTAGAGTTTATTTGTAAAAAAAAATACATGGTTCACTTTATATTACATAAAAATCATGCGGTTGTTTATTTAATCTACAATACCAAATCTCTGCATGCAGAACCAACACTCATCTGCAGAGCTTGTGGTTGACTAACAAACTAGGGTTTTTAGGGAAAATGACTATTTCAGTTTAAGGGCCAAGGCTGTTGAAATTCAATATTTAACAATAAGGTTATAAGCCTTTTCTCCAAAAATCTAGGGGCCAAACCCAAAATCTAGGGACCATGGGCAACTGGGTCCCTGTTAGTCTTTTTTCCTGGTTTTTGAATCCCTATAAATGAAGAAAAATATACCTAACTGTAATTTTGATTCCATGTTAGGGTAATTTTTAAGGTTGAATTAAGTTCATCCCCCAAATTTTCTATGAATCATCTATATCCTATCTTAAGTGTTAAATATTAATTGCTGACTTCAAATCTTTACAAGAAAAGGTAAATTGTTTCTTAAATATGCAAATTTCTACTCATGCATTGCTCTTTTAGTTGTTTAGATCTGGGCCCAAGGTTATAAATCTTTTCTCAGGCTCAACTGAGAATTTTCTCAAATTTTAAATTCAAATAGATGTATAAAAATAAAAGATAATATTCATAAGTTGTAATTCATAACAACTTATTAATATGATCTTTTATGTTAATACAGTCGATATTGCTCGAGCGACCACGTCTATTAAGCGACCAGTTTCTATTAAGCGACCACCGTCAAAAGTCCCTTCACTGTAAGCAAAATCTGTGGATAAACAGGGGAAATTCTTAACGAAACATTTGTTATTATTGAATCTTATGATGTTGGAGCCCATTAGAATCGTCTCAATAAGACGATTCTAATGGGTTCGATCATCAAAAGATTCAGTGCGACTTGACCGACAATCTAAAAATGCTATCAAAATGAACACTCACATTTATCATGATATTTTGTAATAAGCGACCATTCCCATAAACGACCGCTTTTTGGTGGTCCCCTTAGTGGTCGCTTAACACAAGTTTTACTGTACATTAAAATGAATATTAAAACAACTTTAATCTCAAATAGAAATTGGAGAAAATTTTGAATTGAGAATGAGAAAAGTTTTATAACCTCTGGCCTTGATACCCAGAATTTCATGGTTGAGGAGTCAGAATCAGAAAAGTGACTTAATTCTGATTATCATTACATACTACAGTGTACATCAATAGTGTTATTTTAGAATGAGACTCAAAAACTAATCACAATATCCTAAGATTCTTTCTCAGCTTTGTTGATCATCTTCTTAATGAATAACATTTTAGCTGATCACTTATGAAAACATTGAGATGTCCACTATTTCCTCACAAGAACAGTTTTCCAGACTTCAAAATCTTGGTGGTGATTGTCTTTTGGTGCAGGGCTACAAGGAGGCTGTTGACCTTCCCCCTCAAATGTAAATATGTGTGTCATTCATTGCTGAAATAAAAAGGCAAAAATCAAAATGAAACATTTCTGCATTATAGTCAGCCACCCTTCCACAATCTAATTTCTAAAACATTTGAAGTTGCTGCTTAAGGTAGAGCACAAATAAAAAAAATACTTTGCTTGGGTCTTGGTTTTATATTTCATTGATTTGTTATGAAAAATTGATAAAAAGGTCATAAATTGTGTGAAAAGACAAATACATACTGCTTTCATAATCAATTTTGTCAACACCTTCTATGTCATAAACTACATGTATAGTTATACTTGTGCTCTAGAAGGTAGATATTCTTTATCTTTTTAGGAGAGAATGCACATGATTATTTTCTTATAATAAATTCAAACAAAACTGATTTTGAGTTGTCGGAAAGAGGACTTGAATGGTGGTTTCAATTGCTAAGATTTTGCCTTTTGTAATAGTAAATAAAACAAAGAAACAAACGAAAAGAGAATCCATTTTATCTAAATGATTAAAAAAGTAAAAGAAATCAAAATATATATACAGTATTTATTTTAGTGTGGGGCTTTTGACTTCAGGGGCTTTTAGCCTAGGGGGCTTTGTCCTACACTCAGCCTAATAGTAATAAATAATTTCAATTAGGTCTTTTCATAATCTGAGGGTTATTTTTTCTGAAGAATGAGATATGTGTGAACATACAGAATAATGGTTGGGATATATCAACCAAGAACCTAGCATTTACGCTCAACATCCTATATGAGACCCAAACTAGGCCATCAACTAAGATGTTTATTCCCATCCCCCTTGGAATGTTACTAATGTTTGTAAGAATGATGACTGTGGTGGAAGTAATGCCTCTGAGTCAGACCCAATTATTTACACTGCAATCTATTTGTGCAATTGTTGATGCCCTTTTGCTTCCCTACCCTACCTAATCTCTCTGACACACTCATTTAGTATAAAATGACAAGTAAAAATAAATACTTCACTTACTAAGAACAATAACAGCAATCATGAGGTAAGTGTTGGCCACTATTGTCCTTCTATCTTTATTCACGTCAATGATCATTCTCTACAGCCTACATGGACCATTTGCTGTCTAAAGGCTAATTAGATGTAAAATTGCTCAATATTCATATATGGCGTGGGTCCCAGATCTGTTCAGCTTTCTGAGTCAAACTGATGTTCAACCCATTAAGAGCCTGGTGAACTCATTGTTTGTAACCAGAAACTGCCATTGTTATCTACAATTCACATATATTGACAGGCATTTTTAAGTCTGGGTAATATTAAAAACTAATATCAATGGTCAAGCGTCATGGATGCACGCGTGAAGGGTGAACTTTTTTTTGTGTTCGTCTCAGTTTTCATTTTCATCCTCTCGTCTTTGTCGAACTGGTAACGCATATTCTGACGTTTGTTGCTTATAAAGAACAACTCTCTGTGAAAGGTTTTCACATTCATTGATTGAAAGTTTGTTCTAAATTTGCTCGTCCTGCTGGTATGATTACAAACACGGATTAAAGTTTCGTTTTCCTAATTGAATTTCACCCACCATCTAACTTGTTGTTGTGGTATTCCGTGTAGACGCTTGGATAGACTGGTTTCAGAATTTGGTATTAGTTTTCTAGAGCGTCTAGGAAACAAAGATAAGAAATGTTTAATACGCGGATCGCGAAGTTCAGGATATGACTGACATTTATTCGGGATTAATTGAAATTTGCCGTTATCAGTGAAAATCAACGGAAATTTTTAATTCCTAAACTCGAAATGCGAAATAATATGTCAGTCACGTAAGCTGTAGGGGAAGATATAAAGAATCTTATGATATTTAGTACGAAAGAGATGACATTTATTTCACAACAGTCCCAAATTTACGATATTATTACAACTTATATAAAATTTTAACCTTGTTACTTTATTTAGATAATAAATTCTAGCCCTAAAGATTATATTTAACACGAATTATCGCATTGGCTGGTAATCTATTTCAAGTTAAGACAGCCATTGATCCTTAGTGGGTGGGGTAAGATAAAATATGCCGAATTTACAAATATAATGCTTAATATGATTAAAAAGAGGAATAGAATTGCAGAAAGTCTGTTTAACTCTAAATATTTTCAATAATTATCGATATATACTGTTTTCATGACTTTAAATTACGTGTTTTTAAAGATGAATTTTGACACGTACGCCCAGTGCCGTTTGGATAAAGAAAATCTCTCTTATTTGCCTGGAAAGGCATGCTGAATTTTTCTACACAATTAAAATTTTATAAGTTCCACAACATAACAAAAAAGAAAAAAAATTCATAGAGCCAATTTTTCAAAAATTAAGAAAATGTTACCTATTTTTTTCCTCAAATTATCAGATTTTGATATCAAATATCATTTTTTTCACAATTGTGTGGTAGAAATTATTTTTTATTTGTTGTGTCTAGATGGTAAAAAATATCTAAATGATAAGACATGGCCGAGTAAAAAAATCCATAAGGTCTACAGATATAGAGGGCATAAAATGGGGGTAGGTATATAGGGAAAAATCTGCGAATACCATTCAAGGGGAGATAACTCTGGTGCAAAAACAAGCCTGGAAAGGTACCCTAAAAATTTGATATTTCACCAAGGACATATAAATCTTCAACATATGTGAAAAAGAAAAAAATTCATAGAGTAGAAAAAAATTGGCCTTTCATGCACTAGTGACCTTAAATGAAAAAAGGACTTCTTTTGTTTCAGATTCCTTCAGACAATTCAGATGAAAGTCAATCTAAGAGTCTAGATGTGTGGAAGCTGGGAGGAGTAACCTTGAACCTTAAACATGATCTCCAAGATAACAGCCTTATTCCTCAAAGTACCACAAGTAACTTATATACTGGAACCTTGAAGTCATCTATATGCCAGACAAATCAGATGGTATGTATAGTGTCTAAGATATATAGGTTCTGTCATTAAATCTTGTTTGAGACAAGCTTATCTTAACTTATCTTGTGTTGTTATACCCCCCCCCCCCCCTTTTCCCCCCTAACTGTGTTTGGCAGGTATATTATAGGGAGTGAGCTTGTCCGTCCGTCCATCCATAGCTTTTTTTGTGTCTGCTTAGTTTCTCATCAACAAAAAGGCGGATTTTTTACAGATGTGATCAGTATCAAGCAGAGATGTGCAGGTAAAATTTTGGTTAGGATCCATTGACTTTTGACAGAGTTACGGCCTTCTGATGGAAATTGAATTTTCATTATTGACAATCACTTGTAAGGGGGATATTAGTTCGCTTTGCAACAGTTTAGTTAAGTGAGCCTTAATTCAGACTTCACGTTGGTGCAGACTAGTAATGTCTGTACTGTCCCTTAAAGCTTTGTGCTTAGCGATAAAATGCCTTAAACAGCAGGAGAAGGGTAAAGTTTGCAGCACAAACACTTGTCAAGACTATTTGATATAAGCAAAACAATATTAAAATGGGTTGTATTGAGGGTTAGACTCTAACCACTTTTTTCCACCAGCCAATAGACCTGTTTGCCTTAAATTTTACAGGTCTTCCTTAATAGAACAGATTCTCCATGAAAATTATGCTTATTATCTTGAGCAATTTAGGAGTAAATTTAAGGGGAAACATCATGAAGAAAGGAGGTAATTGCTTGTGACAAGCAATTTCTTCTTTTTCCACAATGTTTTCTATAGGCTAAAGGAATTTTAGTTTTGGTAAGGCAGTAGACAGATTCAAAGTAATAAGGTTATTACACCCCCTACCTACGAAGTAGAGGGGGGTAAATTGGATTCACCTTGTCTGTCTGTCCATCTGTATGTAGACCTTTTCGTTGTCAGACTCTAACTTATGAAGTAAGTGACCTAGAATCGTAAAACTTTATAGAAATGCTGCTTATGACCAAAGGAAGTGCCCCTATTTTTTGAGTAATATAATTTCGGGCATCTCAATGGGTAAGCCCAAAACATTTGTAACTGCCTATAAACTTATAGGCAGTTACATATGTTTCGTACTTATCATCTTTCTATAATTTTTTGGGGACAATGGTGCAAAAACGCATTCTTGGCATATATCACTGTCTTATCTTTTTTAACAGACAATGAAAAAGCTTTCTGACAAGTTTGATGAAATCACCATAGACAGATGCCTGAATGAGATCAGTTTATCCAACCCATCATACCGAGTTAAAGAAATGTACAGAGCCATGAAGGAATCAAAGAAGCATGCTGATGACGACCAAAATAAAACTGGTAAGATCTTTTCATCTTTGTTTTTAAGGTAGAGGACCTGTAATAGTTCCTCAATATTTCAGAACTTATGATCCATAAGAATATTGACTGAGGTTGAAAATATCTAGGAACCTCGGTTAACACTGTTAAAGTTAATGACTTCCAAAATGTTGTGGAACTATTACGAGTCCAACTCCTTAAATAAAACCAATCAACCAACTACATATCGTTTTCATCGACCATATTCTTAAAGTGGAAACAGGTTTGCGTTAATTTCATTATGATATTCTTCTCACATCGAAATAAAAGAGCTGAAATATCTAAGAAATACCAAATACATAAGAGATTCTAAAATAATCAGGATCATCTGTCTTACCTTCTGTATGATGAGGTCACATGTAAATGTAGTGTTTTGTAAAATTTGCCGCTTCTTATGCTTTAAGGTAGTGCACCCGTAAAAGTATCAAAACATTTCTTAAGTAATAAACTTCAACAGTGTTAACCGAGGTTTCCTAATGATTTTCATTAGGAACCCCCCCCCCTTCAACAGTGTGAAAGATCATGAGTTATGAAATGTTAGGGTACTAATATGGGTCCACTACCTTAATGTGCCACATACAAAGATAGAACTGTAACTGTAATTGAAAAACTATAATTGAAATATATCCAATGATTAACTATTATTGCAAGAAAGCCATAGAAAGAAATTGTGTAGTTTCCAAGAAAAGAAATTCACATGTTTTACAGATACCCAAGAGTTAATAACTGATATGAAAGGAATCTTGTCTGAGGCTAAAGATGTTGAACCAGATAAAAAGTCACGTCGAAGTTTGAAGTTGAAAAAGAAAGAAGATGAAGGGGAAAAGGAAGAAACAACAACAACGACTGATTCATCACAGCCAGGTGGGTATCTGATTATATGTTGAGCAAAAAGAAGTATTTTGTTAGCTTCAGTGTGAGATTATTTAACAAATATTACACTTTTTTGCGGGGCAATATTGAATTTTACAGACCGTCTCTCAGGCCAAAGACGGTTTATTGTCAAAGGACTGTGTAATATTTGTTATAGCAAATCTATACTGGAAGATTCCAATGTTTTCAATTCACTAAGAAATCCATTCAGGACTATTTTATAAAAAAAGATGTAGTCAATCTTTGCAAGATATAAGGACTTGGTAATGTCACATTGAACAAAGAGGGAAAGAAGTATAATATCCCCTTATGTACCTTATCCCACTAACCAATTTAACTTAATAAACTTTTTTAATGCTCATCAAGATTAAAGTTTTCACAAGCATGCTTGAAAGAAGACTTTTTTTGTTTCATGGATCAAGTTATTTGTTCATTTGCAGAAATATTTCAATGTTAAAAGTTTCAGGAGGTTCCAGTCTATTGTGGACAGACAAATACTACCCAATGAAGGCATCAGAAATTCTTGGTAATGGAGCCAGTCTAAAAAAGTTGAAAGATTGGTTGTTAGAGTGGAAGCAGGTCCTTGATAGGGAAGCAAGAAAAGCTCGTAAATTGTTGATGAAGAAGAATAAAGGAAAACTGCCCACATCAAAAGGTAGGATATGATAAGGTAAATAGATAGATCACTAACCCTGCACCTTGACTTCTGTCACGACAGAACACTTTAGATATTACATTGCTATTTTTCAGTAAAAATACATTGTAGTTGACATTTACTAAAACAGATTGATGGTGGGCTACATAAATACTGTAACTTCTGCTTAATAAAGCTGTAGTTTTGCCATTTGAGTGGCCTGACCATGAAAATTCTTGAAACCAAACGGAAAGAAATGGTAGTGCAGGGAATTTGAGTAACAATTTTAACAAATGGGTGGAGACTACCAAAATACTAGATTCAGCACTAGGGGTATGGACATTGTCTAAAAAAAATCCCCCCTCTTATCTGGACCTCTGTTTTCATATTTCATATATGTATTACCTGTGACAAAGACATTACATAGTGAGTGTATAAGTGATAAATCAAATGAGGGTTAATATTGTTAATTACTTTTTAATAGGTAAAGACTGGGATGATGATGACAGTGATTTTGATATTGACAGTGAAGATAGTGAAGATGATACCTCACTGTGTAACACAACTTTATTGGTCGGCCCTCATGGATGTGGAAAAACAAGTGCTGTGTATGCTCTTGCACAGGAACTGGGTTTCAAGGTATGTCCAATTTATACTATTGTTGGGGAACCAGTACCTTGAGGATTTCATTCGAATTTTATGCAATCAGGATCAAGCAGAGATATGCAAGTGGTATTTTGGTCACAATTCATTGACTTTTTGCAGTGTTATTGACCTTTGATGGAAAATGGCTTTTCATTATTGACAAGCTCTTCTAGGGGGCTATAAGTTCGCTTTGCAACAGTCTAATAGTTTCAGATTCTTACTCAATGACAAAGATACCTAGAATCATGAAACATTATACATTTGTTGCGCATGACCCAAGGAATTGCCTTTTTGTTTTTGGATCATGAAGGTCAAGGTCAGAATTGAACTATATCTGAACTTTTACAAAGGGTTTCTAGGGTATTAGTCTGCTTGCGACAGATCTAGTTCAGAGCTGAATCTAGGGCGCGGGATTGCGGGATTCCCGCTTTAAAATTGTTCATGCCGCAAAAAACATAAGGCCGTGCGGCACAGGTCACGCTCATTTTAAATGGTTGGCGCATTATCAAATAAGCTGTGCGTTAATCGTGAATACATTTAGAGACCGTTGAGAAAACCCCTAATTTATTTTGTATTGTGTAAAGCTGTTTATATCTACCCTGAAATAATAGTAACTATAAATAGAATCCCCAGTCAGCTTCTTCGATAAAAGTTACGCTTCAATGAAGATAGCCTGCAGTTATTGTGTAGTATTATTTTAAGGTAATAGAGTCGTAAGTGATACCAACACACCTTATGGATAAAGCTTTATGCTATCAATTTTCACATATCCTTTTCAACACAAGACAGGCGACCCAGCTTCCAAAAGTTGTTAATTTAGACAAGAATTTTCTATCAGGATAATTGTTGGATAATAAATAAATAAGAAGGTACGATTGATTATTCCATTGTCTATGTCTGAATGGATTAGCGTCGCGAAATTGGAATGATACACCAAGATGGTTCAATTTTTGAACTTCGATTATCCTCTCAGGAAATTTCTCTATTTATTAAAAATGCATCAATCAAAAATTTGAGAGAACAACATCTATCAGGAATAATTATCAATCGATACGTGGTCGAGTCCACGTGAGTGCAACTTCACTGAAGTTGTACTTACGACGTTATGGTTGCACATTTTCAGTAGGGAGAAGTGATTGTGAAACCAACTGTTCACTTTTGGTTCTCTGCAAATGGGCAATAAATACAGTGGTTGGTGTAACTGGGGGAGGGTTTGGACCGTATTGAAAACCTACCAATTGAATTTAAATTAATTACCTTAATAAGATTTATAAAGAAGATGAAAGGACATAAAGAAAAAATTGTTACCAAAAAATATCTCAACAACATAATTATCTTTAGCAAATAAATGGACATAAAGGAATGATTGTTACAAAATGTTCATTCGCATCTAACTGTCTTTTGTGTCTCTCTTTTTAAGATAATAAGTCAGAACTTTAAAATTTGTGAGTAAAAGAGAACGTCTGCTTGTGGCCCAATCCTTGAATATGTTGGCCCACATTTTGAAATGCGATGGGGGAGTTGGCCCACTTTAGTGAAAACCTAGATTCAGCCCTGTAGTTTATAAAGGCATCTCCATATTTTATCCCCAGGTCCATGAAGTAAATGCATCCTCATCACGTACGGGCAGACAGATCTTGTCACAACTACAGGAGGCCACCCAGTCACATCAAGTCTCTAGTCAGGGATGTCATACACCCAGTAAAAAGAAAGGATTTGTTGGTAGTTACAGTTAACATCATCATAAAAATGACAAGTTGAATGATTTTGGAATGAAATTAAATGAGTGAAAGGAGCAGGTTTTTGTTGAACTAAAGGAAGGTAATCCAAAATCACTTAAATTGTGCAAATGGACGAAATTAGTGATGTTATATTACCTACCTTATTTCAGAGAAAACTGGAGGTATTGCTTCAACCTTTGTGTAATTGTCATGCAAAAACTGACATTTTGTGATATTTCAGGTTATTCTAGAGACATTCACTTAAAAATTGGCACACATGTTCACTTTCAATATAGCAAGCTAAACTATCAAGGGGGACCTCTAATTGCATTTTGTGCAAATTGTTCCCCTTTTTATGCCCCCGTATCGAGAGATCGGGGGCATATTGTTTGACTCATGTCTGTCTGTCCGTCTGTCCGAAAACTTAACCAAACTTAACCTTGCCAATATCTTCAAGCCTATTCAAGATACAAAGCTAATATTTGGCATGATGATAGATCTCAATGATCCGCATCCACTGGTACCAAAGTCAAGGTCATGTGACAAGGTCAAGGTCATCTGTCAAGGTCAAACTTTGAAAAAAAAATTCTGTTACGGGGGCATTCGTGTTTCACAAGCACATCTTGTTCTACCTTTCCTTGCAGAAAATTAACTTGTCAGAAATAAATATGAATTGATAAATGTTTAGATAACACTGTGTTTATTTTAGGCAGAGGGTTGGGGGATTCCCCCACTTCCTCCAAAAATCCCAAATTTTCAAAATTGATGGGGGATTTTTCCTTATTAACAAAGAGCAAGGAATAACAAACATTTCTTAACGATCTAGATTTTGCATTGAAATCCAAGAACTTTTTTTGAATTCCTAGAATAAACACTGCATCTGTCAAGGTCATTTATCAAGGTCATATTTTTGTTGTTAAAACTTTGGATTGGTAAGTCATAGAGTTTTTAAATTTCATATGTGCATTGCTCGTGACAAGACTGTCACTTGCATAGCAATGTCAAGGTCATTGCTCAAGGTCAAGGCAGTTTGGTGAAAGTCACTCATTTATGACATAAAAACTTTACAATCTGCTTTAACTTTTTTAAATGTTAAAAGGTGGTATAAAGCCTCATTTTTAGCTCTGCTGTTCAGAGAAAACCTGAGGTATTGGGTTAGCCTTGGTTTTTGTCATTGTTGTTGTCAGTGTCGCGCAAAACTTTTGACATTTTGTGATATCAGCTGGATGCTAGGAAAGGATGTAATAGTAGTACTGGTATGTGAAATACCAGGCATCAATTGTTAGGTACTCCAAACACGGCAATATTACTGAAAGATTGTTGAAAGGGGCAAAAACCCATTCATCAAACAAATCTTTATCATTTGTATGCATTAAGCTTTTGACATCTTTTGTCATCCTGATTCCAAAATATTCCTATCATGGCAGGAAGAATAGACAAAGATCAGCCTGCACGTATGTGCTGTCTGATCTTAGTCTAAACCACCTGATTAGCCTTTTTAATCCAGAAAAGTTTAAGGATTGTAGTTTTAGCTTGACTGTTTTCGGAGAAAACCTGAGGTACTACAATAGCCTTGGCATCATCGTTGTCCTCATGTGAAAACTTCTTATAATATCTCTTACTCTACTGAAGGCCTTCACTTGAAACTTGGCACACATGTTCATCATCAAAAGTCAACCTGTACAATTTAGGGGGATAACTCTAAATGCATTTTTGTGCAAATTATGCCCCTTTCTCGATTTAGATTTTTTCTACCATCCGGCAATCAACAGCTGAGGGTAGGCACCCGTAAAAATTCACAAATAGTGCATCTAGTGCTTTTAGTACTTCGTTTATAAACCATGTGAAGGTTTTTATTCAGTATGATGAGTGTTGATAACCATCAGTCATCTCTGCCATATTTCAGAGAAGCCTGTAGAAGATAAAGCTCCACCCAAAAGTAAAATAGCTCTAGCCTTTACCAATCTATTGAACAAACAGCCGTCAACTGACACAAAGAAAAATGATCCAGAACAGAAGAAGAAAAATAGGAAAAAATCAGAGAAAGGTTGTACTCTTTACCTTATTGCATTAACAGCCGCCGTCATAGCACAGTTGATAGCATGTCAGACTGTCAATCTAGAGGTCCCGGGTTCGATCCCCGAAGGGCCGTCACCATAGCGTAGTTGGTTAGGCACCAGACTTCCAATCTGGAAGTCATGGGTTCGATCCCCAGTGACGGCAAATATCCTTTCCGACATTTGCCTCTCACCAATGGGTTGATATAATCGTAAACCTATTTGAGATAGCAGTCGGAGGCTAGGAAAGGGTGTAATGGTAGTACAGGTGAAAGAAATACCAGGAATCCATTGTTGAGTGCTCCGGCCCCCGCGATATAACTGCAGCATTTTTGAAAGCGGCGTAAAACCCATTCAAACAAACAAAATCGATCCCCGAAGGCGGAATTCATTCTTTCCAACTATTTGGGTCTCACCAATTGAGACCTATGATTCTTAGTTGATAATTGTAGACCTATGTGAGATAGCAGCTGGAGGCTAGGAAAGGAAGTAAAGGTGGTACTGTTGGGAGAAATACTAGGACCAAATTGTTAGGTGCTCCAGCCGTGCGATACAAATGAAAAAATCTTGAAAGTGGTGTTAAGCTCCTTTCAATCAATCAATTATTATACCCCCGCAAAACTAATGTTTTCGGGGGTATACTGGAATCAGCCTGTCTGTCCGTGCGTCTGTCCGTGCGTCCTTCTGTCCGTCCGTCTGTGGACACATATAGTAGTAAATTTGTGTCGCGAACTCCTCCTTCAGTTTTCCTTCATAAGCTTTGAAACTTTATAGAAACATTCATCACATGTTGAAGTTTTGCAAGACGCAATTTTTAGGTCCCAACTTCCCCTGGTTCATGAATTATCTCCCCTTGAACTTAGACATTTTTTCCTATTTGTTACTATGTACTTATAATTTTGTGTCGCGTACTCTTCCTTCAATTTTCATTCAATTGTAATGAAACATTTTTCAAATATTGATCACAAGTTGAAGTTTTGCAAGACGCAAATTTCAAGTGTCAACTCTCCCAGGTTCATGAATTATCTCCCCTTGAACTTAAGACATTTTTTCCTATTTGTTAGCAAGTACTTATAATTTAGTGTCGCAAACTCCTCCTTCAATTTTCATTCAATAGTTATGAAACATTATACAAGCATTCATCACATGTTGAAGTTTTGCAAGACGCAAATTTCAAGTGTCAAATCCCCCTGGTTCATGAATTAATTCCCTTTGAACTTAGACAATTTTTCCTATTTGTAACCATGTACTTATCATTTTGTGTCGCAAACTCCTCTTTCAATATTCATTCAATTGTAATGAAACATTATGAAAAAAATTGATCACAAGTTGAAGTTTTGCAAGACGCAAATTTCAAGTCTAAAACCCTCCTGGTTCATGAATTTTCTCCCCTTGAACTCAAAACATCTTTTTCCTATTTGTTACTATGTACTTATAATTAAGTGTTGCAAACTCCTCCTTCAATTTTCATTCAATAGTTTTGAAACATTATACAAACATTTATCACATGTTGAAGTTTTGCAAGATGCAAATTTCAAGTGTCAACTCCCCCAGGTTCATGTGTTATCTCCCCTTGAACTTTGACATTTTTTCCTTTTTGTTACCATGTACTTATAATTTTGTGTCGCAAACTGCTCCTTCAATGTTCATTCAAAAGTAATGAAACAGTATACAAGCATTTATCACATGTTGAAGTTTTACAAGACTCAAATTTCAAGTGTCAACTCCCACAGGTTTTTGAATTATCTCCCCTTGAACTTAAGACAATTTTTCTTTTTGAACACATACTTGTTATTTTGTTTCCCAAATTCCTCCTTCAGTTTTCCTTTAATCAGTTTTCATGTAATATCTTTGAAATTTTATACAATCATTTACCACAAGAAGTTTTGCAAGGCACAATTATGAGGTCCCAACTCGTCCTGGTTTAAGAATTATCTGCCCTTACACTTACTACATTTTTTTTCTTTTTTGTTCACATATACTAGTAATTTTGTGTTACAAACTCCTCCTTCAGTTTTCCTTCAATAACATGAAAACATTTATCACATGTTTAAGTTTTACAAGACGCAATTTAGAGGTCTCAAATCCAAGAGTTAACTTAATATTTGAAGCATTTTTTGCCATTTCTGTCAAAGTATCTCACTCTCTGAAAGCACTTGCGGGGGTATTAAGTCACATTCAGTGACAAGCTCTAGTTGTATTAACAATGATAAAATTTGTGTCTGTGCATGACATTGTCAACAGTTTCACATGATTAGCAAAGCAACGCCCATAGCCAGTCTGTGCATCCGCACAGACTCGCCAAAGTCTTGGCAATGTAATCTGTAGATAGAGAATGTATTGGCTCTCTCTGAAGGTGGATAGTTAATATTCTTATTACATTATATTGGTGTCTAGGCTGCACCAGGTCTAACCATACCACATATGAAATGGTTGGAAATGTCACACAGAGGTTCATTTTATACTTGCCACCGTCATAGCGCAGTTGGTAGTGCGTCAGACTATCAATATAGAGGTCCCGGGTTTGATCCTCGACTGCTACATTCATTGTTTCCAACTATTTGTCTCTCACCAATGGGTTGACAATTGTAGACTTATGTGAGATAGCAGCTGGGGGCTAGGAAAGAATGTGATGGTTGTACTAGTGAGAGATATACCAGGAATATATAATATATAAATCCATTTTAAGGTGCTCCAGCCGCCACAATATAACTGAAAAAATGTTGAAAGTGGCGTTTAACTCCATTCAATCAATCATTCAATCAATCATTTTATACTTGTCAAAATCAAGAGATTTAACCAATTACCTTTGTGAAATATGATTTTGATGAGAATATCAGAACATCTGTTTCTTTCACAGTAACACCTTTACAAATTCCTTCTGTTTCGTTCACCTTCCTAGTTAAAAGGAAAAAGTGATTCAACACTTAGGGGAGTCTAGGAGTCCGAAACTCCTTTGTTTATCAGTTTGGACTCAATCAATTTGTGAGTAAGGAGTCTGATGGACTCACTGGATCCTTTGAGAATATTTTGAAAAAGAAATACAGTTTCCTTTCAATCTGTGTCAAAACTTATATGGATCTTTGACTACAAAAATTGTTGAAGATAACATTTCAAGGGTTTAGCGCAAGAGTGTACTAAGTTTATGTACATTGTATATACACTTAGTACAGTCTTGCACTGAACCCTCGATTCGCTTGCACATAGTTGTAGTTTGAAAGAAACCACCTTTTTTGGGGGGAGAAACTTGTGGAAAAAGAAGAATTTGCTTGTAATAATCAATTTCCTCCTGTCCAATACCAAATTGGGACGCCTAACTTTGAGCTTGGACTCCTTGATTTCTTAATTTGAGAGCCCGATTGACTCCCTACTGAGAAAAAGGACTTAATTTGATGGCGCAGCTCCAAACAGTTGTAACTGTCAATTAATATATAGGCAGTTACAACTGTTACACACTGAGCCATTGTTAAGTTTTCATCTGGTATTACAATCAACCACCATCAGCTATGTGTTGTACATCTGTATTCTACAAAGTATCTTGAGGCAATATTGAAAAAGAAAAAAAATAGTATTTGCAATTGGAATTCACCTATCTCTTCCATAGATCAAGAAGTGCAGTCAAAGAAACCAAAAGATGCAGCCCAACAAGGTATTAAAAACAAGCATATGGCAGCTTTGATCTCGGAAGATTCCAATTCACAGAGCTTTGCTAACAGCATCAACTTGTCTAGAACAACAGTCATACTATTTGAAGAGGTAATAAGAAACTTGCTTGGATAACTAAGTGACCTGTTGACAGATTGCTGCTATCAATCAAAATATTAATTGACCAATCAAAACACTCATTATGCCCCCTTGCAAGGAGAGAGTGAGTATTGCATTGCACTTGTCACTTGGTTGGTCGGTCAGTTGGACTGTAGACCATTTTTGTCCAGAGCATATCACAAGAAGTAGTCAAGCTAGAATAATGAAACTTCACAGGTGGATAGATCTCATTGAGGAGAAGTATAGTGTGCAAGAACAATAACCGTTGAAATCAGCTTGTCTCAAATAAAATCGAGTAACCAATTCTTTTTCTCACTTAAACCACATTTTTCAAGTTCATAACCAATTTTTGAAACTCTCTAATGGCAGAAATACCAAAAAGCATTTGTTGGTTGATGTCATGATGACGTCATTTAGAATGTGATGTTGCACATGTATAAGACAAGGATAATTCTGATGGCTGTTCAGTATAGAAGATTCGATCCCTGATGGCGGCAGTCATTCTTTCCAACTATTTGTCTCCTACCATCATAGACCTATGTGAGATAGCAGCTGGAGGCTAGGAAAGGATGTGATGGTTGTACTGGTGTGAAAAATACCACCATTGTTAGGTGCTCCATTGGCCGAAAAAATGTTGTAATTGGCGTTAAACTCCATTCAATAAATCAATCATTATAGAAGACAATGGGAACAATGTGGGAAAGAACTATTCTATGTTTGAATTACAGGTGGATGTATCATTTGAAGATGATAAAGGATTTATTCAGGCTGTACAAACCTTCATGTCATCAACAAAAATACCTATAATACTGACAAGCAACAAGAGAAACTTCTCGTTGAGTTTTGATGGAAGATATGAGGTGGTTCTCATGAAAAGACCATCAGTCGTAAGTGTCATTTAACAGTCTGGTTATTTGCATGAGGGTAAGATATACCTTATTTAAAAATTTCTTAATGACTTAAAATTTGAAATCGAGCTAGCAAAATTTTGCAACCCAGTTTGTAAAATCTTAGGTTCGAAGATTTTAAAAATGACCCAGCTATATGTGTTATGATTATGAATTTGAATCATATGTTATAAGAAAATCAAAGTTCGGAATGAAATTGATATTTAAGTTTCCTTAAGCATGTTTAGTCCTTATTGCTAGTCCTGACTGTCAAGATCAATGTTTTCTTAAGGTAGTTGAACCATAATGGTTCCGCAACGTTTCAGATGTCATAAACTTTAACAGTGTTAACCAAGGTTTCCTAATGATTTCATTAGGAAACCTCGGTTAACATTGTGAAAAATTATGAGTTCAAAATATTGTTGAAATATTATGGGCCCACTACCTTAACTGTCACTTGCATGTATAATTGTAAGCTCACCATCGCACTAGTAATCAAACCATTAAGGTAGAAAGCTGAACATTTTATCATTCATGTATATCAACTGTTTGAAAAAATTAAACTTGGGGAAAAAAACTGATCTTAACAGACTATCTATAGTAAATGATTATTGTCTCAGAATTTTATGGAATGCTCTATCTACATGTAGACCTAGTATCCATTAGATACATTTTTATTTTAGAGGTAAAATATCTAGGCTAAGTCTTAATTTGATAAACAATAATACCTTTGACATAAGATAATGATTTCATTATTTTCAGGTATCATTAACAAGCCATCTTCAAACTATAGCTTTAACAGAAAACATGAGAACAGACTTTGTTAAAATGTCAGAACTAGTCAAGATGAATGATCGAGATGTGAGAATGTGTATTCTGACATTACAATATCTAGTCACCTCTGGTGGGACACATGACCACACATATAAAGTGTTGGAAGATATCAATACACAGAAAACAGAAACATTAACTCATAATACTGTTAAAGACTCAGTTGACATTGCCGCAAGTGGGAATGTAGACAAATCTGATGATGATTTGGATGACTTTGTTGTGTTAAAAGGGAGACAGAATAAACGACGAAGAATATTGGAGGACCAAGATTCAAACTCCAGTGATAGTGTAGGAAATAGATTGACGTGTGTCCCAGTGGTTGATAGTGGTGGTAATATTGTAGAGGCCAAGAAGTATCCTAAAATGTACGGACTTGGACTCAAATGTGTCCTTCCAGGGCTAGTACAAAGCCACCAACAATCATTTAATGATTGCTTACAGAAATATTTAAAGGTTTGTTTGTTGATGCTGCATCAATAGTTTGGGGACATTGTTTTACTGGTGTCTGTCTGTCCGTCTGTCCATCTACAAAAATTTAACCAGAGAACTAAACATTTTCTCAAAAATGTATAGCACTATTCAAGTGACTTGCATAATGGTTTCCTCTCAACAATCTGGGTCTTTGAAGGTCAAGGTCAATTATCAAGGTCAAACTTCTAATAAGATGCTGTTTCGGGGTATGAGTGTTACTTACACATCTTACTAACTCTGTTTCTTTTGGAGAAATTCTTAGTATTACTATAGGCTCTGTCATCATGGTAGTTGTCATGTGAAAACTTTGACATTTGGTATTGCTAAGTCCTGAGGTACAGACAAAAGGGGGTAATGGCAGTCTAAAAACTTTATTTCTCATTGAAACCCCATGTTGTTGGTACTCATTTGAATTTTCTTGTCAAGAGGATTCCAATGAGTACCCACAACATAGTATTTGCACAAGTATAATTGAAATAATCTTATTTGAAATCCAAAATACACCCTTAATCTGTAGCTCAGTCTCTGGTTAACCCTTTCCTGTATAATCCCTGCTTTTGACGTGCCTGTTATTTTATGATTGAGAAAACATTGTGAAAAAAGAAGAAATTGCTTCTGACAAGCAATTTCTTCTTTACCACACTATTTTCTACCCTACTGAATTCTTTTCAGTTTGAATTCACTTTAAAATAAGAATTACAAAACCTTTGAATTTGGACAGGAATAAAATTTTGTAAAACAGGAAAGGGTTAAATCATTCACATAAGTTTTGGAAGATATATTCACTATCAATGTCTGGAAAGTCTAGGCTTATTGTCTTTTTGTTTTCTATTTTAGGAGAATTCAGTATCATCAACAGAGACATTGATAGAAGTCTATCAGACATTTTATAATATCACAAGAACAAGTCTGTTCTACAATAACTTGCATTTATTGTTACCATGTCCCACCTCTATTTGTGACAATGTTAGGCAGATCACTGTGAGAGACCAAACTAATCAGAAGAAAGGTAAAAAGCGAAAAAGAATTCAGTGTGATTTGTATGACAGTGAAGGGTCGGACACAGAACAAGCTATTGGTGATAAGAAAAATGAGGCAGAAAATATTAACAAAGATGCTGAAAGTGAATGCAATGATGTGACAGATAAAAATCAAACTTCGGGGAAAGATAATGCATGTGTGTCAAGGAGTTTAAGTTCTTTTGCTAGATTTTATGATGCAATGTCTTCATTAGATATGATGAGGACTGTCTGTGATAAGAAGAATGTGGACAAAATATGTAGAAGAGGTTCAATAAAGGCTCAAACTCGACTACCTCCTGGGCTGGAAGATAAACTGTGTAACTTCCAGAGTGTTAGTGACCTTGACATTGAAACTGTGAATATTCTTCATTCTTGTGTGGAAACTAGGGCTTTCTGTAAACTGTTTAATAGTACATGTGATGTGAAAGAAGAGATGGAGAAATGTGAAGACTTGGATTCTCATATTTTGGATAGTTTTACATTACCAGTAACTATGGGGATGGAGGAATTCACTTTGTGTGAGACTGGGTCATTAAGGTAAGATGTGATGGTTTGTCAAGTTGAGAGATTTCAATGCAATTTAATCAATAACTTAAATTAGTGCAAGTTCTTACTATTTGAAAAAAAAAAAAGAATAGGAAAAAAAAAAAGATTTGAACATTATTTACAGGTTAAATTTTCTATGTCTTAGCACCATACAATTGTAACTGCCAATATGTATAAAGGCAGTTAGAATTTTTTTGCCTTGATAGAGATTTAATGTAAGACCTTTTTATACTACATTTCCAAGTCCTTTCTTGTCTTTTGAAATTTTAGACTGAATTGAATGATGTTGCATAGGACATTACAAACAAAGTAAAATTGAAAGAGGCCTTCCCAGGGATGTGGAAATACAGAATTTCTCCACTTGTCCCTGGACAAGTAAAAGGTGATTTTCTACTTGTCCTGGATCAAAAATAACATGTCATCAATAAAGGAAATTACTCATTTTTTTTAAAACATTGTTTTCAAAGAAGAAAATGCTGGACTCCAGCACAATGTTTTCTACCCTTTGATATTGTCATTATGATAAACAATCTCTTAGATCTGTATAGTAACATTCTTATGTTTGTTGTGGTATTTACTTGTCCATGGACAAGTGGCACAGAAAAAGTCCTTGTCCGCAGGTAGAAAAAACTATGTCGGACAAGTCAGGCATGGGAATTCCACACCCCTGCCTTCCCATGTGGTAGAAAATATTGTAGGAAAAGGAGAATTTGCCCATTCTTTAAGGTGTAGAAAGTAAAGTTTGTAATGAAGGGCATGGAAATGAATTTTTTTATACAGATACTGATATTTATATGTTTGTTTCAGTGTATCTAATGAACAACAGAGAGCTGTGAATGATGTCAGGGACAATCTACCATACACACTACATAAAAACATGACATGTGTCCACACAGACTACATTCCAACACTGCGGGAAATCTGTCTTAGTGAAAGCTTACGTCAGACTTCAAATACTAAAAGAAGGTAAAAAATTCATTAATTTTATGAGAAGTAAAAATTAGAATTCAATGCCCAAGTAGATAATTCAATTTAAGATTAATGCTGTTGAACTGTCTTTTAATTGGAATGCTGCTTTGGAAAGAATTTTATCAACATGACAATAATATTTCAGTAAGTTTGAGAAACAAAGCATGTACAATAAGTTATTCTTACCGGTAATTCAAGCTGTGATGAATTAGCTCCTCTTGACAAAGACCAACATGATTTTGTCACAGCTGTTTGTTCATTGTGTGTACTTCCATTCATTTTGTAAACATAGAAAGCTAAATTTTCGCAGTATGCCTTTCATGAATATATAGCTTTTGTTCTTTTAATTAAAGATATATTAATTTAATGCTAAATAACAACCAATTTTACATGTGTATTATTTTCCAATTTCAGGTTTCATCATTACCTGGACAGTATCACATTACCGCTGAGAGATAAAACTATGGCTATTTTAACATCTACATTTACTTGACCTACCACAACTTGAATGATAAGTGCATGGACGTTTTTCTCTAGTCTTTCAGTGCATGCAGCTAAACAGATTACTGTAGCTTGATTTTGTCATAATAAGTCATAATGTTGAATGCCAAGGGTGAGGAAAAGTGATTTTTCTCCATTTGTCCATGGACAAGTAAAAGTAGATTCCTGTTTGTCCAGGATTAAAATGAAATTGCCTGAAAAAAAAATGATAGATATTGAGAAAACATTGTTTAGAATGAAGAACATGCTGTAACCCATTATTTTCTTCAATAAAGACAATGTTTTCTCCTCTTTGATACAAACTATAGGGTGACTTTTCTCCTATATCTTTTTAGTACTGTTCCAAAAATTGCTTTGGTATTCACTTGTCCACAGATAAGTGGCCTAGAAAAATGTGCTTGCCCGCAAGCGAAAAAGCCTGTGTCGGACAAGTTTGGCATGGGAATTACACACCTCTGTCTACAATTGCCTAAGAAAAATGAACCTGCATGAGATTTCCAACATTTTCAAATATGCGCAAAGCAAAGACTCTGACCAGCCTGTGCATCCGCACAGTCTGACCAGAGTCTTCACTATGCGCTTAGTAATTGCATAAGGGGTCAAAGTATTTGTCTACCAACAGGTAACTTTATATATGTAGTATGAGGCTTTCTACGCTACTCATCATTGGGTTGATAATCATAGACCTATGTGAGATAGCAGCTGGAGGCTAGGAAAGATTGTGATGGTTGTTCTAGTGAGAGAAATACCAGGAATCCATTGTTAGGTACTCCAGCCACAGCAATATAACTGAAAAAAATTGAAAGCTGCGTTAAACTTTATTCAATCAATTCTCTGTTTTCACCTCATGAAATATCAAATTTTTGGAAATGTCACACACAGGCTCGAATCTTACTCATTCAGTCTTCTTTGTCAAAATCTTTATCTATAGAAGTAAGATATGTTAATATTCATGAAGAAACATTCCTGAGAATTTTGGTCTCTAAATCAATAAGCCCGATATTTGAAATTAAATCTTCAACTTGTCTTTTGGAAATGCTATTAAATTTTGTATTGCCACACACGTCACACGTGCCTGCAATATGTAACCCACCTAATTACTTTCATAGCCCACTTTGGCAAATAAGCATTTAATATCAGAAGACTTGTCGTATGTCAACATCTTGTGTGCACTCAAGAGGCCACATGTTTGGCTCAAATGTTTTGAAATGTGGCCAGAATGTTTGTCTCAATCAAATTTGATCTAGTTCAAAAATAAGTCAAGTGGGGTTAAAAATGAGGTCAATGAATCAAATCTTAGAACAACCTTGTGGGCACTCTAGAGGCCACATTTTGGCTCAAATGCCTTATAATGTATAACTAAGAATTTTTGTCAACATATCTCGGATGAGTTTAAATTAGGGTCAATTGGGGTTAAAAATGTTGTCAAGGGGTCAAATATTAGAAAATCATTGTTTGCACTCTAGAAGCCACAATTTTAGCTTAAATGTCATAAAACGCAGGCAGAATGATTTCCTTCATGAGATATCTTTAAATTTCAAAAAGGGTCAAATGGGGTCAAAAATGAGGTCAAAGGGTCAAATTTTTGAAAGACCTTGTTTGCACTCTAGAGGCCATACTTTTGGCTCAAATGTCTTGAAATTCTGTCAGAATGGTTTCCTACACCATATCCTGGCTTTGATAGATTGAATCAAGATGTGTAAGTACTTTGACAAAGTGTCAATTATCAAATCAATTGACTACATGAAATTTAGGATTAGTGGCATTTGGCAAGATTAGCAAACTATGCCTCAGATGAGCGCTTTAGGGCTGGCCGATGGCTAGTGATGGGCAGACTTATCAATTATAACTGATAATCAGTTGGTTTTCGCTTCCGATTATGATAATCGACAAAGAAATTTCATAATCAATTAATCAGTTCCTAATGCATAAATGAAAGCTATTATACATTGTTTTTGAAAACGACATCAGTTTGATGGCTCAGCATGAAACCGTTGTAATTGCCTATATGTTTATATGTAGTTACAACTGTTTGATTCTGAGCCATGAAATTGGTAGAAAATCTGCAGGAGTCTTTAGGTCATGAGTTTTAACCAAACTTTCACAATCTATTCTTTAAAGGGTGATACTGGGAGTGCTATATTAATTTCTAAGAAAATGATTATACAATCGATCATAAGTTGATTTACTCTTCCAACTAAAATCCAATTATCAATTGTGATTTGAAACTGCCCATTTGAAACTGATTGCCCAACACTACGAAGGCCCTCTTATTTGGAAAAGCTCCTACCAGACTGCTTACATGTCCAAAAAGTTTGCAATTCATATGATCATGAATTTTATCAGCAGGATAAGGGTTAAAAAAAGTCATCAAGGAAAATTGTCACCAAATTTGCCACTCTAGAGTGAACAACATTGTGAAATTGACAAGGTGAATGATTTAGGAATAAAATTGAATGAGTGTGTGGAGCAAGTTTTGAGTGAATTTAATGGGAGGTAATCCAGTATCGCTAATTTTGTTCATGATGAACAAAATTAGCAATATTGATTACCTCCCTTTGATAGAATGTTCATACAAGTTCTATAGATAGCTTCCTATTTCTTCAAGAACTTATTAGACGCTTACAAATTGAATTATATCAACGACATTGCTATTTTTCTCTATCCAAATTTCTTTTGAATGATGTTGATTCTATTTTTTTCAATGGGTTTGAGCATTTTTGAAAGGTTTCAGTGAGTGTTTGGAATGAATGAATGGAGCACTGAGTGAGCAATTTAGAATGGTTTTGATTGAGGCAAATGTCAATTTTACAATGGTAACGAACTGTAGTTGTCTACATTTTGCTTTAGCATAGAAAATTCATTAATAGTTCATGCCAAATTTCAATATTTTGAAAACCTGGCTATTTACAACTAAATGAATTGATTTTGTCTTCTTTTCCATTTTTTCCCTGTTTTTATTGTATAAGGTTGAATTTGTACAAGAAATTATATTATTTTTTGCATATTTATTTTCCTTTTATTGTATTATACATGTTCTTTTTAATAGATGATTGAAAAGAACATTAAATGGTTATTTGTATATTTTGTATGTGAAATAAATGCTCAAGAATATAATTAGTGTGTATTTTAAATATGTAATCATCTTATAAAAAAAAAAGAGGACATAATAGATATTACCAATTATACTATGACCTATATGACGGGAGTGAAATAAACCTGCCGAATATTTTTTATACTCTCCAAATGAGATAAGAGTGTATATAAACGTTATGCATTCGTTGCCAAAGTGACTTCATAATTCATTTGATGATGTCAATTTGAAAACAGTGCGGTTTTGCGGAATTACTTGAACTCATAAATGTCAGGAATTTCCTCAATTTATTGCAAAAATTCCAGTCTTATTATGAAAAGGATATCAATTTTTTTTAAACTCGTCGTCTTAAACAGATAAAAACGATGCTGCTATATGTATATAGATGACTCATTTAATAAATTCCGTATTCAATAGTCGTTCATTCCATATCCTCTATTTATTTAATGTTTTCTGATATATTGTTGAGAAAAAATTGATTTTCAATAAGCAATCTCACCGCCAAAACAGTGAAAGTACCGAATACCTATAACATGCTTACTTTCATTACTCCTGATTTGACCTTATGCAAGTGGGGCACAATTAAGACTGATGTCATGTATGCTTAATCCTTTCTTGTTATACAAAATTTTGGACCTGTCCAAATTCAAAGGATTTGCAGACGAAAATTTAAAGTGGATTTAATTTGAAAAATAACAATTCAGTAGGGTAGAAAATAGGGTGGAAAAAGAAGAAATTGCTTGTCAGAAGCAATTTCTTCTTTTTTCACAATGAGTTCTCAATCATTAAATCAGAGGCACGTAAAAAGCAGGGATTAAACAGCAAAGGGTTAATTATAACCCCACATTGAAAGAGCGGGGGGCATATTGTTTTACCGTTGACTGTCTGTCTGCAAAATGTACCAAAAACTTATCATTGCCAATATTTTCAAGCCTATTCCAGATACAAGCCCCTTATTTGGCATGGTGATAAATTTTGATGATAAGCATCTGCTGAAACCGAAGTCAAGGTCATCTGTCAAAGTCAAATAACTCAAAAAACTTACATTGCCAATATTTCCAAGCATATTCAAGATACAAGCCTCATATTTGGCATGGTGATATATCTCGGTTATACGCATCTGCTGATACCAAAGTCAAGGTCAAAATCCTCAAAATCTAAACCAGAAAACTTTGTCTCATATCATGGGCTGATACCAAAGTCATTGTCATGTGAGAAGGTCAAGCTTGTCTGTCAAGGTCAAATAACAAAAACTTAACCCAAAAACTTTAAATTGCCAATATCTTCAAGCCTATTTAAGGTGCAAGCCTTATATTTTGCATGATGATAAATCTCAAAAATGTATCTGTAGGCACCAAGGTTAAGGTCATGTGACAAGGTCAAGGTCAAACTTCTTAAAAACTTAACCAAAAATCGTAACGTGTTCAGTTTATCCAAGCATATTTTTGATACCTTTTCCATAATTGGCATGATCCAAGTTCTCAGTGAGGTACATCTGTAGGTAAAAAGGTCATTGGCATGTTGCAAGGTCATCATTTTGAAAAAAAAAACCTGATTCAGAGGCATTAGTGTTTCACAAACACATCTTGTAATGACATGTTATTTAACACACTTGTAGAGAATTTGCCAGACAGTTTTCACTTTCCATCCCGGTTAAGACACTTATATGTTATTCTCTATTTCACACGCAGGTTCAGACTATTTGAAATGTCACAGGCTTTTATTTAACTTCTTTGGGTCATAGATCAATGCTGGGAGTAGAGGGGAGGAAAAGAGAATAATTGTTTGATTCAGTCGAACATCGATTTGTGTTTCATTGATGAAGTCTGTCAATCGTTCACACATGAAATTGTTGAAAACTTCATGGTCAGACTCCTGTCATGTGTGAGTACAGAAATTATTTAAACCAGGCTGTGATCTTCTCAGTCTGGCCAGTCTACAATTGAACTTGGTTTGTACAACTCTGTTAGATATTCTTTAGACAATTGGCAGGTATTATCAATACATCAAAAAGGGTAGATTTTGAAACATTTTTGGTCGTGCGCTGCCTGATATATACGTATTTTGGTATCATTATCTCCGTACAATTGTACGTATGTATATTCTTTTCAGCTCCTACACACACGGGCGGATTTGGATAAAATGATCCTGTAAACTTGACCTTTGGCATATTATAGGGGTCAGGTTATAATCTGCCTTGTCACAGAAAAAGGGGACATTCGTGCAAAATTTCCTTGTGGCGGCGTTTATTGTGACAATTCCACTCTTACTGATTATCAATTACTTTCTTTCCCACAGTTACGATTTTGCTTTCGTATATTAGAATTTTCCAAAAAACTTTCCATTTATCTGATAATTTGGTTCAGTCCCACAATCGTTGGCTGGGCGCAAATCAGTTGTTAACTGCCTATATGTTTATAGGCAGTTACAAATGTTGCGCGCCGAGCCACCACAATGAGCCCGTCTCATCGTCATAACTAGTAGTGTTTTCATATAGCCACCGTCAAAGTACTGTGAGTACTGACTAGTGTGTCGGACTTCCTAAAGATAGGCCTATGTCTAAGATTGTAAAAAGCAGCATTCAATCCCATTCAAAAATATTGTGTTCACATGATCTTTAATATGGAGGTAATTTGGAAATGGTGTCCGTGGTCTAGAGGGAGAGCGTCAGTCTCTTGGCCCAAAGGCCTGAGTTCGATTCCCGGAAGCGGCTATCGATCTTGGTTCTTTCATTGGCCCACACATTCGGCGCGAGTAGGAAGCAGAATCGAGAGAGGTTAATCTAAGTTGTAAGAACTTGTTTCCAAATCGATGTAAAATAAATAGGTTTAATCAATTCGGAGATTTTCTTTAATATTGCAGAAATATGGGTCAACGATTTTTTTTTGTGCGAAATATGAGACCGGAATATTCAATGACTTGTTTGACATGAATGGAAACAAGTTTTCACAGAATTTGGTTACAACAGGCATTAATATCGCTAAACAATATTGTCTTTACTCCGTTTTGGTTCGTCTGGGAATGCATTTATGGATATATTTCAAAATGCCGAGACAAAGTTTTTCTCCGCCATTTGCCGATGTGCATGCCGAAAGAACATTTTCATATGATTATTTGAGATAGTTTTGAAATTTAACGGCTACATCTAATACGCCTTCCAATGTTTTATCTGGGGACCGAAGGTCAGTTTTATAAAACCACTGTATATGGAATGCGAAATGTCACATCTACAATGATGTTGAAATCACTGATGTTCGATTTCTCATTAAAAAAAAGCATTTCGATGCTTTTTGGCGTTTTATCGAGAAATAAAGGTAGATTATCATTTGATAAACACATCGCCTTACCTCTGAAAATATCAAAAACACATACCCAATTTTCGCAAAATTTACCCCATATATGCGGAGCCCAAAAAGTGACGTCATCATGATCGTTGCATAGTAATCACGTGCAAAATGACGCGCTTTGAGAAAATGTGTCACTAAAATGTTCTTATTCAGCTTCATTTTTGAATTAAAGAAATAGAATAATCGTTTGTTTTTCGACTAAGATCGATAGATATTTTATTTCGTGAATAACAAAAGCTACATTTTCCGCGAAAATATTGCTTTTGTTGTTCACTCAATGAAATATAAACCGATCTTACACTGAAATAAACGATTATCTTCCATTTATTCGTGTAGTTTTTACAAAACCGGACCAGACTTACTACGACTATCGTATCATGTGCGTCCACTTTTTTGTCCGGCGCATAACTATGTCACTTTATGTCGGATTGACTAGAAACTTGGCAGTTATGTTCCTCTTATTATTACGGGTGCAGTGAGAGCACAATAACTCTAACCCAAACGATCTGATGTTTTGAGTTAATACTCCGTTGTTTTTCACACAGCAGTGTGCAGGACGTATAATGTGAGAATTTACCGCCTTGTTTTCATTAGAATATAAACTTGCAATCGAGCTTTAATTAAATCTAGTCCGCTTAAACAGAAAAAAAACAATTGCCAGGCCATCCATCGCATTACACCCTGTTTGCAGATGATGCTAATTCTCCGTAATTTACGAACATACTAGCCACACAGGCGTACAGACAGTAGCTGGAAAATGTTTTGAAAACTCGTGTCGGAATATGAGAAATTTCAACACTTTTTCATTGCATTAATTAAACAAGGACGTAGCTCCCATTACGCAAGTGCGTAAAAGTAATAAATCGTCCTTCGAAAAATGACGTTGATGAAAGATCATAACATCGAAACTACGGCTTATTTAAGCTGTAGTTACGATGTTTTGATTATTCAGCAACGCTCAAATCATAAAAAGGAGAGCGGACGGATGGCATTCATCCAAATATTGCCTTTATCCTATATATTCTTTGGTGGTCGCCTTCTGAGTGCGTATACATTTCAAAATCCCAGTTACGCCTATGTAAATGCGGTAGTATCCATGTCGTTATTTTATTGGAAAAGATAGGACCTTTGCAATTGCGTTGGACAGACTTGATTTTTAGACAAGAAAATTAACAGAATAAATATTTGATTTGTGTACAATTGCACTTTTTATTTCCACTCCTACATTACCAGCAAATTTCGTAAATAATGAAACGGTTTGATCAATTTCAGATAAACGGTATTTCCGTGACCTGAAAATACAGCTTCTGTCGTTAATTTCTTCGATATTGTCTGCCACCTTGAATATTAAAAAAGGTCGACAAACCATATTTGGAAAAAACCAATACATGTGTACTTATTAACGCGGCTCGTAAAAGCTCGGGATTCTATTTAGTATAGGAGAATCCTATTTTGTATTGGAATTCTACGGGATGACACCCGATTTTTAGCCCGGAATAATCGATACAATACGGAATCCCATTACACGCGCTGGAAAATATGGCTGAGAAATCTCGGAAAATAAACATACTGAGTTGTGTGAGAAAATCTAATTATTGAAAATAGTTTTTAAGCGGATTTATTAAGTGGTTGTAAAACGCTTTATTTATTGTAATTCTAGTAGGAGATTTCTACGAAATTGTTTGACTGGCGAGCGTTAGAAGATGCCGATAACGAATGAGTAAGTTGTTTTTAAATATATTTCTTAAATCCAGGGAGTAACTCCCAATACGCGTTATACGCACGTGATTTATTAACAATACCACGTTCAATAAAAATAACGTTGATGAATGATCATGAAACCGTAACTACAACTTATTGAAGCTTTACTCACAATGTTTTGAACGTGCAAAAAACCAAACCAATTGAGGCTTTAGTCAAGATGTTTTGAACGTGAAAAAAAACCAAACTAATTTAAGCTTAAGTCACGATATATTGAACGTGCAAATGACCAAACTAATTTTGGGAGATGGGGATGCAGTATCCTTAAGTCAAAGCAATAGAATACGGGATTTAAGCCAGGATGAATATCGCTCCTTTTTCCTCTCAAGAGTTTCAAATATAAATATGTAACCCGTCATGCGAAAAATGACCATCTGGATAGTTCAGAAATTGCTGACCCTAGTCAGTCTGCGCGGATTGCGCAGGCTGACTAGGGTCGAAACTTCTCTCTCTTGGCTGATTTTTTGAATTAGAATTATCATTGTTTCTTTAATGCTTTTCGGTGGTTTATCGAGAAATAACGGTAGATTATCACTTGATAATCTCACCGCAAAAGCAGTGAAATAATCAAAAATTTATACCCTGCTTTTGTGAATTTCATCCTATCTGACGTCATCTATGCGGGGCGAAATAAATGACGTCACAATGAACGTTGCATAGCAATCACGTGCAAGATGACGCGCTTTACGAGAATATGTCCTATAAAATATAACATTTTGTCTCATTTTTGCATTAAAGAAATAGAATAATCATTTGTTTTCCTGTAAGAATTTAATATTTCATTTCGTGAACAACAAAAGCTACATTTTCACTCATGGCTCCACCACTCGTGAAAATATAGCTTTTATTGTTCACTCAATGAAATATAAATCGATCTTACACTGAAACAAACGATTATCCTCTATATATTCCCGTTAAAGGGTTTTTTTTTGAAAGCAAGCTCCGTTTGACCTCTATTGAAACCAATATCTTTGTTCAAATATTTATACGGAGTTCTCAGAGGTTTCTATTTTCGAAATTTGTCACAAATGGGTTGACATGCGGAATTGTTAAAACTGTCGCTTGTACAGAAACGCGACATTCAAGTGGTCGATTAAATACACCGTAGAAACTAGAATATTTATTAAGATCATTGTTTAATTGTTTGGGTTTTTTAAAATGTATACTTAGTTCCAAAAGAAAGTGTGCACTTTTGAATTTTGATTATCTCTGAAATTACACAATCTATCGTCATGAAACGTCGTATTACTATCCCCAAGGGTATGAGCAAACGATATTTGAAAACAAAAATCACGCGATGAGCAAAAGTTTTCTGCAAAATTTAGACATTTGAATTTGCATATTTTGCATGTGCATTACGCGTTAGACGAAACATTGGTCTGAAAATGCATTCATCAGAATCTTTGCGGCTTTCCTAAGCATAAAAACACATCTTCAATACAATTGTGTATGTTGTTACAGCGTGGTTTGGCTACCAATAAGCGACGTTGAACAAAATCGAACCTTGTCGAGTTTAGAACGCTATTAAAATTGATTGAGCATTCGTGTTCCAATAGAAATCGTGGTCGTCATGTTGTAACCCCCTTGTTTAGCTTATCGAGATGTCATAGAACACCATAGCATCATTCAACGACAAGTTACTGGCCTGGCAACGTAGCAATGTCTAACGTTGACGTACACGTAATGTCTGCATAAGAATTAAAACTTGTGTTTGGAATTGGCTTGGAATGGCTTCTAAAACTCTATAATGCAATATCAACACATAGCTCATACCAAAGAAAAAGTTGTAAGAACGTCAAATCTCAACAATTAAAGTTCTGCCTGCGCGTATGCAGCATGCAATTCTTTATCTAAAACTGATTTGACTTTTGATTTCAAAAGGTCTTGACTAAAGTATGGTATCAAATTTAATCCATAGTTTTCCCCCAACTTTGTAAAAATCAAGAAAAATGCAAAAAATGAAAGTACACACTTTCTTATGGAACTCAGTATATTTTGGTAAGATACAATGGTCGCGATTGTTTGTTTTATCTCGATAGTCGGTCATTGAACTTGAAAATTATTCAGAGAATAGAAAGGTTAAAAATTACTGTCTGAAAATGACCAAAACCTTTTTTAAAAGAGACTGAGTGTTTACCTAAACGGAAAAATACCGAAAATTAAAGTTTCCATATTACATATAAACGTGACACCGAATCCACGCTAGAGTCAACAATATTCTTTAAATTTGATTCAAACTTTCACAGAACAGTTGTACATAGGATAATTCCTTTCGAAAATGTGTCAGGTCCGTCATGTATCAATGGAATAGGGGCCTGATTAAAACTTAAATGATAAAACTTTGCTCGCCCTAGTCGTTTGACTGCCTGTAAAAAAATGGATTTTTCTTATATACTTTTCAATTAACATGTGACTATACCTTATTATACGGATCTATTATGCCCTTGGCCTTTCAATCGATTCAGAAGAGTTTCCCGGGTCCTCACGAGCCCTTTGTTTTAGGGGATCAGTCATGATGTAGATGGGTGAAAGAGCTCAATGGACGAACCTACTTATTGTTCAAGATGGTACATAGGCTAATATCGAATCAACCAATGATATCTAAGATGCACGTTCTTTCCTAGCTGTAGTTTTTGATCTCATTTAGTTAAAGAAATTTATATTTAACATCAAGCAAGGGTGATTAGAGTAACTGCAGGCAGTATTTTAACCACTGTCATGCTGAGCCCGGGATATTTCAGGATTGGCAAGAGACAAAGATAAGGATCAGCTTTCATATAGGCGCAGCCTGACGTTTGTCTTTGCTACCCGATGTTTCCTTTTAACTCATGGTAGATAAAGGATGATATTTTCGAAATAAATACTTTTTGACAGCGCATCCAGCACTCTGACCAAAACCTTTTCCATCATTACAAGGGTCAAGATGGGAAGGGTTCTCTAACCATGTACTCAAATCTTAGTTCGTTTGAAAAAGTATGTTAAATAGAGAATAACATGTTGGTGTTTTCAAAAATCAATGTTATCTGGTCGAGGTTGGGAGAATTTATCTGTGACGAGGCTTTGTCGAGTCATAGTAATGTCTTGTAGCCGAGACCAGATAACATTGATATTAATCTGATTTTAATGAAATGTCACCAAAACCTTTTCAAGCATGACATGGGTCAAAGTGGGAAGGCTGTCTTACCATGTACTTAGATCTTAGTTCGACCGTAATAGTATGTTTTGTACAGAATAACATGTTAGTGTCTTTAAATACCAATGTTATCTGGTCGAGGTTGGGATAATTTATCATGCCGAGGCTTTTTTAAAGTGATATCCAAATGCGGCAGGAGCTTTGAAAATTGTGTACAAATAGATTTCTTATTGTTTAATTTTCAATTCTTTTCTTTTATGCCTTATTATACTGGAAAAAAAAGATCGAAACATTTGAGTTATACTCCAGACAACGGATGCGTTTTTAATTATAAGTTTGATGTCTAATTCTAAATGAAATGATAACTTTTAGACTCTAGACACCACCTGAGAGCCATATAATTATCGACGAACACTGTCTTAAATGTCATGTTAATGTATTTAGTAAGTCAAATAATGTGGAGTTCGGGCTTCTTTCCTCTGAATAAAACGAAATAACGAAATAACGATTTCCTGATCAAAGGTTTCAAATGGTGACGTCGATTAAAACCGTTACGTCGAAAATGTCGCAGGCTGAACCTCTTGAATCTTGCCCTACACTTTTTAATGCAAGGATATTGCGCCGTCAATAGACTAAGAATGTCTTCGAGGTTGCGTTTCCAGTATACACTGAATGTCAACCTTTAACTGTTGGTCAAACAATAGAAATATTGCCATCGATTGTTTGTAATTCCTAACAACATAAAAACCGCGTTAAAAAAATATCCTTAATTTTTTTCTGAACATTATTCTAAGAAGATCATAAGAGCCTTTCCTCAAATGTGCTCTAAGAGAAAATTTCGATCAAGATCAGACAGCGCAATTTGCTTCACCAGATGATTTCCTTAAATGTGCCCTTAGAGAAAATTTCGAACTTGTTCAGACAGCGCAAATTGCGCTGTCTGACCAGTGTCGAAACTCTTTGCCTATTCTAGATGGTCCCCTTTAGCAAGACGGGTCACGTTTGTGTACATTTGAACCTATACCCTTGTTTGGTATTATTTGTAAATCTACAGACAGATATTGCGTGTTTCTTGTTTGTTCACACAATGGTGCTGAATGAAATAGGATCTAGAATCCATAAACATGCTTTCCATCAACACCACCCTTCGATCTAACAGTTAAATTAAGTTGACTTTTATCCCCAATTTTTCAAAATTGAATTTATAAATACTTTAGTTTAACCACGTGACTTCATTCGTCGTTCTAAGGGCAAAAAAAGTAAATATATTTCCTTTGAAAAACGTACAGTGCGTGTGTAGATTTAAAAAAAATAACGCATCCAAATGGTTTGAATACTTCTATACTGAACCACAAAAAAATCGTTGCAGTAATTTTGATTTGCAGAAAAAGGTGAAATGAAAGAGACATTTGAAGATCTGTGGTGAAATTGAATTCAACTTGGCTCAAAGTTAAATAAAAAATACCGCTTATATTAAATTTTTGCTTTGTTGTTTAAATGGGTTGTGCAAAGCGTTGGTGCTCATGGATTTAGATGGGATTAACTTGTCAAAAGACTTTTGCAAATTCAAATGTTTGTCTTTTTCGTTGGCAGGTATGGTGCTTAAATATCCCAAAAAAAAGTTTTGTTATAAATCTTAATTTTCATTAAATGCATTTGAGATTCTTTCTCAAATCAAAGAAAACATGCATTTAAAGAATTTTTGCACTATAAAAAGCTAAGCTTTTTCTTGCAGGTATCAGTTATTCAGTTATACCATTCAGGTTTTGCGTCAATTTGGAATACGACTGTTATTTTAAGAAATAATAAATAAGCATTTCAAACTAAAGACATTTGTACAAATAAAATTGTTCTAATGCAACGTTTCTTTCATGGTTCAGTATATCTATGTACGTTTAAAGAAGTATTGATACTTCAATTGAAATTAAAGATACCTTAAATAGAACGATATCTTTCAATTTGACCCATTATAGATAACAAGGCTATTAATTACATCGAGAAAATGAGTCAATCAGATTCATGTCGTATTGTTTATGTTAATGGAAGTAGAATAATTCTTCAGAAGGTAAGACTTTGGTTTATTTTCCACGTCGCTCTCTCATTTATGAGGTCCCGGTCTCGAACCTAGGTCGTGATTTATAACCTTTCTGTCATTGGTCTCCCATCAAAAGGTAGACGATCGTAGATTCTTCCCGACAATTTGTCTGCCACCAATAGGTCGATAATCCTAGACTTATGTGGGATAGCAGCTGGAGACTGGGAAATGATGTTATGTAAGAAATACCAGGGACCCTTTGTCAGTTGCTCTAACCGCCGCGATGTAACTGAAAGATTGTTGAAAGCGGCGTAAAATCCTAGTCAAACGAACAAACAACCAAATATCACACCTATTTATCTTATCCCATCTATGGGATGAAAACTGATTTAAAGGGGTTTTGGATATGGACTTATTCCCATATCGAAGGGTTAGAGAAAAAGCATGGTATTTGTCTATACACTGTATTCACACATACTATGTATTTCCGATACGCCCTCGGATATCTGGAAAGTAGACCTCACAAATTAAAAAGCAACGATTATATAGTCCGTTTGACTTCCATATGGACCAACCTTTTCATCAATTACATAAAATTGCGTTTGAATGAATGTTTTGTATGTGGTTAAATCTTAATTTCAGCTTACTTCCATTCCAAAAAGTATGTTTTGAAAACAAAATGATTTCAAAATAATGACTTTGTCTATCTATTTAATGATAATATTTTCGCATTTTCCGCTCTTAAACACGAGGGGTGATGGATGCTGTTTAGTTGTAAGAAAATGTAAACAAATATGAAAAACACGTGGTTTTATACTAAACATGTGATAGATGAAATGTCCCTTATTCCTTATTTGGACATGCTAATTAGCATATCGACGTTTAAGACATCTTAAATTTAAATATTACGTGATTTTTACCGTTATGACTCGCCTTCTTGTCAAGTTTTCCTCGTGAAATTCCCAACAACTTCGTTAAATAATGCTTTTTGATTGGTCTTAATGGGTAAGTTCATATCGGACTCGGTTTCGACCCGAGTTAACCGGGTTTCCATCAGAACGACATCGGTTTCGACACTAGTGATGTCATTTTAACCTTTCAACCTCGACGCTTCTGATCCTGGGTCAGGCCGGTGTTACTTGGGTTCCAAAATGGCGTCGAAAATAGTGCACAACAATTCGATTCCATAAAACAAATGTTCTCTATTACTTTAAACGACAAATACTTTTTTCTTATTTTATATAGTATTTTGCACGAGTTTATCTCATTTCTTAATGGGATAACGATATTTCATGGTTGATTAATTATTGTAGCGGTAAATGTGAAGTTTGTTTACTACCATCAGTGGGTAACTCCGTTCACATGAATGTCCTTTCTGCGCATGCATATTACCGTCAATTTTAGTTTATTACATCATCTCACGCGACTCCCGGGCTGCCATTTGAATTTCCCCAATATGTGATCATGGGGTTCATCTCAGAATAGATAAAAACAATTATAGATTATCTGGTCAAACGGTTTCTGAACAAAGAGAAGGAGAGTATATTCAGATTTGATATCCAAAGGCAGTAAAAATCCTCGACAAACTAAAGTTTATAAAAATACTCGATTTTATACTGAAACAACTCGCTTAAAATCTTACACTTTTGACTCGGCCCCTTTGCAAATCAGTACTATTTTGGTTATACAATTCGCTGTTCCGTTTAATATAGACACAAGTAGGTTAGAAAAGCTGAAAGTTATCATGTAGACGGACGGACAAAATCATTATTTCACATTGAAAAATTCTGAAAAACAAAATTCGTCATGGTATTAAATGGAAAATATGATATGACAAGAAAAATTACGTTTTATTAATTCATTTCTGAGATTTTCAGCAAAAGGTTGGTCCATATAGAAGTCAAACGGACTATACTAACTCTTGTCCTGCCGAATTAGAATTCGTTCCAAACAAATTGCCAATTTCCGAAAATTTAAACCAGTCAAGATTAAAATTGTTCCTGCAATTTACTGAACAGCAAAAACAACACATCACTTCATTTTTATGATATTTCTTTTTTCATAATATTAAGTTGGAAGGAATGGTTATACCAAAAGGACGACAGCGTATACATACGCATCGAAGAGTTACAAACTCATAAAGGCGACAACCCCCAAATCAAAATTTTGAAATTAGAGTAGGTTTCCATTGCTCAATAAAAGTCACTAGCGCGTGAATTCGTGCGCAAAATTGCACTCAAAGAAGGTCTGACACGTGGATTTCTGAATTTTATCAAGACTTACGCCTATTATTGCTATCCATTAGCTGTGTTTGCTGCTTCAATCAGACTCAAAACCTTGGGTTTTCGTGCTATTTTTTTGCTCTCATTGCAAGTTCGTATTTGATATGCTCGATTTTGAGATAAGTCCGGTCGGTAAAAGATTAGACATTGGCATAACTTAAAGAAGGTGCTCGCGAAGAAAGTTGAATAAGATGAATGGACCATAACATTGACTTTCTCATGGTGTTTTACATATGGCTATAGCTACTGAAGGATTAGAAAGTCGTCTCAGATTCACAATATTTGTGGCTCATTGTCATCACTAGTCAACTCAAATCTGTAAAACTGTGACATATAGATGAAACATTCCCGGTCATATCACTTTACATATATAATACGTACTTAGTGTATTATATGAAAAAAGATATCTAACGAGGTTGGGAGAATTGAAAATTGTCGAGGCTCTGCCGAGACAATTATCAATTCTCACAACCGAGTTAGATATTTTTTCATATAATACACTTAGTACGTATTATATTTATCTTATAACCTCTATTTGTCTTGTTTTCGACGATGTTTCTTACTGAAATGCAAGTTTCTAAAAATAACCACATTATATCTTTGTTCTAAAAATAACTATGTGATATCATAAAAAATATCATACGGGATGTTATCATACAGATATTGGTATAGTTATAAGATAAAATGCAGCCCCCTCATCGTGTCAGCATCCAAAGGATCGCACCAAGAGCTGTTAAAATCGACGTTTTAACTTTACAGTAGGCCAGCTATGATCCCTCAAGGAGGGCGCATGTATCTTTGATTTGAATCAGGTTAATGAATCAGTCCAATATGACTATGCGCCACGGCGATCTGAAATTCAAATTTTCGCTACCGCCAAACTCGAAGACTTTTCTTGATCTGATAAATGTCTACACTGTTTTTCATTACCAACTTTATTTGCTGTAATACTCGACCAGCTTTATTTTCATAGGATACATTCGATCTGTTGCACGGGCAGAAAACATGTTTGTCACATTCAAGTATCTTTACTCAATTGAGTAGGAGTTCAAGAATAAATTTCATCACAATTGTGGACCTTGTGGCCGGCCAAACTAAAGTAATGTCATATCAAATCGATCAATTTTAGGGTAAAATTATTGGCCATTGAAAAGTGATGCTTTGTTTTTGTTGTTGTTTATTAGTAGAAGGCACTTAGTATAGGCTAAGATCATAAGTAAGACTGCTCGCCAGTGCAGGCTGATATCAGTTTTAATCATGCAATGAAGCCTGTATTACCCTGATAGCATCTGCCTGATAACATTACAAAATATCAGTCAGTCTATTTTTAGAAACAATTTGCATACACTTTCACCTGAATTTCTTTGATTTTTAAGGGTTTATTATAATGAAAGGCTGAAATTGATTGCATGATAAATAGAATAACACGTTAGTGTCTTAAAATATCAGTGTTATCTGGTCTCGGCTGCGACAAATTATTATGACTTTTCAGAGCCTCGTCCTGATGAATTCTCCCAACCTCGACCAGATAACATTGTTAATTTTAGACACTAACATGTTATTCTCTATATACTGTCTGCAAAATTTTGTGTACAACTTAAAAACGTTCTGAACTGTAGATGGGTTAAAACTGTGTCTTTTGTGGGCCTTGCTTATTCAGAAAATCTTTTATCGTAAAAACTTTAAAAGATTCAACTTAGATGTTTTCAAGTCGTATTATATTTATTACTTATTTTATATGAATGTTTTCGGTGACCAACAATTTGCAAAAAAAACATAGGTTGAAAAAAACCTTTTTTATGCAAACCCTGTCCTTTAACTTTTATACATAAAAAATATTTAAGAAGAAACTTGCTCTTTGCAAGAGTGTTGTAAATAGAGTAAAATATGATCGTGCCCTCTTACAATTTCTACGGATTGCGTGATTGTATAAATAATTTAGAAGGCATCATCCACAAATCAAGTAATGAAGTTGTCTAGACAAAATACGTTATCTCAAATACTGAGTGAAGTCATATAACGTTATTGACCGTTACGCTTTTTGACATCATCTTATATGATCAGATCAACAAAATCGTATACGATGACGCTTAACTAAGAGATAGGGTAATGACGTTACCTTGGATACAAAGTGAAGTCACGTGGTGCCTTCTTTGTTCTATAAAATTGTATTATTTTCTGGTGCTGTGGTAGGTAAATAGGACAGTTACTTTGGGTATGACCTAATCCATTATCCGTACTTTCGCAAAGGAAATCGTACACAGAGAAGGTCAAATCAAGCGTTTATTCAAAGAAGAGATACAAAATCAGGCAAATTGACAAAAATGAGCGCACGGGTCACTATTTGACACTCAAAAATAACGCTTCAATGTCGCACTACTTCTTCTTAAGGATCTACTTTTACCCTTTTTATTTACTCTATTTTTACAATGGCCCCGAACGTAAATTCAAGTCAGGTCACTACTAAAACACCATCATAATTATGATGTAGCCTACAGAAATAGTGTTACATTAAAAACTACGGACGCTTATATGTACCCCCAAAATGATGACTCGAACACATCATCAGGTCGTCTAAATTCCGACAATAATTCTTATTATACTACATTTTTTTACTCTAATAAATAGCCATTCCAGGGTACGGTTCGAGACTTGAGAATTAAGATATATTTGCAAAAGCGGTTTAAGACTTCAGCCAAGAAGTAGTTCGACTGTCTTTCATATCAAAGCAGGTCGCCAAATTTACGACAAAAAGTCTCTAAACGTCATGATGACGTGATATATTGCGACTTTTAGACGTAAATTTTGTATCCTGTTGTGTTTGGCACGTCGTTGAAGAGTACATAATGTCCCCAATCGGGGGTACATACACGCTTCCACAGAAAACCGAGTGAAGTCACGTAACGTTATTAATCCGTTACGCTTTTTGACATCATCTGAATGATCTGATTAAAAATATTCGTAATGATGGCGCTGCACTGAGATATAGAGACGTTTAGACTTTGTTTCCCGTAGATTCAGTTAGTAACATCGTGAAATTGACACTCATCCCAATCAAAACCATTTCAAGCCGCTACTCAGCGCTCCATTCGTTAATCATTCATCCCAAACACTAATTCTAACAACTCAAGAAGGCCCCCAAATCACTAAATGCGATAAGATCAACAACTACATTCAAGATAGATACGAATAAGTAGAAAAAAAATGGCGATTTAAATGGCATTTTTGTAATTGTAAGCGCCTGCTTGGATCTTGAAGCTATATGAAGCTTTTCATAGAACTTTTATGCAGGTTTTATTAAAGGGAGGTAAAAATTATCGCTTATCTTTTCCTAAAAAAATTAGCGGTATTGGATTACCTCCCTTTCATTTCAGTCAAAAATCATTCATCAAACCCATTCAAGTTCATTCCAAATTACTCAACTTGTCAATTTCACACTATCATTAACTGTAGTTTGAAAAAAAAAAAAATCAAATAACCCTCGTAATTTTGTGATCCTGACGATTCTCGTTGTCTTACGGATTTTTTTGTTTTTAGAATTACACCTTTTCAAGCTTTTCATAGAACTTTTATGAAGGTCTTATTAAAGGGAAGTAAAAATTATCGCTTATTTTGTTCATCCTCAATAAATTAGCGGTATGGGATTAACTCCCTTTAATTTCAGTCAAAAATCATTCATTACACCCATTCAATTTCATTCCAAATCACTCATCTTGCCAATTTCACACTATCATTAATTGTAGTTTGTAGATGTAGAGCAAAATTTCCCCTGTTTTGTCACGGGTTAATACCAACAAGTAAACTCATTAATTGACCACGGGTCATTTGACGTAAAAAGACGTCAGTGTATGAATTACCCAGTATCCAGTATATAATTTCGTATCGATCCCTTTTCGTGTTCCTATATTCATGATTTATAATACCGTTGGGAATAGGAATAATTACCAGATATAGAACTTCTTATTTCAGTTTTATTATTATGGCTTGTGAAACTTCGGAACAGAGGTACAAATGAGAAGGGAGTAACTCCAGTCTAAAATCTTTATTTGTCATTGAAACCCTATGTTGTGGATTCTCATTTGAATCGTCCTGGTGAGACGATTCAAATGAGTACCTACAGCATAGGATTTGAGTAATGATAAGCGAAATTTTAAAAAAATGATAACCAAAATACCCATTCTATCTTAGCGCTGTATCAGATAAAAACTTCTTAAAACGATCATCTCTAATAATTTTGAAATTATTTTGATGTATTAAGCCTTCCCAGTCCTTGAATAGACGTATTTATTCAAAAGGCGAAGTTTTGAATTCATTTTCATTTGAAAGAGTACATGAAATATGCATAAATGTGAAAAATATCCATGGCATTTCATTTTATCTTTTTGACGAATATTTCGCTCTTAAATCCATACTTTTTGTTGTGTTAAAGGATTGAGGAACAAACAACTAAACACAATGTCATATAACTCGACATAAAAAATTTCGTCATCGTGTGGTGCATTCTGACCACAAAAACTAGACCTTATAAAATGCTCACAATTGCCTGTTTCATAAGAAAAAAGAATCAAATATCATATAAATTCTAATATCAGACCATTTACTGAAGGTAGAAACAGCTTAATGCAAATTTCTTTAAAAAGATTGATTTCGGCTTTCCCCGGAAGACATCGGGAATACCGAATACTACCCTTTTAAAGGCGTCGTTATGACATTTATATTACGTCGTTTGTTTTGCTGGTCAATTGCCATGGATTAGGAAGGCTACAAAATTAAATAGGACCGATTTAAAAATTGCGCATTACGCAGCCACTACCTTAAATATTCGTTATTATGAGAAAATATGCTGATCATATTTGTTAATCGTCACGAAAAATGGTCCACCTGGAACCCGTAAAAAGATATTTGAAAAGAGGAAATTGGTTCCAGTTTAGCCTTAGTCATAAGTGTCATCCGTCAGGATGTATGTTTACAGACTATGCCATTAATTCCCCGTATTATCCCTCTATTTGTATTTTTTAGGATGTATGTAAAACAGACTATGTCATTACTTCTCCTTCTCATCCCTCTATTTGTGTTAATTCCCCTTCTTATCGATCTTTCGTGTATTCCATGATGTCTGTATGCAGACTGTACCATTAATTCCCCATCTTATTCCTCTACATGTATATTCCAAAATGTATGTATACAGATTGTGCCGTTAATTCCCTGTCTTTTCCCTCTTCATGTGTTTTAAGGGTGTATGTATACAGAATGTGCCATCAATTATCCGCCCGATCCCTCTATATGTTTTTTAGGATGTATGTATACAGACTGTGTCATTATTTCCCTGTCTTATCCCTCTATTTGTTTTTCCAGGACGAATGTATACAGACTGTGCCCTTAATTCCCTTGCTTATCCCTCTATTTGTATTTTCCAGGACGAATGTATACATACTGTGCCATTAATTCCCTGTCTCATCCTTCTATTTGTATTTTTCAGGACGAATGTATACAGACTGTGTCATTAATTCCCTGTCTTATCCTTCTATTTGTTTTTTCAGGACGAATGTATACAGACTGTGCCATTAATTCCCTGTCTTATCCCTCTATTCATATTTTTCAGGACGAATGTATACAGACTGTGCCATTAATTTCCTGTCTTCATGGTGGAAAATCTACAGGATATGCTCCTTGAGCATGCAGTTCCCGACCAAACTGGTATGCTTGGCAAAATACAGTACCACTTCTCAGAGTAAGTCGTGTTATAATTTATAATATCAGGAAAATGATGTGAACCTTTTTCCCAAAATTTTGCATATGAAGCACTTGACGTGTGAGATGTATTGAAATATACTAATTATCTTCTTATTATAAATTCTAGAATCATTTCTTTTTTTTTTCTAGAATGAAGATAGTTCAAGTCCATTGGCCCAAAGTGTCTTCCATAGACGGACTGTTTGTTGCCACAAATGGTGCTTTGAGATTACAGGGAAAGTACCAGTTACATAGGCCGGGAGTGTAAGTCTAGATTTATCAATGCTACTGCAACTGCATGTTAACTCAAGATCTCCACAAGATTAACACGCTTAAAGAAAGTCCGACCGATTTTGCAAATATCGCAGCCGTATTTTGGTCTTTTCTGACCTCTTTCATTTCCGTTTGGTATCGCCGACTATTTGGCGACTAATCGCCTACTGGTCGACGACATCTCTTCGGCGTATCGTCATTAATCGATAATCAACGGTTGATGATATACGGTTAACAACGTCGTGAAATTGACAAGGTGAAAGGATTTGGAGTGATTTAGGAATGAAATTTAATGAGTGTGTTGAGCGAGTTTTGAGTGAGTTTAATGAGGGTAATCCAATATCGCAAATTTTGTTCAGGATGAACAAAATTGGCAATATTAATTACCTCCCTTTAATAAAATATGCATACAAGTTCTATTTATAGCTTCTTATTTTTCAAGAAACTTTTAGACGCTTTCAATTTGAATTATATCTGTAAAATTGTGAGTTTTCTCTATCCAATTTTATTTTGAATGGCGTTGTTGATTATATATTTTTCAATGGGTTTGAGCGTTTTTGAATCGTTTTAGTGAGTGTTTGGAATGAATGAATGGAGCGCTGAGTGAGCGATTTAGAATGGCGTTGATTCGGGTGATTGGGGTAAATGTCAATTTCACGATGTAACAAACTGTAGCAACCTTGTCAGTTTTCATTCCAAGGGATGAACACCTCAAGAGGACCAATTCCTCACAATACATTGGAGAGTACTCAGGTCAAATGGCTCTTTTCCTATACTTCTGTATCGAGCATTTCTCAAAGAATTTGAATCTTCACTTGCAATTCTCTTACAAACTGGATCACTCTTAAATTATGTCGTCTGCTTGGCTTTATGAGCGTAATGATGAAAGAGACGCGAAAGGCACCAACGGATTCCCAGTACGCCGAACTTAAAACATATTTCGTCTGGCAAGCAATGAACAAATTACGGCAATATTTCATCTGAGATTTACAATCGATTGTATGGTACAGTTAGTTACATCGTGAAATTGACATTCGCCTCAATCAAAACCATTCTTAATCGCTCACTCAGCGCTCCATTTACTCATTCCAAACACTCACTAAAACTATTCAAAAACGCTCAATCCCATTGAAAAATATAGAATCAACAACGTTATTCAAAATAGACTTTGATATTGAAAAATCGCGATTTCACTTATATAATTAAATTGTTAGCGTCTCAAAGGTTCTTGGAGATATAGGAATCTGTGTATAGGACCTGTATGCATATTTTATTAAAGGGAGGTAATCAATATCGCTAATTTTCTTCATCCCGAAGAAAATTTGCGATATACAATTACCTCCCATTAAATTCACTCAAAACTCGCTCCACACACTCATTCAATTTCATTCCTACATCATTCCTAAACCATTCACCTCGTAAATTTCACGATGTTGTTAACTGTAGCGTGATTCTCAACACTCAAACTCCAACATTTTACTTGATGTCTCTATTTCACAGTTCTTTCTCTATTACATTTAAATGAAATAAATGTGATTTTTTCAAACTTATCTCAGTTTAAATTTCTCGTAACTGCTTTTTGTGACAAGCATTAATCAAATTACACCCATACAAGTATTCAAAATTATGTAACCAACCGCTTACATGAAATCGAGAGTCTTTTTACATGAGCCACTGTAGTTAATGCCTACACATTCTTAAATTTTAGGGATATTGCTCTTCTGTCACAATTTTACGATTCGATTTTTAGCTTGGCTGTTTTCGGAGAAACCCTGGGGTATTTTGATCACCTAGGCGCCGTTTGCCTTGCCGTTGGTGTTGGCGTTACAAACTTTAACCATGGTCATATCCCAACTTTCTAGAAGATTGCTTCATGAAACGTGGCTTGTTTGTTCAGCATCACTAGAGCTATCCAGACTTTTAATGGACATAACTCTGGTAGCATTTTTGTAAGAGTTATGGCCTCTTTCCGACAAAGATTTATTTCATTTATCCAGCACCTGTAGCCCCGCGTTGCACCCGTAGGCGGTGCTCTTGTTTCGCAGCTACGTATTTGCGTATAACTTACACCAATGATACCATATTTTGTAATTTAGGTTGGGCTATACGAAGTGTGGAAGTTTTGTGTTCGATTTAGGAGCGATATATTTATCCATAAAAGATTCTAACTCAGGTGAGATAATCTTCAAGCTTTATCAAACTCTGAAATTTCTTAATAAATACTGGAATTTTATCCTTTTTTACTCACAAATGCAATTTTTGTCTTTTCTTGTTCTTCTTTTTAGATCGGGTGGAATAGATGCTCGTTAAAATTTAACAAAGTTATTTCCATTAACCTGATAGAACTTGATGTTATGACTATTCATTCATCAACCACAACTTACTCTTTGAAAGAAGAACATATCTATTGGTATTGTTTTTTCGCTGATAAAACGGTAATGATTCTTAATAATGACAGGATGTTAGGACTAAATGATTAATCGTGTTCAGCATTGTGCTCTATTTACCAACTAGAAAAATGATTTAGGCTGTCAAAAACCTAATGTACGAACATTGCTCGAATATAGCTTGTAATAAATACATATAAAATTTTGTACCTTTAAGTGTTTTATACCTGCGTCATTGAATGTTAAGTACTTTTTTTGTTTTTTTTTTTTTTTTGTATATACGAAATATATTTTGTGTAGATGGACACATTTCAGTTTTGTCTAATGCTGTATAGACAAAATTGACCTTTTTTCACCAACATAAACTTTCGCATCTAATACGCTGATCTTTCTCTATTGTCTTCCATATATTGTTATGCCCTCGACTCGATACATAAGGGCATATTTTTTCCATTTTCCGCCTCTCTGTCCGTGTCGTTCTGTTTGTCTGACTGTTCCTCTACCTGTCTGCGAATACTGCATGGTTACCATTTATTTCAATTCCAGCCTCCTCCTCTCAGTCTAGCTCAGGACGACGACACCCTAACGACCGTAACCAGGATGTGACGTGTAATGTCGGCCATATTAAAGTGAAGTTTCATGGCGGTGCAGCCATGATTTGTCAGTTATTAACAACCATGTATATCAAAATGTACAGGAGACACCTAGAAGCTCAGGTAATACAATTATGATACAAATTTGTAAATAAAACGAGGACTAAACGACCTTTCTCCTAAACGACCACTTTTTTATGGTCCCGCAAGTGGTCGCTTAATACACTTTTTACTGAACTTTTGCTTCAGTCAAAAATATGTGATCGAGCAAATACTTGATTTTCTTGCTTCACTATGCAGCCAAAGCACTTCTTCGTATAACATTACTGTTTACAGCCCATGAAAACACTTTGATAAAGGGGGGGGGGCTGACAGGGTTCAAATTAAGGACCTCGACCAAATTTTATTTTGTTTAACATTATTCTGAACTTAGGCAATGTTTCTTTGTGATGCGTCAATAGTTAAGTATATAACTAAAAGATCGATTTCCAAACAGAAATCTATGCCAACCGAAGAATTATCGCTTAATATAAAATTTCTTATACCCTTTGTTGGTAAGCTTTGATATCCCTCCGTTTCTTTACAACCATGAAGTTGAGGTTGAAGATTACAATCAATTTGGAAACAATAATCAACTAAAAGCAAACTATATTTTAACTACAGTTTTTATTTAATCATACCATGATGTCTATGCCCTATGATAGGGAAAATAATGATAAAGTTCTTCAATTAGCAGATCGCGTTCCGACCCCATACCATCCCCCCACCCACCCACCCTACGCGCATCTTGACCTCCGTCGAGGCACACCCCTCAGACGTAAACGTCTTGTCATTTATTTACAAGTTATATTTTATCAAGTATATCGTTAGGCCAATTAAGAAATAGTTCCGCAATGTTTCGGAAATTTCGAACTTTGACAGTGTTAAATGAGGTTTCCTAATGATTTTCATTAGGAAACCTCAGTTAACATTATGAAAGATCGTGAGTTCCGAAATGTTGCGGATCTATTACGGGTCCAGTACATTAAGCGAACACGAATCGATGGAGGCGACCTAAACGTCGTTACTACAACTTATTAAAGCTGTAGTTTCGACTTTCAGGTCGCCCATAAATGAAGACGTTTGAAATAAAACTACATGAAATTGGCGGATTTCATTAGTCATCCCAGTAATAGTGATTGATTTGATTTGTAAGTCGATTTTTTTTAATTGACAACAGCTATCTCTTTTTACAGATTGCCTCTGTGATTATGGAGACCATTAAAGACGATAGACAACTCTTGGTCTCCGCACTGACAGGTAATATGAGTCATATCCCTTTTGTTTATGTTGAACGAAATAATTAATTAGGCTTACAAAATACAACCTGACCTTAACAATAGTCTTTCAAATATGTATGATACTTATTCAAGAAAGAAATTTTTTAAATACATCGTAATGTCGGTAAGTACGGGTGTTTTTTCTATCAATAATCTTGTGGTTTACAGCAACCTAAATACATGTATCATAGCAGAAAAGCATGTTTGAGCTACCTAACATTTTCTAGGATTTTATGGTTTTATCTTCCGTTTGGAAAGTCATTTGTCTAAATGTAACCCTTGTACTATTTGTCAAGGGAATGTCATATCAGAATAGTCCTGGTGAATTTTCCAGGAAGCAGAATCGAGAGGGATTCATTTAAGTTGTAAGAACTTGTTTCCCAATCGGTGTTAAATAAATAAGTTTATAACCATATCAAAAAAAATATATACATGTAAAAAGGCAAATTGACCAGTGATTCCAGAAAATGTGATATTTCAAACCTGCAATTTTGTCAATTTTCGTTAGTTATGGCAGCCATGGGAGGAGGCGGATCAGAGACTCAAAACAACCAATCAGCGTCATCTTCGTCATCAGCGTCAGCCAATCATCGTCATCGCCATCATTCAACATCATCTGGTATGTAACTTATGTCCACCCGAACACATTTTGACTGATGACTCAAAGTATATACTTATCATACATGTAATGTACAGTGAAGCTTTTCTTCGAGACAAAAGTCTTTGCTAAAAGGAAAAGATGCAGCACATAGGAAGCGAGTAAACATTATGTAATATCACCAAGTTGCGTACCCAAAGTTAGACCTATACACATATAGAAACTGGTTCATTGATTTCAAAAATCAACATTTTTCTTTACTGACTGCAATTTATGAATAGTTCATCCCTGTTTTTTTCTAGACTTTTAGTCTAGCTTTTACAGTTCGTTGGGTAATAGATCCAAATCTGTATTCATGTTTACAAAGACTTAAGTATGCTTCAGTTAGAATTATTGGGTACTATTTCTAAGGCGCTCGCTATCACTCAATCTTCTGAGGGCAGGTTGATAAATACTGTACCCAAAGATTTTTTGGTCTCGCTACATATAACGCTGTATTAATATCAATTCATGAACATTGTAATAATTTTTTATCATTTTCACAGATGCCAGTGAATCTCCAAGCAGAATTCAAAGATTCCTCGATTCATTCAAAAGACGGCCTTCAGCACAGACTTGACGAATATGGTGCCTTTTGGTCGCTTTTGTAAAAGCCAAATATGTGTCATTCCTGCTTTCTTTCTGCATGCTCAAAATTAAAAAGAACTGTAATGAAAAAAAAAGATGACCCGTCACACAATAGTACAGACCGGGAAATCCGCGAAATTGTTAGTGGTAAAATGGGTTGGTTCTAAAAGAAGTCAAATGAGGATCGCATATCAAAAAATATTTAACAGAAAGGAAGAATGACCATACTTAACCATTTCCTGTTTTACAAAATTTTGGACCTGTCCAAATTCAAAGGTTTTGCAGACGAAAATTTAAAGTGGGTTTAATTTGAAAAATAACCATTCAGTAGGGTAGAAAATAGTGTGGAAAAAGAAGAAATTGCTTGTCAAAAGCAATTTCTTCTTTTTTCACAATGTTTTCTCTATCATAAAATCACAGGCACGTAAAAAGCAGGGATTAAACAGCAAAGGGTTAATTCAGAAAATCAGCCACGTATGATGAAGTCTTTGTCCCACCGTAAGTAATATCGTGAAATTGACATTCACCTCGAATTCACCTAACATTCTAAATCGCTCGCTCAACGCTCCATTTATTCATTCCAAACACTCACCCAATTCATGCAAAAACGATTCGGAAAACAAATCGAAAAACATAAAAATATCAGCTTTTCATCGTAGCTTATAAAATTATTCCGCCAGTTTATTTTGTTACCGTACAGTTTAAAGCGTCTGATTAGTCCGTGACGACACACAGATAGGAAAGTACGTTAATTTTTGTAAAAGGGAGGTAATAAAACATCAATAATTGGACGAATGAGCCATATTGGATTACATTACCTCCTTTTAATCTAATTCAATTTTCGTTCAAAACTCGCTCCTCTCATTCATTCCGTTTCGAAAAGCATTCCAAAATCATTTACCTTGTCAATTTCAGGATGTTGTTAACTGTAGTAAGGCTATGCTGACTTTAATCGAAACTTTAGGCGCTACCTAGATTGCCCATTCAATGTTAATTGATCTTTGGTCGCTCGCTTGAAAATGTTTATCTGTAACACTCATGGGTTCGATCTTGAATCTATTTGATTTAGTACAAGATATAAATCGTCAGCTGGTTACCCAAACCCTCGTAACTACAGCTTATTTAAGCTGTAGTCACGAGGTATAAGTCGCCCAACGATGGACCATATGCTTGTTTTTTTCATTACTTCTCGTTGTATGTAGAAGTTAACAAAAATGTTGTGCCATTTTGTGTAAATAGTTGAATATTAATTGTTATTTAGATTAAAATTGACAAAAACGTTTTTGTCAAAATACATATACATTAATTTTGTACTTATTCTTTTTTTTTATTATCTAAATTATACCCCATCTCGACATCGACCAAAATCGGGAAAATATGTAACCATTGCCTATCTGCCTGCCTGTTCGTCGTAAAGTTCGAGATCTAACATCAGGGTTTGACATTATAAAACTTATCTCATGCTCAACTGAGAAGTTTCTCAAACTTGAACTTGAGATTTAAGATTTACTTTTATTGTAATATTATATCAAATGTATGAACATGAAAGATAATATTAAAAAGTTGCCAAAATAAACAACTTATTAATATCATCTTTCATTTTCATACATTCATTTAAATTCTAGATGTGGAAAAAAAACTACATTGAGCACGAATAAATGTTTTTTAATCCCCGCTTCTGATATCATATACATTTTCCGGTTCAAAGTCTCATTCGAAAAATAATTATACTTTTTTGGTGTGCCAACCGGTGTATCGAACACACGACATTGAATTTCATTGTTTTGAAGTCGGGTTTTACTGCGTTATTATTCAACAGGCAGGGCGTGGCTTAGCCCTAATTTAATTTGGTGAGTTTACTCCTCAATATTTTGGGTTTTTTTCAAGCTTTAGTCGGCAAATATCGTTGGCGGGGCGGCTAACTGTAATCTAAAACCAAAAGGATTTACGTGCTTTAAAAGTGATCACGTTTCATGGTTGGGATATCATATCCTCGTAACTTCAGCTGAGGTTTCGAGGGAAAGGTTGCCATTTTACGATTTAAGATCGCAATTTATTTATGTCGATTATCTATAGAAGAAAGTAATTGTAAATTTAAAACTTATTTACCTTAACCCGATGTGCAACGACCCGATATTTAGGAGACCATCTGGTTAATGCGAAAAGTGTCTATCCTAGTTAACCTGCGATGATTAAGCAGGATGGTTAGGGTCGAAATCTCTAACATTCTGCTGATTTTCTGAATCTAGTTTGAGAATTTTATCAGCCGGTGAAAGATCTTTGCAAGGCTACATCCGGTTGGCCGTCATTGGAACCAATCTCTTATTTCGACATTTGAGATTTTGAATTGGTATGGCTCCTTTTAGGTCTTACGCCGCTTTTAGCGAAGTATTAAAAAGAAAAAAAAAGTAAAATCTTCGAGTGTTCTTTTACTTTAATTTCTGACTAGTCTTTGTACGAAAAAAACCCTCCATTCAATAGACAGCATTTCAAACGAACGGCAATAGATTATGGCATTAAAGTCATATGCTGTCAACGGCAACAACGTCGGAAGCAGCAATAAATTTGGCGTAAACATACCATTTTGATCAATTACATTTAATTAATAAATTCATTTCATTTTTTCAATTATTTTTTTTATTTTCATGTACATGTATTTCAACAGCCTAATGCAATGTTCGAATACATTGGCCAACGCCGCTTGGCCGAGACTCGAATTCGCAACCGACGATACCTAGCAGGTTGCCGTAACATTTTGATCCTCACTGTATCTACCTAATAAGTAATGCATATAAATAAGGGCACGCTGCAGTTAGCCAAAAAGACGGACTGACATATCAAATCATCAATTAATACCGGGATGGTTTTCAATCGTCCGTCATTGAAGTTTCAACTTGTTTAAAAACATTACTTGGGCCTGGGTGTAGTTTTGGGTGTGTTGATGTCACATTCTTATCCGGAGCATAACCTCTACATATATGAATGATTTTCACAATAACTTTGCACAATTCTTTCCCTGGGATAGTACTAGCAATACAAATATTTTTTCCGGATACGTCCAAGGTCAATGTCACGGCTGAATTTTAAATGACTCATGGGAAATTAACAAGTCCGTGTCATTCGGAACACCACTTGGCCAATCTCACGATCAACCTCGGATGTACGTAGGCGGCCTATTTTTAAAAAGTACGGGAAAACCATTGAAAAACTCGATGACGTCAGTTAAAATTGCGTTAGCTCTCGAAACTGTGAGTTAAAACATTCGACTTCGCCAACGCTACTCGTTTAAGTCACTGACGTGAAACCATCGAATCCTGATATAATTATCTTTAGATTCTTAAATAACGTCTGAAAAAAAATCTTTATTTTTGAGAATGATTCGTCATTCTCAAAAAATAAGATTTTTCAGCCGTTATTTACTATAAAAGATATAAATCTACAGTGCTAGTTTTCTTACACTGTTTCCGGCTAACAAAATGCACGATTTCGTTACATACCCATCCGCCTTATATACATCCGAGGTATGTTGTAGTTTACGGAAATGGCCGAGTGATGTTCCGAATGAAGTCCGTGTCTGTGACATTTCTACTTTTCAATTGTCATTTTGGTAAAATTCAACAGTTATGAACTCGTATAGTTTTGTTGTTTGGCTACTACTCCAAGCATGGAAACATTTTATTCACCAGCATCTACAACAATATCACGTCACCGCACATGTTCCATTTTCTGGTAGGGTCTGTCATATCAACGATGTACCATCCCTTTGATTTTTTTTTTCAAAGATTTATAAAATCGGATACCTTTGAAAAACATGAATAGTGAATCAAAACACCGCATTCCATAAATATGATATGATTACGACCGATTTTTTGTGTGATCTTTGATACCGGAAAGGCGGTACTCTCAATCGCCTGCCAGGTCACGCGCGATAATTCGTCTGTCAGGGCGCGTGGGGTTATCTCGCAGAATCGCGCCTTAATTTTTGTCTTGAAAGTGAAATCGAGCACAATCTTTCTTATCCATATCTTATAAAAAGGCCAGAAATCATAATGTTAGAGTGTTGAAGTGTTCGTGAAATATTTTGGTGTTTTGAGTTAAAAGAAGCTGGTTACGCGTTCCATGCGTTTTTTCGATTATTTATTTTTGAAATAAAACTCAATTTTATTCTTTATTCAAAGCAACGATGTAAAAATTTATCATTTTAGTTCTTAAAGCCATACGGTTTGGTGCTAGCGATTCCAAATAATTCCATCCTCCGCAAGTTTGCCACAACACCGTATTTACCCCTGTACACTGTAAATCCGGGTTACACTGACACGAACTTCTAAACGGCCACCTTGTTTTTTTCCCCCTGTTATTTTTTTTAGCTTTTTAAAATATCTGCAATCATCTAATCAGGTATCTTTATTTTCTTTAAAAAAAGGTCGTTCAATTTTGCGTATTCTTAAAGAAGAATGGAATCTGATTTCTGTCCTTGGTGTCTGTCAATCATCGAAATACTCCTTTACAAAAGTCACAAAAGTTGCACATTTAAAAAAGAAAATCAAAGGCCTGAAAGGCCTGAATTGAAGACAGGACTGAATATTAACAATTGGAATGAAAATTGTGGCGTTTTGAGAAGATCTCTTGAGTGGGAATCAAAAATTTAAAATAATCATTGATGGTTACATATGGAAACTGCACCTTCCTAACAAATGAATATGCTTTACTTTGAAGACTCATCACTTCCAGATAAACCTATCCCTCTAGCCAATTCAAGCTTAACAAGAGGGTAACTGCCTTCATAATCGATATTCATCCCCAAGTGTAAGTTTTCAATATCCTAAATAAAAAATATTCATTTAACCAACAGAAATATGGTGGCAATTCCTGTATTCTAAAAACTCATATGAATTATTGCAACCCTGTTTTATAAAATTGTATAGATTATCCCCAGCAATCCAATATGATCCAACTCCGATTTTTTTCCAGTCAAACTTATTAAGTGGATGTGTAAAAATCTTAGATAAAATGTTAATCCACATGACACACATTGCTTACCCCTTGATGAAGAGCTGAACATTTCATTGCCATGGTGAATATTGCCCTGAATTGGAAATTTGTTCAAATTTCTTTTACATTTATTATCTGATCCAGGATTTGACTAATTATCTCCACATAGAAGAAGCCATGAAAGTAATACCAATATTCTTATACTTTTACTAGTCAAAGTCAATACCAAGAAGAAGTATTTTCCCGTACAATAGCTGTAGCTTTTTTTTTATGAATACCGTTTAAGTTTCTTCCAGGAGTGAAACATTTTATTTCTATTTTTCCATTGAGATATTTCGATCTCCATTTCAGGTTATTCTCCTTGCATATGGTCTTACTTAGTAGGAAATTATTTTTACTACAAAAAATATATATAAACCTGTTAAGACAACCAACCTTTTAGGCCTTTTCCACGGGACTGCTTTTCTAGATCAAGATTCGGATTGAACTATCCGGAGAACTATCAATTTTGACAAAACTGCCAAAATGACAGATCGTTAAATGAAATCCCGAGCTACAGCATTTATCACCTTGAGTAGAATTCTTTCAAAGTCCACTCCAGAATGTTACAAATAAATCCATTCCAGTTTCCAAAACAGTTTTTGTTATTGTCAAAATTGTCGAAAACAAAAGCGGAAACTCAAAACCGGGGTCGCGCATGCGTGGTACTACTGTATAGGCCGTTCGGGACACCACTCGGTCAATCTAACGCATTCGTAACAACTCGGCCGATTCCGTAACCTACATTTAGATAGATCTGAGACTTCGGAGATCGCCCGATGATTGCCGAGTGAATATCAGGATCACGATCTGTTGCCGTTTACGGAAATGACCGAGTGATGTTCCGAATGCTTTACAATATGGATAGACAAAACAAACCTAATAATAAAGTAATTTGATAAGCCATCGAAATTTCTCCGTAAATCCAAGTAAAAATTCAAACCTAGGAAATTCCAAGGGTTTACGAGTTTATTCAAATAGCCTTGTGCTATTTTAGTTTTTATCCATTTACACTACGACAGGCCCGGGAGACGGATAAATAAAGCAAGCTTAAGGACACACAAACACACAATTTTACGAGAAATAGGGAGTCTAAAATGGGGAACTGAAAATAGCTTGCCAATGCTATGCATAAAAACAGTTGTAGGATGCAATTGAAAATTTGGAGCAAATGCAAAAGATTGCAGCCGAAAACGCCCTAAAACAGCACCACTTACGAATGTAAAACACGTTTCTGCAGGCAACTTCTTCATAGATCACGTGTTCACTCCACTGAGGTCCCGGCCAGAATTTAGGTCAGCACCAAAATTTTACGATATATTGCTACAGTATTGATTATTTTTGCCGCGTTTATTTTTATGAATGGGTCTACTTTTTTGAGCGTAATGACACATGTAGGTTTGTTATCAAAATCCAATGGCGACGATCCCTATATTGAAAGACAGGTAAACCTGTCTTCAATAAAAACACACCATAATTCCGGTCTAAGGCATACTTGGAATTAAATCCTGTAAGTACAAAGGTTGGATGGCTTTTTCGGTCAGATACCAAACTTTTGAAGAAAAAAAAGCATTGTTACTCATTTTTTTCTCGCACAAGCATAAAATGTTAAAATACCCGACCCTCCTATGTCAATTTTGAAATCAATACCTTTCATTTTCGTTGCTTTTCAAACCTTTTCCGGTCAATCTTAATTGAAGATGCTATAGGAATGATTTTTCACATACAATTCGACTACTCTCCATTTCAGATACAAAAAACAAACAAACTTATTCTGTTAAAATCAAGTGGCAGTCTAGAATTTCGGTGTATTAGCGAGAGCCATGTTTTCGCTGATATTCGTACAAAGCTGTGCATAATTTGCAAACAATTTGCTCCGTTTTGCCATCCTGAACGAAGGGCATATTCGTTCAAGACCATAGTTATTAGATCGCAATGATGACGCTATCTACAGCCACATTCAGATACCACCATTCCATCATAGCCATATTTATAAGTCACGACACCAGCCCTGTGACTAGGATGACAAAACCGGTGCTAATAATTTAGCACCGGTTTTGTCATCCTGAACGAAGGTCATATTCGTCCTAGTTGATGGTTATTGGTGTGAAATGTATATGCTATCTACAGCCACATTCAGACACAACCATTCCATCATAGCTATATTTATAAGTCACGACACCGTATTCGTCCCTGTATAGTATGGATATGGGTTCGAGTTTCGTCGGAACACAGCAGACCCTGGTGGCGCGGCGTGGATGGACCAGTCGCATTAACATCTGTATGATAGCGTGCTGGGTTGGGTTCTCCTGGTCCCCTAGTGGATAGATACATCGCCCTGCACATTGGTAGGCCTGCAATGATAAAAAAGGCCATGCAGGTATGACTCCTGGTGATAAGGCCAGGGAAACAAGTCCCATCCTACAGTACGCATCATTTGAAAATAACAAAACTAAAATAATTAAACAATCAAACATATAAAAACAAGAGCCATGTCAGACATGGCCATCCCCCGCCGCAAAAGCTGATATTAAACTGAAGCCTAATAGATTAAGGGTTCTTTTGTACTTTAGGAGATATGCTCCGGACAAAATCTAAGTCTTTAAAATGATGAAGGACAAAAACTGGAAATTTAAACAAGCAAGAATTATAGTTATTGTTCACTGCACTTCTCCTCTATGACATCTATCCACCCATAAAGTTTCAAGTTGATAGCTTTTATACTTAAGGATACTACAAGCCTGGGAAATAGCCACACACACAGCTTCGCGCTGATATCCTATAAACTTTCAAAGATATGGTCCTGTCAAAATTACCTAGCAAGGGACGATGGCTCCAATATTTAGCCAGCTAGAGTTATGGTACCTGTACACTCTACTCCTCTATCAGATCTACCAACCAAGGAGTGTGAAGTTGGTAGCCGTTACAAATTAACGTATACTATGGACAAATAGTGAGTCATATGATATCATAGCAAAGGGCAAGATGATGCAAGTTAAATTCATGTATCTTGTGCATAGCCTCTCTATTCATGTATCTTGTGCATAGCCTCTCTATGCTATCTTCTTCCCATAAAGTTTCATTTTAATAGCTTTGATACCTTTAAGGGATGTGTTGCAACAAAAAAGTATTCAAAAACAGCAAATGGTAATAACCCTTTAGGCTCTGTTATGCGAACATGGGTTATGATTCTTCTCAATGGGACATGCTCATACATCAACTTTAAAAGTGACAGCTTTCATACCTTATGATAAATGCTTTGTACACAATTTAAAAATACATTTAAAAACATTGCTAAATTGACACACATTTCACTAAAAACAGTCTAAATCATTCACTCAGCGTTCCACTCATTCATTCGAAACACTCATCCAAACCATTCGAAAACGATCCAAAATGTTTAAAAAGATAAAATAAGTATTTAAATTCAAAATAAAAATCGCTAGAAAAATCCATGAATTCGCTGACATATTTGAATTTGATAGCGTCTCAATTGGTTCGTGAAGACATAGGAAACTATAAATAGAACCTGTATGCTTATTTTATTGAAGGGAGTTAATAGCTAATTTTGAATTTTCAAAACCGCGCGGGTATCGCTCGATTGTGTGAACACATACTCTGTAGAAACTAAACTAGTGCGATGTCAAAAAACAGTAACAATGAACAATAGCTACGATAACGTACGGGGTCCTTGGCAAATGTAAACTGGGCTTTAAAGCAAAGAATGTTCCAATCATCTGCCAAACAGAGCTTTAAACAAGAAGTGTTCTCATTAGAATATCATAAAGTATTTGTTTTTTAGCCGAATTATAAAATTCTGATAATTATACTTAGTGTAAAATATAAAAAAAAAATTGATAAAAGAAAATGTTTTGCTTCATCATTTTACCTCTATCACCTTCATATCCAGTTTTTGGAAAAGGGGCCTTTACGATAAAACTTAATTTCTGCACTTACAAACCATTTATATATCAATTACTCTAAATTGAAAGGCTTTAAAAAAAAAAAAAAAAAAAAAAAAAAAAAAAAAAGAAAAACTGAAAAAGATTTTTTTTTTTAATTTAGAAGCTTTTTTTGCCCGAACACTATTGCATCGCTTTGTTCCCAAATAACAACTGCGATTAAAAATAAAAACAGTATGTAATTATATACGGAAAAATGAATGCGACTGTCTTATGAATATTTGTTTATAATCTTCTGAAATACATTTCATCTCTTTAACTATATTATTTCTGAATGGAACAAACTCGAAATAGTTTGCATGATTGAGATAAAGCAGAAACGCTACAAAAAATTGCAAGGCACAATGAAATATTGCATCACTACTACACTTTTGGCTGACAATAAGCCATTTCGGCACGTCGAAGTCCATTAACGTTACCTGTTTTTGTAGTTTACAGCAAAAAATGGCAAGGCTTGGTCTATAAAATTCGCACCTCTTCATATTTCTGTCTCTTAAATGGTGAGAACCTTGTTTTAGGGAACCTATGACACCCTTAAAATAAATTTGAATCAATCAATGTTCCGGATTACTTTGTATTTATCTTTTACGTGACACCAGAATCAAACGATTTAGAAAAAATCTAGTCGGAAGTGCTGAATTGGATAAAGATATATATATTCAATATAATATTATGATTTTATATATAATTGCTGTGAAGTGTGGTTCAAAATTTGTAATGCCAACTAAATAATTTATACTGAAATGAATTGACAATTCAAAGTTTCAGCCATTTTATACCACCTATCCACTATTCACACACACAATTTAAATAGATAAGTAAAAATATTAATGGAAATTAGAACATAAATTAGCCAAGAAGTTCACAGGAAAAACGCTAAAGGGTACCACCAAGTAGTATCTATTCTATTCATTTAAAGAGCGATCACGACAATTATGTTAATCCTATATAGTCACCAAAACAATTTACAGTTAATAACATCGTGAAATTGACTAGATGAATGATTTAAGAATAACTTCCGAATGCTATTGATTGAGTGTATGAAGCGAGTTTTCTTTAAAAAAGACAGATAGTGCAATATCACTCATTTCGTCCAAATTGGACGAGGTGAGCAATAATTATTACCTCCCTTTAAAAAGGATACGTAATTTACAATTTGCGTGTCTTCGTGTACCAATCGGACGTTTTAAAACCCAAACCCACACAAGCCAAAACATTTCATGATAGTTTTGAATGATTTCGAATTGTCCAAAGCGACTTTGGGGCGTGTTTGAGTAATTTGAGTGAGTGTTTGAATGGCTAAATGGAACGTTTTGGCAGCGTTTTAATCGGTTTTGATCGGGGCGAATGCCGATTTTACGATGTTACTAGCTCAGTAACTGCATGAATTAATTAGCCAAATTTGACCCAGGGTAATAGTATATTGAATGAATGGTCATTGAATGCCGAATTTATTAAATGGGTGAGATGTTAACTGATAAAAACGAGGGTGTGGCAAGCTTTAATCTGTTTAGATGACGAGTTTAATAAATTCGGAATTTTATTTTTGATATTCTATCTAAAATATGACCCGACATTTTTGCCATAATGAGAGGAAATTCCAAACATTTATCATTTGTCATGTTTTTACCGCGAAAAATGTAACGTCATTTGAGAAATGGCGTATTCAAATGCATTAGACTTCGTTTTCTCAATGAAAATATAACGTTACTATACGTTCATAGTAATTTCACTAGTGTTATAACGCCCGGGTTATATAAAAAAATATTCAACGGGGTTATTTCACTTCCACGGTGTAGGTCATATTATAATTATGGTTTCTTATAAAGAGGTACATGAAGTATGAATAATATCTAAAAAAAAGAAAAAAAAAGAAAAGAAGAAGAAGAAAATTGTTTGATTATTGACTTAACAAAATGTTTAAGTTATTAATCCAAGAAACTCTTTCAGACGGTGTATTCTAATCCAAATGAAAAGCTAACGTCGAGAAAAAAGAAATTTGAAATGCTATTGAGCATACCCGAAAGAGATGTACGAATACCACGGGTTATCCTTTTATCTTATAACTATTACAATATCTGTATGATAATATCCTGTATGATATTTTTTATGATATCACATAGTTATTTTTAGAACAAAAATATAATGCGATTATTTTTAGAAACTTGCATTTCAGTAAGAATCATCGTCGAAAACAAGACAAATAGAGGTTATAAGATAAATATAATACGTTCTAAGTATATTGTATGAAAAAGTATCTAACTCGGTTGTGAGAATTGATAATTGTCTCGGCAGAGCCTCAACAATTTTCAATTCTCCCAACCTCATTAGATATTTTTTTTCATATAATACACTAAGTACGTATTACATGTATACATGTAGTTGCATTTGACATATATTATTTTCGACAATTTTGGCGAAGCTGACTTAGGCAGCACGACTAAAAAACCACGTCATTTAAAGCAAGACTAAAGAACAAATTCTGCTTTGCAAACAAATGCGCATGCAAAGCGGGGTATAATTTGAAAACAGTTTGCACCGTTTTGTCATCCTAAACGTAGGGCAGAGGTACTTGGGAAAGGTCTATCGGTTTAAATGAATCTATCACCACTTATCAAATTTAAATAATCATATCCGAGATCCTATCAGTGATAGAAGCGTTACATCACGTAATAATGGGATTCAAAGAGATGAAATTCTCCAGAAATTACTTTATCTAACATCTTTCATACCAGCACAGTTATCCAACAATCAGCAATATGTCATAGCTTTTTTACTCAATTAGATATTACTCGGCATACAAAAGGGCTTCCTTTAGAATTTGCGAAACTATTAAAGCTGGTTGTATGCTGCGCACATTGCATGATAGTGCCAAATGGCAGATCACTGGCCGTTGACCCTAGTTATTGCATAGCTCTTAGAAATAAAACGTCAATTGTCTACAATATATATGGTCAAAAACATGAAATCAATCAAACAAACATACAAACATACATACATACAAACAAACAACAATATCACTTTGCTTTCAATTTAAATGAGTGTAATATGATATAGAGTTGCATTTTACTTATGTTGATATTATTTCAATTATTGCCCTACAATATAGAATTGTAATTTTTGTCTGTGCTGAACTCAATTTCAATGATTGTACTATGATATAGAATCGTAATTTCATGAAAACTCGTTACCAGCATATAGAAAAGTTGCCAATGGAAATCAACAAATATATATTATGTACCCATTCTATACAGTCTGACAAAATAGAATCGTTTATATATTATATAGATTTACAGCCAAAAAGTTCATTTTAGCCTGACGAGTCCTGAGATATCAAACAGAATCACACCTGACTGTAATTTCTATTCTAGACGATGTCATTAAATCCTCAGAGAATGAAGAAAATTTGTAGAATTTATTAGTTTTTACATTTAATGAATTTTATTTCAACAATTTTATTTTACCGTTCCTTTTGATAAATAAGTATACTTAAAAAGGAAAACAATGATACACAAGGAAAATGCAATTGCTCGATTGGTCGTTTATTGCATTTTCTGTCTGGAAAAACAGACACTCAACTGTAGGAAACTGACCCTGGTGACATGGATTGATGTCCCAAAGTAACATTTTGGTATCAACAGAATATCATATTCGTATTTGAGCAACTTAATAATATATGTAGTGAGTCTATAAAGGGATATTAAGTCGATGGAGGAATACATGTGTAATTAATTTTAAGCCCTAGTCTGCGTTTAGAGGACAAAACTCGTTATTTCGTGAATATTCTTCCAATATTTTTTCGTGATTTAGTCTTATGAAAGATGAGTTGCATAAGAATACAAATCAATCGACAAACGGCGGCTTTTTCGTGAATAGCATAATCTGCCGTACAAAATAAAATATGAAAATGAGATTTTGGTCACGTGAAATACGCGCAGGAGCGGTAATCAAATTGGAGTCCGAATTGTTGCAGGTCATCAATATTCATTAAGTTAGGCCTTTATTTAGATCATCGCGTCATTATCATTTGCATTACTGATTATTAAAATGACAAATTCAAGCTTATCTTTGAGAGAAAAAAAGTCTAGTTTTTTGTGCACATAATCGTCTAAGACCATTGTCCTGCGTTTCGGAAATGTTCACGAATACAGACGGGGCTTTTAAATTATTTGAGGTTATTAAGGAATGTCAAACAACACGCATAATCGGCTTATCAATAGGTCGATTTACATGAGAGGTAGTTCATTCCGAATGAGAAAAATCGACATGACTCCTGTTTTCTCAGATGTTGTCTATTCAAGTTAGATTGCTAGTGGTAGATAACGACAAAGTATTTTCGTCATTGCTTACGTCATTGTAGTGTCTCAATGTCGTATTTGAGTACAGATACTTAGCAATCGGGAACCCTCGGCGATTCTACGGAATAGACCTCGGGAATAATACGGGCGCATCCATGAAAGCGTGTCATTTCGCACGTGGGTTTATATGACGTCACAAACGAAACTGAGGATGACGTAGCGAAAAGAGATATCAACGTTAGGCCTAAATTTGGCATATTCTAATTTGAAAACAAAACGCAGTGTTTTATTGCGTTTTGCTTTCAATTTATAACATGCCAAAAACGATCTCCGCAGACGATCGGAAAGCAATAAAGGAATTTGTTTTTCCTCACGCGTATTAACCGAAGAACCACCAGGAACCGAATAACCTTAAAAATGACCCAAATTACTACACTTACGTCCGAGGTACTTTTCAGTTTACGGAAAAGTCCGAGCGATGTTCCGAATGGATACTTAGATGGTGTAAACACCGGAAATGTTTTGTAAAACCGAAATATTACGATGTCTTTATGAAGCTTTCCGACTTCTAGCAGATTTCAACTTTTTCATTTCTTTCCGACTATTTGTCTCTCACCAATGGGTTGATAATCATAGACATAATTATGTAAGATAGCAGCTGGAGGCTAGGAAAGAATGTGGTCGTTGTACTGGTGAGAGAAATACCAGGAAACCATTGTTAGGTGCTCCAGCCGCCGCGATATAACTGAAAAATTGTTGAAAGCGGCGTTAAATTCCATTCAATCAATCAAGCTATTGATAAGTGTCGCGTTCAAAAACAAAATGATTGATTTGTTCAAGTAAGCCGATATTGCAATTTGCTTGGCCTTTTTCTTACGATCTGTAAATTTTGAGACGGTCCCTGATTTTTTCTTTCGTATTCGGTTTCGTACAAAAAAGACGAATTGGCTTATAAAAAGATAATATGGGTGAAAAAGTTAAGCAAATGATTCCGGGACAATTGACATTCAAGAGTCCAACTATTTGATGATACTGATTAGTGATAATGTCCTATTTCGTCTTATTTAACATCTTATTACAATAAAAGTGATAAGGATATCAAAAATAGCAAGCGTCTTACTCTGATTGTTTAAAGCTATTGACTAAAAACTGGTCTAAAGTGAAGTTTTTTTTGCCTGAAACATTTGTGTTCCAAGGTATTAGGTCCAGTTTGTTCGAACTGAAGTATAGACGCCACAACTTCTACGTATTTACAATAACGGCTTGCCACGATGTTTAATATGATACACAGTATAGATAGATAGATATTAAAATTTGATCAGAATAAAAACAGTTTTCTTTTTGCATCTATAAAGAAAAAAATAGGAACGTTTTCATTTATTTTGAATTATTTGTTAATCTTGCTTACTATCTACTCGTTAGTAGGAGAGGGTAAACTTCTCAAATCAGATCAAATAAATTGTTGTAACGAGTGAGTTATGTTATCTTGCGGTGAAAATCAATCTAAATATTAAATAAATCGACATCATTAAGGTTTGTGAAAAAGAGGTGAACGACATTTATAACACGACAGATTACCTCGATTTTACTTGTTTTGTACTTGTAAAACAGTATCCAGGGGCTATTGCGAAATTAAAGTCATCGACTATAGTTCATTGATTGAGTGAATGGAGTTTAACGCCGCTTTCAACATTTTTTCAGTTATATCGCGGCGGCTGGAGCACCAAACAATGGTTTCCTGGTATTTCTCTCACCAGTATAACCACCACATCCTTTTCTAGACCCCAGCTGCTATCTCACATAGGTCTACGGTTATCAACCCATTGGCGAGAGACAAATAGTCGGAAAGACTATAGTCCATAGGGTATTTACAAATATTCGTTAGTTTTTACGCCTATCACATTTTTATGTTGCCTGCCCTGCGTTCAGGGTAACGAAACATGGCAAACTACTTTCAAGTTATACCCCGCTTCGCTCATGCACTTCCGTGCAAAACGTGGTATTTGCGAACTGCTTGCCACGCTCTGATTTCCTGAACGCAGGGCTTGTCAAGAGATGATGCCCTTGTTCAACAAATTTTAGAATAGTGTGTTGTATTTGATTTTATGTAGGTGTTTTGTACCTTTTGAGTACAATCACACTTGAGTATATCACACTAACCATAGGGGTCCGAAATATCCCCCCCTACCACTATATAGTCTAATAATAAAATATGTATAATATATTATATTATTAGACTATTTGGTGGTAGGGAGTTATTTATACATTATATTATTAGACTGTATGGTGGTAGGGGGTTATTTATATATTATATTATTAGACTATATGGTGGTATGGGGTTATTTATATATTATATTATTAGACTATATGGTGGTATGGGGGTTATTTATATATTATATTATTAGACTGTATGGTGGTAGGGGGGTATTTATATATTATATTATTAGACTATATGGTGGCAGTGGGGTTATTTATATATTATATCATTAGACTATATGGTGGTAGGGGGTTATTTTTATATTATATTATTAGACTATATGGTGCTAGGAAGGTTATTTATATATTATATTTTTAGACTATATGGTGGTAGTGGGGTTAATTATATATTATGTTATTAGGTTATATGGTGCTAGGGGGTATTTATATATTATTTTATTAGACTATATAGTGGTAGGGGGGTTAAATATTATAGGACTATATGGTGGTAGTGTTTTTTTTTTTATTATATTATTAGACTATAAAGTGGTAGGAGGGTATTTATATATCATTTTATTAGACTATAGGGTGCTAGAAGGGGTATTTATATATTATATTATTAGACTATACGGTGGTAGGGGGGTATTTATATATTATATTATTAGACTGTATGGTGGTAGGGGGTATTTATATATTATATTATTAGACTGTATGGTGGTAGGGGGGTATTTATATATTATATTATTATAGGCTGTATGGTGGTAGGGGGTTATTTATATATTATATTATTAGACTGTATGGCGGTAGGGGGTTATTTATATATTATATCATTAGACTATATGGTGGTAGGGGGGATATTCATATATTATATTATTAGACTATATGGTGGTAGGGGGGGGGGGGTATTTCGGACCACTATGACACTAACCTGATAACCTCTAGGAGCTATGATGAAACCCAAACCAATATCTTCAAAATTAACATACATCGGACGTCTATGGCATAGAGAATTACGGAACCGACTCCTTTTTACTCTTTCATGGACATCGTGTTGTGGCTCGGTGTACATATTATTTGAATTGTCAGTCAGTAATGTCGAATATCTAAAGTTTAATTCTGGATCGGATGCAACACTATTCATAACAAGTTCATGTCTTTCCACTGCGTGTTCATGTTTTAGAGAATTGTCATTTGAGTATACCACTAGAATTGGCTGGTTGGGTGCATTCGAGTTGGAGTTGAAATCAGGTTCATTCTTTGCATCATGTATAAACAAACTTCGTATTCTGACTTCAAGTCTCTGAACATTTGATTCCTGTTTCACTGAGCGGTTCACAGCTGCTGTAACATCAAAACTCTCCCATGCATTTTCAATACTGTTGATATACTTAGATGTGATATAGTTATGTTTTTCTCGTATTCGATTTCCTTGTTTCAAGTCTATAACTTCGAAAACAGAAACAAAACGACGCATTCCTCTGAAAGAATTTTGGTCCCGTTTTATTAATGTGTACAATCGTATTTCAGCTAGGTTGATACTTTCCTTTTGGTTTAAAGTTGAAATGTTGAAAGTGAGCGAATGTCGACGAGCGGGTTTTGTTACAGCTTTGTTACCAGAGACATCTGAAAAAAAGCAAAATGGGCCTGTGCGTGACATTTCCAAAAAAATCATGTGTGCATGACTGACAGATATTGAGAGATTTTGACAAGCACTCGCTGCTTTTCGAGCATTCTTCGATTGTGGTCAGAGACATGAGGTCCCCAGCTTTCGTTACAGCACGTAGTGAAGACTCTGATCAGACTGTGCACATGCACAGGCTGAACTGAGTCTTCACGACGCGCATATGTGAATATTTTTGGAAATGTCACGCACAGGTTCAAATACAAATATAATGGCTGGATATACAAGGTAAATGACGGATTTTCGAAAAGTTATTTTGCCATTGAATTCGATTCATCCGTCTTATGAATTGCCGGGACAGAAGTCTACACACACTTAAAAATGTCGCAACACAAAACCGAACTTTTGTCAAAAGTGATTGTACCTTTTGTGATGTCATGAAATTACGAGAAGTCGAATTAGGTTGAACACGATTTGATCCATATATATCAGCGAGGCCCTACGACTTTATTCAAGTTATAAACAATCCCTTACAAAGCCCCCTGAATGAAAAGGTATGTGATAATATTCGACAAAGTAAGTTGTCGCACAAACATGTATATATTTTAAAACGATATATTAGGTAGATTCCAAAGAATGGTGTTTCTTTAACAAAAATAGTACCGATTACTCAAATTGACGGGTTTTGAATTTTCGGCATGTTTGTTTATTAAATGAGTCTGTGTGTGAGATTTCCAACAAATTTATATATGTACGTAGCAAAGACTCTGACCAGCCTGTGCATCCGCACAGTCTGACCAGAGTCTTCACTACGCGTTTAGTAAATAGATAAGGTCTTTAATTATCTTAGGTTACATTACATTTACAGTAGATGGCTGTCTACGCCTCTCAATGTTTGCACCTCGCGCACATTTCAAATTGTTGGAAATGTCTCACACAGGCTCAATTTCTTTTGATCACGGAATGGTGCTTAGACGATTAAGCGTACATGATGTGGATATTGGAATAGTAAAAAAATAAGTCAAAAAAGTAATTGATATTTGACTTGCATTCCTCTTCAATCGATAAGCAAATCTTAAAAATCAAAGCCAGAATTTCTTACCAAAGAAAACAAAATTTGCAATTTACAAATAAGTTACACCTGTTAATCCCAATATACCTGTCAATTCTTGTTAACATCAAGGTACTTCACAGAGGCAAGAAGATAAATGATTACGCCACATTTTAACAATATTCCTGTCACAACTCATAAGCCTTTTCCGCTACACCACCTTTGTGCAGACACATATTTTATCCTAGTATTTTCAGGTGTCATTTTGGAAGGAAACGATGTGAGATAACTTTAATATAGAACATAGTTCAGCAGAGACGCAATCATCGACTCGAAAGAATTAAAGACGCCTCAATGAAGACCAAAAGCTCTCTAGTAGGAAAGAGTTGACTCGAATCGACGCTGATACTCTAAAGTAGGTCACTTGAGGTCAATGTTTTGTAGGTAATAAAGTAACAGTATTCATTTCCTACTCCATATTGGCCCGAATTTTCTAATTCTAATTTTTAGAAGGAAGGCAGAGATCATTAACAAGCGTTCAACATTAAGCCACAATCAAAGAGAGGTTATCACACATTTTTCTTATTGAACCTATAATATCATCATAAAAAAGTTTTGGTAAGTAGGCTAACGGGTTAAACAAAATGTTATAACCTTAAGCGTTTGTATATACATGTACAAATATACATGATATATTTTAAATATCTATTTTTGACCTCTTTATATCCTAAAAACTGTGTCTGCTGATATAGGGGCCAATTTGTTGGTCCGTCAGACAGTACCTTTTTCTTGTCCACACAATTTCTCATCAACAAATTGCTGCATTTGATTCAAACTTCATATATATGATAAGTATCAAGTACAGATGTGCATTTCTTGGTTTCGTTACGATCCGTTGACTTTTGACATATTTATGGCTAGAGCTGGGACGAGTAGAATTTTTGGTCCCGGGTACCCGAGATCTAGTCACCCGCGGGAACTCGACTACCCGATAATTACTGTCCATTTATTTATTTTAGCAACTAAATACAAGGCAAAACCATTATTTCTGTAAAGAGGGGACATAAAAATTCTGACATGATTTTAAGGGTCGCAGGTGTTGGGCGTCTGTGACTCGCAAATAATTAGCATTGACCATCGAAACTGTCTAATGTTAGTCCGTTTGACCATCTGGAAATCAACTTCAGCTTTAAACAGTCTTAAAGTATTTTCTAAATTTGATATCCAAAGGATCGTAGTGTTAATATAATAGAAGTAAATAATTCAAGACTCGGGAAGGAACGTTACCCGTCCCGATACCCGGTTACTCGAGTACCCGTCCTATTTATGGACCGTTGGTGAAAAATTGTCCGCTCAAACTAGCTAAGGGACTTGATTAAAACTTCATAATAAGAAAAAGTCTCAGACATATAAATATCCTATTTTTGGTTAGAATGTAAAGACCTTTTTGCTGAATAATGTCACTTTGATGAAAAAATCATTATTTTCGATTGAAGCTTATTCGTCAACGCTATTTTTTGTAAGCAATTAATGGATGGATTTGATTCAAACCTCATATTTACGATCCAACGCCAAACAGGTATGTGCATACTTCATATTTAAGTTCAGGTCCATTACCTTTTGACAAGGGTATGTCCATTTCATGAAAAATGGCCTGTTTGGTTACAGTCTATTTTGTTTTTTTGACAGAGGTGTTTGCAATTGTATTTCAAATCTTGTCTGCTAAATTTCCCTGTAACTTATGGATGAAATTGATTCGAACTACATATTTTTAGAAAACACATCCTGCGCTGTTCGCACTTCATTATGGACAAAGAGCAAGGGGTGGTGTACATATGTGTTTGTCCGCTTTGCGACGATTCTAGGTCTGTTGCATTTTTTTATAATTCAAAACCTTAGAAAGAAGGCCAAATTTGTTTTCGAATCTATAGCAATGGTTAGGGTTAAGAGTTCAGCGTTTCAACAATTATTTTTAATTAATCTGACCAAGCTTTATTAAGCTGGTATAGTCCATTTGACTTCTATATGGACCTACATTTAGCCAAAATTCGTAATTATCAATTTGCAAAAGGGCCGCCGTCATAGCGCAGTTAGTAGCGCGTCGGACTGTCAATCTGGAGTTCGCGGGTTCGATCCCCGACGGCGGCACTCATTCTTTCCGACTATTTGTCTCTCACCAATGGGTTGATAATCGTAGACCTATGTAAGATAGCGGCTGGAGGCTAGGAAAGAATGTGGTGGTTGTACTGGTGATAGAAATACCAGGAATCCATTGTTAGGTGCTCCAGCCTCCGCGATATAACTGAAATAATGTTGGAAGCGGCGTTAAACTCCATTCAATCAATCAATCAATTTGCAAAAACTATTTTTTGTAGTCATTTCAATTTTTCAATCTGATACCATGAAGAATTATATTTTTTCAGATTTTTTTTGTAGGTAAAATAATTATTTTGTCCGTCCGTCTACATGTTAACTGCTAGTCTATCATACCCAGTAATAAACGGAACAGCGAATTGTCCCCCACCAAAATATTTCTGATTCGCATAGGATTCGAGTCAAAAGTGAACGATCTTAGTGAGCCGTTTTTGTATAAAATGATGTATACTAGGACGCAAAAGAATCAGACGAATCGGAGCTGCCACAGCTGCGCATGGAAGACACACAAGATACCGATATGTCCAGACGTGTTTCGCAAAATAAGAAGGGTCATCGTTAAAAGGGGATATTTTTTCACATAATCAGCATCGGAAATCGATTGAAACTTCAACAGCTGGTTCGATACAGATGACATTTCAAACAAAAAGGAATATAATAATCCAATGATATAATTTATCCCGTAAAACAATCATTTTAGGTTACCCGGCGTTTCTTTTTCGTCCTAGTATATATACTAGTATATATACAAAATAATTTTTGTCCGTGTAAATTACTTGTTGGATATATCAAAATCGGTCTATCCTGTCTGTGTACGAAAAGCAACCGACCGGATATTGATAACCATCTATATGAATTCTGAGACGAACCTCATACTCCTTTTTAGGAAGTTCATATCACAGTCCGAGGGAGGCGAAAGATGGTGTAATAAATAAAAAATAACTGTAACATGCATGCGCAGAGACGACATTCATGTGAACGGAGATACCAACTCATGGTCGTAAACGTGATTCAAAATTACCGCTATAATACTTAGCTTATATCAAAGAATACTTTATTTCATTAACAAACTGATAAAGCCGTGCAAAATACGTTGTTAAAGAGGAACAAAAGTTATTTTTATTTAATCTCAAGAAATACCAGCATTTTTTGTAATCGAACTGTTGTGCAATACTTTTTGACGAAATCGGAATCCAAGTAACACCGACCCGACCCGGGATCAGAAGCGTCGTAGTTGAAAGGTTAAAATGACATCACTTGTGTCGAAAACGAGCTCGTTCTGGTTTTCCGTAAAAATTGTAAAAAAATATGGTTCATTAGTTGCAGAGAAATCGAGTGGGAACGAAAAAGGTACAGGGGGAACAACTAACTTTCATACTTTGTCAAGAGGTCAATAGACCATAACCGAAATATGGTATGCACATCTCCGACATATACCGAGCCTTTCTGTAAACGTTGAATCAATTTCCTCCATTATTTGTTGAGAATTTGAACGGACAAGATTTGCCAACAAGGGCATAACTGTATCAAAAGTCAATGGAACGTTACCAAAATGTATAATATGCATATTACTGCTTGGTACAAATAGTATCTGTGAAGTATGAATGAAATCCGTCCATTAGTTTCTGCGAAATTAAGTGGACACGAAAAATCTACTGACGGACCGACGGACGGACGTATTGACCGACCGACCGTCCTACAAGCTTACTACTCCTTTATACCCCGAAACATGATTTTAAGGATGTAATGGCGTATGTTGGTAATATGAGATGACTTACATAGATTAAACAGGATGATCAAAATTACATGATAGGAAAAAAGAGTTCTTATGTAATTCTAGTAATGCTTCAAATTGCCACTGGAGAATATATTTACAAATATACGTATGTTAGTTAATTTCTAAATATGGAATGTTTACTTCTTATATAACAATAGCAACATTACAGGCTCAAAATAGTATTTCAATAACGTAATGAAAATCACATTTGAAAATCAAGTTTTTTTTTAATCTTTGGACTCCTGTTGGTCTCTTATTGCATAATTCTCTTGTTCTTGTACTGAGTGCTAAGAATACGAAGTCGTGTAAATACACGGAGTTCAATAGAGTTTTCAAGAATTTCAAGAGTTTTATTAAATTGACAAACCCCTAACCGGGGTACAAGTCATAAATATACAAACAAACATGAACAATAAACAAACATTCGGAAGAAAGTTTCAGTGTTAAAACAACCATAGTACATTCATAGGTAGCCTGAGTGTAGGAAAATTCACTTAAAAGATGACTAGAAGTTATATGACTAGATTTGAATATAAGTATTATTAGACCTCGAATTGATAAAAGCGTCAAGCAATGTTTAACCATTGTCATCTGGTGCAGTCTGATCTCGGCCTATGCCGCCTACTTTTCCCCTTTAAGCCAGAATAGTGAAAAAAAGTGCATTTAGTGCTTTCGGCGCTCTGATTTTAATGCAATTTGCCAAAATTTTGATTCAGCGCTACAAAAGTGTTAACAATATGAGATTTGCGTAAAGTGTCGATCATTATCATTGTAGGTCTCTCCATAATGGAGGGCAACAAATTTTAACCATAATTTTGCTCAAATTTATGTGAAATTATTCCTGGCCCATAAATTTATATGTATGTGCCTGCAATACTTCCACAACTACTTAACAATTTAGTAACAATTTCAATTAAGTATGTTTAAATATCTCATGAAATTTTTTCAGAATTACCTTACAAAATTTTGCAACTTTGAAAATAGTTGTTACATCACTCGACGTCATAATGCTATGAAAAGAATTCACATTTGGACGCATGATGATATTTCTTGGCAAGTAGACTTTTCTGGTGTCTTCAAAATAAGTACATTCTAACATATAATGAAACTCATCACCCATTTTATTCAGCCTGCATAACTCGCATATCCTGTCATCCCTTATGGTCCCTAAAAATCTCCCCCATTCAATTGGAAATTTGTGATTTAGTGATCTGAAGAGGCAAAGAGATTTTGATAGATCATCTGGAAGAATATTAAAGTAATTTTCAAATCCAAAGTCTTGTTTAAAGATCCTATAGTTAAGACATTTAGGGCTTTTAAACACCGCATCTTTCCAATCAGATATGTGCATTTCATTCAATTTCATTTTGACAGATTTTGAAATACTGGAAGGTATGTTAGTTTGGTTTAACCAGTAGCATGAGAAGCCACTTTCTTCAAGTATGCTTTTAATACACGTTAACCATTTAGAGTCAAATCGACCAATATTATGCAGAGCTAATAACATACTGTAAAGTTTGCAAGATATTTTATCAGATTTACCATTTAACATACGCTGCCAAAATCCAATCATTCTGGATTTGATTTCAATTGAGACATGATGTCTTCCTAATTCACCGTAAAGAATTAAGTTAGGCGTTGATTTCTTTACTCTCAGAATGATCTTATAGAACTGAAGGCATAGCCTTTCAAGCAAGTCATGGTTTTCAAAGCCAGTAACATCTGAACCATATAGTAAAATGGGTAGAACCATAGTATCAAACAATTTCAGCTGAATGTCAATAGGTAATTGTAGCATTCTAGACTTTTTGAGAAGAGAAAACATGGCTTTACGAGCTTGGTCAAATAGTCTTTTGTTGTTTCTTATGAAACGACCATTAAATGAAAACATAGTTCCAAGGTAAACAAAGCTATCATCGACAGATATTTCTTCATTATTATAAAAGAATTTTGGGGTATTTTTATCCTTTCTATTGCTAAATACAGTAATTCTGGTTTTAGCAGGGTTTACCTTTAAATCCCAAGATTTACAATACAAGAACATGGCATTTAGCGCTGCTTGAAGTTCAACTGCAGACTCAGCAAAAATGACTGTATCGTCAGCAAAAAGCAAAATGTATAATTTAAAGTAAACTTCAATATCATCATCACTAAGAAGAATATTAGCCATATCAGAGACATCATCAAGACCATTATAAGCGTGAGAAATAAACTCTGATAGATCATTTAAAAATAAAGAAAAAAGTATTGGAGATAGATTCTCACCCTGTCTGACTCCGATATTGCTCGAGAAGGCTACAGACTATAAACTTCCCAACCTTACAGAGGATTTAGCATTGGCATACAAATTGTGAATAATCTTAAACATTTTACCATCAATATTGTTACTTAGCAGCTTTTGCCACAGATAAGTACGATTTACTGAGTCAAAAGCCTTCTTGTAATCAATAAAGGCGCAAAAAAGTTTTGTTACTTCTGAATAAGTAAAGATCTATTAAACATTTTAGACTAAATATATGGTCTGTGGTGCCATAGCCTTTTCGAAAACCAGCCTGCTCCTCAGCTAGTAGATTCATATCTTCTAAGTACTTATTGAGTCTATTATTGAGAACAGCAGTGAACAATTTACCAAAGCAGCTTAAAATGGTAATACCTCTATAATTGTCAGGGCTTGATTTGTCGCCTTTATTTTTATAAATGGGAGAAATAATTCCTTGTGACCATTCATCTTGGACATGACCAGAATCAAAGATTTTATTGAACAACTTGGTAAAAGCAGTTAACATTTTGCTCTTAGAGACTTTTAAAAATTCATTTAAAATAAGGTCTGAAGCGCAAGCTTTGTTCAGTTTAAGGTTATTTATGCTTTTTAAAACTTCTTGTTCTGTAATAGAATCATTCAAAACCCAATTATATTGAGAAACTTTAGATAAATCAATATGGTTTAATTGGTCTCCATCTTCAGTAGAAACTGTGTTCAGCTTCTTAAAATGTTCAGCATAAGTGTCAAGGGATAATTTTTGAATTGTTGAGGATTTAGAATGATCATTTTTGTTTAGTAATTTCCAGAACGATCATACTTAGAATGCTTCAATAGATATAATTCCTGTTTTGTGGAAATTCTTACAGTTTCGTCATAGTTGACTTTTCTTGAATATACGAAAATCTTACGACGAATATGATGTCATTTTGACTTGGAATTAGTATTGACAAAAACTGAAGATATTTACCTTTAAAAAGATACGAAAAGCGATATTCTATCTTATTCTTTTGGAATAAGTATTTTCAATATGACAAAAACTTAAGATATTTCCATTAAAATGATTCCCTAAAGTGATATTCTACCTTATTCTTTTGGTATTAATATTTTTAATGGGACAAAAACTTATTTATCATGTTCCAGTGCTGAATTATAATAAACGCTTAAAAATCAAAGACATTTTGTGCAAAAAAGTATGCAAATTGTTTCTTAAAATGGACTACCTGAAATAATTTTATGTCATGAGATATCATGCATGTCAATAAGGCTTCAATGCATGATAAAAATCAATTAATTGTATCAGTAAGAGCTTTAAACAACAACAACAACTACAACAAAAACCAGTTTAGATATTCTAAATCCTATTTAATTTAGTCCATGTGATCCAGTCCGCGTAATTCCTAGGTGGTCTCCGAAAAAGATTTAACTATTAAGATTTCTCTTAAAAAATAATGGAATGCAATGCCTATTTTTTTGCAACAATTTACAGAATTCGAAGTACTGATAAGCCACATTCAGAAGACTACGACTACATCTAATCAAAATGTGACATAAGAGAAAAGTCTATGCAAATGGCATTTCTTCAAACATTTCGTTGTCAAATAGCGATTTTTATTTTTGAAGAAAAACATTTCTGGATAATTCTATAGTATTTTATTATAACGGACAGCCCGATGACTTTCAACCTTTTCAATTTTAACAAACATTTGTAAAAGGCACATTAAAAAAACCCGTTAAAAATCGATCATAATTTCAGAGAATTTTATTTTACAGTCTAATCTATGGGACAAATGATTGCTGACTTGACCCCGAGTAATTTATTTGGTATTCTATGAATACACATTTGATATTCGATTTATGATTTGAATATGAAAGGAGGTAATTATAGAAATTAGACGATTCATGATCTTCCGCAAAACATTTTAGCCTTCTTGAAAATGACATCAAAACCTACAGAATGATGTTTCGTACAGTATATAATACTTTGTAATTTACGAGGTGACTGGTTTTGAATAATGTTGGAATGAAATTGATTGAGTGGGAGAATCGAGTTAAGAAAGGATTCAGAGGGAGGTAATACTATATCGCAATCTCAATCACAATTGTATGTTCCAAGTTGTGATTACCATGGATTTACATTGCATCGAATGTAAAATTAATAAGAGTTCTGTGGCAATTACGGATTGCTTTGCTTACATATCGTATTCAGCATATTTAAATGTAGACCTAACTTAATTTTTTTAACAAAACTGAGGAAACACACACTTGCAAGGTTATCCTCTAATAAGGATTCCTGTTCCCGTCTACATCGATAATCTTCATTAAAGAAATGAAGAGAGTGTCTTTTTTTTATTTCATGGATGTATGAAACTAAGATCATACATAATTATACTGTTTTAAAACGCGAAGCATATTTTCATACACGAGTATGATTGGTTTTTTAGATTCATACATAAGTGAAATAATCAAATACTCTCTTCATATCTTAAAGAAATATCTTAAAGCAAATATGTGACGATTTTTTCCCAAAATGAAACCGATTTCTTTTTGGGACTAATTTATGGGCAAGCTAACATAATTGCCGCGTACTTTCAATGAAAGTTATTTCATTGTGGAATGAAACCAATTTCAAGCCAAATAGAATGCACGATTTAAAATAAATCAATAGTTATTTTCTGTTCAAAAAGAAATACACGAAATAATCTTTTGTTAAAACCAGATAGAAGTTCTGTTCGCGATTCTGCTTATCTTTATTTTCTCGGTCAATGAAAGTGCAATGAACATTATATATTGAATATGTTTCAGTCGTAAAAAATATCTGATTAGATATTGCACATGTTCAAACCAGAAACTGACTTAATATCAAACAAATACATGCACCTATATCAAGCTTGAAATTTTCCCACATTTTCTATTTGTTTTTCAAAAGTCGCCGTTTATGCTTAGAATACCAAACGGAAATGTTGCAATATGCAACAATCGTAAACAAAGCGAGAGAGGAATCCTCAAAGATGTGCGTAAAATGTCGACCCTAGCGAGGATTTTGTATAGGCGTAACTAGGATTTTGAAATTTGTACGCACTGAGAAGGCGACAAACATAGAATTAATATGATAAAGGCGATATGTGGATTGTGACAAAAGACGAATGCCCTCCGTCCGCTTCCCTTTTCAATGATTTTAGCGCTGGTGAATAATCAAGACCTCGTTACTACAGCTTGAATAAGCTGTAGTTTCGATGTAATGATCATTCACCAACGTCAATTTTTTTTAAAAAGGATTTATTTCTATTATGCGCTTGCATAATGTGCGTGTTGGTAGTTACGTCCTTGTTTTAGACAGACAAAGGTTTATTTTCTTTTTTTTGCCTTTGGCTGATTTTCTGAATCTAGAACGATCATTATACTTTCCTGTAAGATATTTTTGACTTATTACTTTCGGTTGACCACTATTGGAAAGGTTCTATGCCACTTAGTTCCTTGTTAGACTATTCTAACTTGACGGGTCACAATAAAATGTAGTGTCAATTGAAGTGTTGAGATTGGTTCGATATCGGGGAGCTAAGGAAACCATCGTTATATAGTGGCATTCGGAACATCGCTCGGACTTTTCCATAAACTATAAAGTATCTCGGACGTAAGTGTAGTAATTTTGGGTCGTATTTGAGGTAATTCGGCTTCTGGTGGTACTTCGGTCATTTAATACGCTTGAAGAAAATGACATTTTGTTAATTCTTTCCGAATGTCTATGGATATCTTTTATGCATATTAAAATTTGATGACAAAACGCAGTAATACACTGCGTTTTGTCATTAAATTATAATACGCCCTTTTTTTTTATTCTTACGTTGATTTTGTTTAATGCAACGTCATCCTTAGCGGGATCGTTGATGTTTGTGACGTCATATAAACCCACGTGAAAAATGACGCGCTTTCATGGCTGTGCCCGTATTATTCCCGAGGTCTATTCCGTAGAATCGCCGAGGGTTCCCGAGTGATATAGTGGTTGAACCAAGGATTTCCGTTTTTACGCCATTTTCGTAGCAGTACTGAAATGTCGTAAGTCCCTTTACGGCATTTAGAACTACCATGACGTAAAATTTGACGAAATTGCTATTATCTTCCGCTAGAAATCCGAAGGAAAATACATCATCCGAGAAAACTCTAGTCATGTCGATCTCATTTTTTTTCGTTATGGGTCGATAAGGGGTCATCACGTCAAAGGTTGGACGTTGCCCTATTCTTGACCCATGACTATTTTTTTCAAATAAGTCACAGGCTTTTTTCAAATAAGCATTAAAAGAAATAAATCAAAATTATACTAAAACTTACCATTGTTTGGAATATTTACAAAACTCCGAATGATATTAGAATTGTGTAGGAATGGTTTGTGTTTCGATAGTTTATTAAATAGTTCCAACATATATTCCGGCGTATAAGATGAATTCGTACTTGACTTCTGTTTTGTCGCCATTCTCGAAGTGGCAGAGTAGGAATTATTTTCTTCGAAATGGGTTCTAAACAATGGAGATAAATCCGACATAACTTCCTCCGAGGACATTGCTCGGTCCTCGGAAATACCAACACCGTTTCCATTGAAAAGATTCCCTTCTAATATATCCATTGAAATCGGCCGTCCGAAAACTCGCATAATCATCATGAAAATGCAACAATAAAATATAATTCCAATATCGTAACACTTACGATTCATAGCAGTGCATTTGGGATAAACCCCTTTTTATATAATGTAACATTTTAATATTCTAGTCTTCCATATTTCCAGTATTATTCCATGTTTCATCAATAGAGATGTAACCAAAGAATTTTAAAAAAAACATAAAACAACACTTTGTATCTTACATTGATGATTCCATTTCAGTTAAAGTGGATCAATTTTCAAACTTTACTCGAAAAACAAAGATCATATTCTGGTATTCTGATAAACTATCCAGCCACGGCTGTTCTGAGATTGAGTGGAAACAAAATCTTCTTTGAATACATATACTTATCAACTAATACAATAAAAGTAAACAAACATAACCCCTAACCAACATAAAAGTTACAACCCGTTTAATGAGTTTGATTTGTTTTGGTTCTAATACGCGTGCTGAATGGAACGTAAAAGTAATGAATGGATGATTTACCTTGTCTTAAAATATGCGAAAAAAAGATAGGAGTAGATAGGTAATCAGTTAGATTATCTTTCTGGCCTTTGAGTTCTAAAGCAGTCCACCTGAAAGGCGGTTCCTTTCTCATTGACCCGATAATGTTGTTTTTTCTTAACTGGTGTCAATTTTCTAAATAAGCGTCAATTTCACGAAGTTTTTTCTTAACTAAGTCAATTTCACAGTTGTACCAGTTAATCACATCGTTAAATTGAGGCTCAACTCGACCAAAACCATTCAAAATCATTCTCTCGGCACTCCAATTCGAACACTCACTCCAATCACTCAAAATCGCTCCGAAGTTGTTCAAAAAGGCATCGAAATCGTTCAAAATGATTAAAAACGTTTCAATCAAATCGCTTAAAAATTAAGATAATAGTTCCGCAACGTTTCGGGAGTAATGAGCCTTTACGTTGTTAACCGAGGTTTCCTAATGATTTTCATTAGGAAACCTCGGTTTACAATGTGAAAGAACACGTGGTCCAAAATTTTGCGGAACTGTTACGGTTCCACTACCTTAAGCGTCTGATTTGTCCATGAAGACACAAAAACAAAAGCGTAGATTTTATCAATGGAAGAGAAAAAGAATCACTAATTGGACAAAATTATCAATTATGTTTTACTTTTTTTTAAAAATCACTCAAAACTCGCCCATCACTCTCATTCTATTCCATTCCAAATTAATTCCCAAATCGTTCGATTTGCAGATTTCACGATGTTGTTAACTTTACCACCATTTTTATATTCCATTCCAAATTAATTCCCAAATCGTTCGATTTGCAGATTTCACGATGTTGTTAACTGTACCACCATTTTTACTGAGGAAACGAAAAATTCGATAAGTAACGAAAGGAAATAAATGTGTTTCGCATCTTAATTACGAGCCGAATTTCGTTAGTCGCTTTTTTTTCATACAAAAGAGCTGCACATACTCTTTTTTACTTCATAGACCAGTCAGGCAGACTCTTTTTTAACAAAGAAGTTTTGACTTCAATTGCATAGACCAGTCAAGTTGGACGGACTCTATTTTTATAGCAAAGAAAGTTGCGACTTCAAATGCGTTCGTTATATTTTTAGTTCGTTACTTTCTAGACGAACCGAAGTCCAACAGAGTTCTAGACTAAAATACTTGTTTTCGGTATAGAGTAAATTGATGTTACAAAGTTATCATGTCCTGTTGCTGTCGAGTTAGCGCGCTTCTTCGCCCTCAAATTCAATTCGAGCCGAGTGTGATCTCGACCGGGAGCAGATTTCGACATTAAGTTTTATGTTGACTTAATCGGGACCCTTCGGCGATGCGATTCTACGGAATAGAGCACTTGAATAATAAAGGCACAACCAGAAGTTAAGCAGCATTCACAACCATATATATTTGCTGAACGGCCGAGGAGGTTTAAGCCCTAATCTATCAACAGAATGCATATAGCAAAGAGTGGTCGTACTGTGTGGATGAATGTACTGGCAGACCATAGTATTGCTTTGCGAACATGCGTAATTGTTTTTAATATCACAAGACAGGCTCTTTAAAAATAGATGTGGTAAATAGTTTTTCGAATGCGAATTCGAAAGCGATGCATTTGAATAACCTTTTTTAAAAATAGAATTTTTACAAATGTATAAGGTGATAATGCATTTTTTTCAGATTTTTTTATTAATACTTAAACAAGATGCCCATGATAATGGCATGGGGTGCTCTACTGACTTCGTAAAACCTTTTGACCAAAATATTCAGTACAAGATATGATCATGTAATATATATATATGTATCAAAGAATAGACCATCCATGAAAAAAATGCTCAAAGAGCAAGGGGAGGTAATAAAAAGAAAGCTTCAACATCTGTATTATTCATGGAATATAATCTTAAGATAATTTTCGAAGTTTTATGGAGAACTAACGCAATAGTTTTTAATAATTTGATACATGAATGCTTAATTCGATTTCAAAAGGAATGATTCTTTTAACGCGCTTCGTCAATTTTGCATTTCTTTAATTCTGTACGTGGCGTTAGAGTAAATCCGTTGAAAAAATTAAATAAAGTCATTAATCAAATACCTTCAAGCCCTATTTTCCCGTGTTACTCCAAAGATCTGAAATAATTACAATCATTCTGTGCAAGTTCGGAGAGAATCCGAAAAATGATGGGGACGCTACAGTAGATCAAGAAAAGGACCATAGTCACAAAAATCGCATAGCAAAATCGCTTTTAAACGACCAACCTGGAAACACAAATCTCACGTAATTCCAATACGCTTTCACCCCTGTCCGTTTTGGCCTAGTTGAAGAGTTGTGAGAAAATATCCCGCATTGTACTGTTTTCTGTGGCAGACTTTCAAGAACGAAGAACTCTATTAAATTCATACTAAATTATATTTCCCAAAAGCGTCTTTTTGATCAGCTACGCACTGCCAAAATTTGCCATTTTCACTAACTATTTGGCAAGAAAAGACATTTGGTGTAACCAAACGTGTTTGTCATTTTATTATTCATTTTGTCATTTGTCATTCACAATATCGTCATCAAAGCAAGTCGGTCTATTCCGGATTTTACCCCTTAGGTTGATAGGTGTGCTCCACGAAAGTATTTTTCGTTTTTTACTGTTTCTTTTTCAGGTTTTCAACATCTTGTGAGACCACCTTTATTTATTTTTCAGGACTTTTGTAACATTCAGTTATGTAACTGAAAAATTGATGATATAGTCGTTTTTCGTGTGTGTAAACAGATCAATTTGGAACCTTAGGCGTTTCTACGGAAAAGACCTCGGGGATAATGAAGGGCCACGAAAGCGCGTCGTTTCGCTCGTGGGTTTTAATGACATCAATTTTTACAGCGTTTTGTGTTCAAAATTTTACATCATTTTAAGTCATGACTTTAAAAAATATGATAAGCTTGTTTAGCTACAAGTTTTGAGTGCAACAATATGCCACCCATTAACTCTAGAGAGCTAGAAATGTAGGCCATTCTTTTCTATTTTGAGTTGCCCGCTTTTTTACTGTTTTAAATCATGTCTTAATCATAAACATGTTTTCATGAATCCTTTAATTCATTTATTATCAGCTCAAAACAAATAACAGTTTGATGAAAGCCAATGAAAAACATACTCAAATAAATCGCTTCTACATTGATTAACAGTCTAAACAAGTATTCCGTTTTTTACTATTATGAAAAGCAGAAAAAGTTTAAAAGGGAAGAGTAATAATTATATATAACAATTATACGAAAAACAGTTTCGCTGAATCAACCAGAATGACACAAGGTGCATACTGTTTACAAATTACAGCCCGCTTTGCACGCAAAATGCCCGTGCAAAGCGGGTTTATTTTGAAAACAGTTTGCATCGTTTTGGTCATCCTGAACGCAGGGCTGACTTAGGAAGCTTTATTTTGTAATCTTTATTGACCATGTCACACATTCAAATGTCTATTCTCCGTCACTCTAAAGCTGGTAGTCAAATTGTTAATATAATTTTTTTTCATAATAGTATTTTTTCATCATAAGAATAATCATTATTAATAGTATTTTTACACAACAAACGGCAGTGCATGAGTATTCTTTTGTTCACAAATAAAGTCCATATAATGGGTTTGTCTGTAGATTGTGAACCATTGATTGGCGGTGCAATTCATTGAGCAATTTTTACGGAATATTCGTATGCTTGAAACTATTTTAAAAGCATTTCTATGAATCACATGTAATCTATGTTCGAAAAATAAAAACCTATAAAATCCTAACAGACTAATGGTTCCTTTTTATGCAATAATATACTATTTCGGGCGTTAACATTTTCAAAGACACTCAAAATGATTAAACGCACCCGTGCGTCGAGCTCGGGCGTTAATGGCGTTTTTTGGTACTTTTTTTCGCGTCGTTCGGAGCATTTAAGGTGAATTATCGAGTTCCTTCAAATCTCACAATAATGAAGGCCCAACTTTAAAATATGAGCGCTAACAAGGGCACAATAGAAAGGTATTGCAGCTCGTTCAGTGACGACATTTAGGGGCCGACTCCTCTTCGACCCAGTATTTGCAAATATTTCTGGAGATGATAGATGTATTTCCACGGAGAAGAGTTCATTTAGAAAAAGTAAGAACGCCAAAGTTATTCTTTCTTATTTTGTTCGCAATCAAAAAGACTGGCCTATTGCAAAAGCTTACGAAATCATGATTTTAAAGTTATGGTTGTCCTGTTTTTATTTATTTTTTTTGTAAATGAATACAATTTTCTCATTTTTTTACGGAGACTTTTGGCGATTATTGGTTTATTGTAGCTGAACGAATTTACTTTATATTTTTTCAAAATAAAAATGACATGGATTAGGGTTGGATGTTTTGTAAAGTTTTATTTTGTAAAGCTCAACCAACATTTTTGGTCGAATTCGACGTCGCGACGAAATCAATCTTACAATGCTAATTTGATGCAATCTTTAAAGCAATGTGGTGTTCTTATATATTTTAAATTATATTTTATCGTAAACATAATACTTCTTTTTAGCTCACGTGAGCAGGAATGCTCAAGATGAGCTATTGTGATCGAGATGTGTCCGGCGTCCGGCGTCATCTGGTCGTCCGTCAACATCTAGGATGCACTCTACAGGCCACATTGTCGGCCCAATTGTCTTGAAACTTGGTCAGAATATTTGTCTCCATCAAATCTCGGCCAGCTTCGAAACGGGTCAAGCGGGGTCACAAATGGGGTCAAGTGGTCAAATCTTTGAAAAACCTTGTGTGCACCCTAGAGGCTTCATGTTTTGCAAAATTGTCTTGAAACTTGGTCAGAATGTTTGTTTGCATCAAATCTCGGTCAACTTCGAAATTTTGTCATGCAGGTTAAAAAATGGGGTCAATGAGTCAAATCTGAGAAAACTCTTGTGTGCAATTTACAGGCCCCATTTTTAACCCAAATGACTTTAAACTTGGTCAGGGTGTTTGCCTGCATCAAATCTCAGTCAAGTTCAAAATTGGGTCAAGCGGGTTCAAAAATTGGGTCAAGGGGTCAAATCTTAGAAAATTCTTTTGCGCACTCTAGAGCAACATTTATGGCCCATATGACTTGAAACTTATAAAGGGGTCAAATCTTAGAAAATTCTTTTGCGCACTCTAGAGCTACATTTATGGCTCATTTGACTTGAAACTTTGTCAAAAAATGTTTGTCTGCGTCGAATCTCGGTCAAGCTCAAAATTGGGTCAAGTGGGGTAAAAAATAGGGTCAGGGGTCAACTCTTAGAAAAACCTTGTGTACACTCTAGAAGGTTGCATTTTTGGCCAAAACGACTTGAAATTTGGTCAGAATGTGTGTCGCCGTCAGATCTAGGTCAAGTTCGAAATTGGGTTAAGTGAGGTCAAAAGTGGGATCATGGTCAAATTGGGAGATAATTACAATGGAAAATGTTATATGTTCAAATAATTTCTGGATATCATGGTAAATCATCTAAGAAATAATTCATTGATGTATTGTGTGGTAGCCTCAAGCTCAAAGCAATTAATTTGGGTGATAGAAAAGTTATAAAATTAAACCTAAGATCGTGGTAAATAACCCCACCAACTTTTAATATAAGGCACAGCTAGATTCAGTAAGTTTGTGATGTCAATATTTTGTCAGTACACACAGATTATATCATATTGTGTATGGCAAAAGCTTAAAAGAAATCTATTCTAGCCACGAAAAGGCCTGTATGGAAACCCGTCTTTTGCTTGTCATCGGAAGTATTGTTTAGAATATATATAAAAAAAATATAATATTTTTTTCTGGATTTAGTCAAAGTTAAAACTTTATTCAATATTTTAAGGTGTTTCGGTGCCTGTGCACATATTCGATACCAAATTATCATCCTTCGAAGGAATAAATCAATTTTATGATTTTTATCAATTACAGCTACCGTGCAAACTACTATTTTACATCAAACTAACACATTAGCATATTTTTGTCTTTGGACTTTTTTATTCACCATTTAATTTAACACAAATAATTGGAAAAAATAGACAATTTTTTGGATGGATTATTTTTCCTGTAACTACCGAAAAACGTCTTTAAACTATTTTCCGTTTATCTGCAAATGTAAACGCCCTCAAAAGCCTGAATAACCTTATATTTGTACCATAAGTTCTCATACTATTACATCTTTATATCTCAAGGTTAAAGAAATCGGAAGGCGAAACTATTTGATAGCAGCTGCAAACGTTGATTGTTTGAGTTTTATGAACCTTAGAACGTTTGAAATTTGGTCTTTGAAACGTAACCGATTTTAAAGCACCGGCGTAAACCTGTTATATTATCAGGCGGAGCTATAGTTTTAAAAAACCCTTCACGACATACATCCGCCGTCAGTCGCTCTATCATCGGATCCCCTACGGCGGCACTTATCAAATCGATTATTTGTAAATTCCATCAATGGGTCGAAAAACATAGACCTATGTGGGATAGCAGGTGGAGGAAAGGATGTAATGGTATAAATAGTATGAGAAATACCAGGAATCCATTTTAAGGTGTTCCAGCTGCCGCGATATAACTGAAAGATTGTTGAGATTGGCGTAAAACCCCATTCGAACATAAAAAAAGAACCAAACAAACAAGCAAAACACTATAAAATGAAATATAGAAAATATCAGCCTTCCAGAACTACACGGAAAGAGGTGGAATTTGGATTTCAAACTTAAATATTTCACTAGTTCTTGCTCATGCACTATCTTGTGTTAAACTTATTGGAACTGTCTCGACAAGGCAATTCAAATGAGAACCCACAACATGGAGAATTTGAGGTTTTAGACTTGGATTACCTCCTCTTAATTGAACCTCTGTTGCCCTTCAAAGACGTACAGTCTGATCTTAGTCTTCACTAAATGCTTTCTACTTCGTAATATGGGAAAAAAATCAGCTGTAATCGTTAAACTGTTCAAGAAGTCGGCGATCTGTTAGAAATGAGCATGTGCGTGGCATTTCTAACAATTTCAAATGTGCGCAAAGCAAAGCTTCTGGTCAGCCTGTGTGGCTGCACAGGCTGGCCAGAATATTCGCTTTGCGCTATATAGACATCCTCGGATACTCCGGGTCTCCCTATTTGCTACGCTATGTCGATATAGCGTAGCAAAAAGGGAGACCCCGGGGTATCTGAGGATGCTATATCGATAGATCAGGTCTCAATCCATCTTCATGCAGCCAGCATATATTATTATTGCATTGTGTCGTTGTCAACGCTACCCAACGTGTGTACCTCGCGCGGATGTGAAATTGTTGGAAATACCACGCACAGGCTCAGCAAATTTTATAATCAAAAGGATAAGGTTTCAAGAGATTTGGCAACACGTGTTGCCTCTCACATTCGCGTGGTGTTACTTACGACATGATAATGAATTGCTGCATGAAATGGTTTTCATCAACCGTTTTTTTTTCTGATTTTACCTGTATTTATTTCATTGAAATCTATTAGACTTTCTTTCTTGGGCTACGTGTGCTTTGCCTTACAAATTTTAATTCAAATCTTGAGCTGGAATTATTGAAATGTTCACTAAGTCGGTGATTTGTTAGAACCAAAATCTAAATTCATTTGAATAAAGTTTTATCAGATTCTGCTACACGTGTTGCCTCTCACATTCGCGTGGTGTTACTTATGACATGATAATGAATTGCTGCATGAAATGGTTTTCATTAACCGTTTTTTCTAATTTTACCTGTACTTATTTCATTGAAATCTGTAAAACTCGCTTGGGCATTTTCTTGTTCGATTGGTGTGTGTTTTTTCAATCGATGAAGGTGTTTATCGATTTTAACTCAGTTGTGAGGATTCATGAGGAAATTATTGCCTTCTATAGTTCATTATTATTGCCCTGGCAGGGCGGAGCCAAAGTAACGCGTCGTTGCGCTTAAGGTTAAGGTAAATCCGCTTTTTTCATAAATACTTGCTTCTATAGATAGTGGATGAATAACTCGGGACCTTAAATCGTAGGTTGGTAACCAAACTTGTCCAAGCTGAAGTTACGAGGCTTTGGTAACCAACGATGAAATTTGTTGACGTTCTCTTAGCACGTGAATCATTTTGGTTTTAGGGTACAGTTAATTGCACGCGACAACGATAATTGCGGACTAACTTTTGTACGAAAAGTAAACGCGCCAACCTACGTCACTGCTAAGCCAAGCCCTGTCAGTTGAATAATAACGCAGAATACGCCAAACTTTGAAATTTCTTCCCAAATAGGCCACTTTGACATGGATGCGCAGAGACCCAGGCTACCCGTTAAATCCTATGCAAGGACCTTCCCGGCGTAAATCAGCACTGTAGTCCTATCAGTAATAATTTTCTTTCAAACACGCGAGCGTAAATCCTACCCGAAACGTTCTTGTAAATGCAGAACGAGCGAAATTTTACTGCATTCTCGGATTTCTTTCCAGACGACTCCATAACGATTGTTGTCGTCACTTCGCATCACGTGACTGATTTGTAAGACGAGGCTTTTGATTGGCTGGTAATTGGAGTAACAATAAATAATAAGAAAAAAAAAAGAGAAAATTGCAACCTCATATTTTCTTGGGAAAGTGCTAAGTTTCACTGAGATATTTCTAAATTATTAAAATCAAACTCATCAGACATAAATATTGCACGCACATTTTTGTCTTACAACTACATACAACTACATACAATGAATGCATGTGTTTCTTATCAAGTATGCATTTACTTTAAAACATAAATCGTCTTGGTTTCTAATCCAGTTTTTTTTTGCGTTATTTTTTATCCTTTTTTTCATAATATTTTCTTTCACAAAGGATATTTTAAATTCAAATTGCATCTTCTTTTCATTGTTTCTACACTCGATCTATGGATATATTCTGATCAAGAATTTCTGCAGCCGATCAGCAATTAATCCCAATACATTGTGCGGAAGTCAATAATGCAAATAGACTGTATTCCGTTGACAGATGAAAGTGTTGTAAATCTGCTGTCGCCCAGATTTAGTTTCAAATGACCGCAATGCCCCTAGATTACAAGATACTTGTAAGCGATAGTTACTATTTTCACTAGACTATTCACAACCAATTTGTTCGAAATTAAGCTTAAGCCGATATAAGTATGGTATGGCTATTTAACAAATTTTCACGTACAGTCGATTTTGCTCGAACAACCACTTTCATTAAGCGACGAATTTTATTAAAAGGCCATCATAAAAAGTCCCTTCACCGTAAGCAAAATCTGGACACTTTTTCAAAAAAAAAAAAAAAAAAAAAAAAAAGAAAAGAAAAAAATATTGTAGAATCTTAAATTGGTAGAACCCATTAGAATCGCCTCATTCTCGTTCAAAATCAAAGAATCAGTAAGACTTATGCGACAATCTATATGACCTGTCTTATCTATCACGAAATATTGTATTAAGGGACCATTTCCCTAAGCGACCGCATTTTAGTCGTCCCCTAAGTGGTCGCTTAATACAAGTTATACGACTGCCTCGGTGGCCTAGTGGTAAATGTACTCGACCCGTGACCTGGAGGTCCGTCGTTCGAGCCCCACTGTTGCCGGGGTGTGTTTATGGGCAAAATACTTAATAGCCAGCCCCAGTTCACCCAGTTGTAAAAATGGGTAGCAGTGGGTTTAAACTACTGCCTCTCTCTCGGGGACGTGAAAACATCAGGATTGAGTGTTCGAGAGCGATTCTATAAGCTTAATCTTTCGTCGCAATCGAACTAAAACAAGTAAGTTTAAACTAATACAAGTTATACTGTATATGCAATTTTCTGGAAATGTAACACCCAATGCCACTTCTGTTAAAACACAGGCGATTGTTTCGTAATTCAATTTCGGCTTCTTGGATATTTGATATAGTGCAATTTGGACGAAATTTGCGATATTGTTTTACCTCCTCTAATTTGGTTTCATTCGTTCCAAACTCATTCATCAATTCATTTTCACAATGTTCTTAACTGTAAGCAGATCAAAACTGAATTCGCCCGACTGCATTCCGTATTTTAGACACACATGTTCAAACAGTAAGATTGTGGACGTGTATCATTTATCATAATTTACATATTTTATTTGGGCGAGGTTTCCGAACTTATAGACGTGCATGATAAACCAATAAAATCAGGTGATGAACTAAAAGGAAATAGAAATGGATATAATTGTTATGTTCTGAATAAGCAAATTGAATAAAATGTGTACGTTTCACCAGGAAATACTTGCGACCTATATATATATCTTTATTATAGTCTCATTCATGTACATCATTTACAAACATTTATACAAACATTAAAAAGTACATGACCATTCACATATAGAATTATAAGAGACTTACATGATTAAAACAATACTAACCGTAAAACAGTTGCTACACAAAAGAAGATAGAGTAAGAACCAGTTGCTAATGGTACAATTGTTTTCGTCTTATTTAATAAATGGAGAGAATACGTTTATTTTCTTTCGAGTTGCTGTTTTTCTACATTGACGGGAAATATGTGGTTTGTTTAAATTAAATGAAAAAGAAAAAGGCAATTAACCCTTTCATACTGACAGTGTACATAATTAGCGCCTGGTTCTTGGTAATATACGTTAAAATATATATCACTTGGGAGCTTGTTAAAAATAAAAGTAAAAGTTATCTACACATAAGCAAAGATCTTTTATTTAAAATTGTAAAGCAGGTTTTGGCTGTTATTCTAATCAAATTATGGTTGGTTAATAATATTCTTATCTTCTCTATATCGTTCATGTTCTTGAAATTTTGATGTTCAGAAGATGCTTTATTGTAAAGATCATGACGGAATTCTTCATAATTTTTACAATGAAACAAAACATGACATTCATCTTCCAAAGTGTTACAAAACGGACACTTCCGGTCTACCAATTCAAGATTTTCATACCTTCCTGTTTCAATTCTTAAAGGAGCCACACCACATCTAAATTTACTCATAGCTGAGCGATGTTTAAAAGGTAAAATTATTCTACAATATTCTTCAGTTTCGAAATTAGTTTTAAAAAGTGCATAGGTTCGTAATCTATTTCTACCAATATTATTTTTTCCAGTTTGTCTTGTAAGAGATAAGTTCCATTCTGCAATAAAATTTTGAGTTAATTTTTCTTTCAATAGACCGAACATCTTTGTTTTATTGTGAACAGTATCTATTGACTGAAATTTTGCATAATCTAACTCTAAAACAAGTTTCCTTACAACATAAAACCAATTTCTACATCTTTGACTAGCAATATTTTGTGCCCATAGGGCAATGCGCTTATTTATACGGGTATTAGGGAAACTGGAGAAACGACACCAAAGATTGCTTATTGCTTTCCATTGTCGGACATTAGGTGGCAACCAGCCCATTTCACCAGCTACCGCTGCATTAGGTGTGTACTTGCCTACCCCGAGGAAAAAGCGCATTGCCCTATTCTGCACTGCATTTATGCAAGAAAAGGACTTAAAGGTCAAATGAAAAGCGTTTACAACCGTTTCTTTATGTATTCATAAGTAAAAATTAAATACGATGCAATATCCAAAATAAAAAAATGATTTTTCATAACTGTGAATTTCACGATTTTCGATAAACACACCTGTAGCCGGTCCTCGATAACTTCTCGGTCACGTGACTTAGGCATGTGACGTCACCGCGAGGGATAGATAATACTGGCATAGTAAACAATTTGTCAGCGGCTACGTATTTTAGATCGATTTATGATAAATTCCACTCGAAAAAGAACTTGAATTTTGCATTATTGTGTTGCCCCTGGATGTCGCAACCTAAATACTTCGGGAATTATCCTCTTTTCGTTCCTGTTAGATCAGGGTAGGACTCTAAAGAAGCGAGAAAGCATGAACCGAGAGTAGTCCAAAGAGAATAGAAAAGAGACTCACCGAACACCATCTACTTTGGGAAAAAAAAAAAAACTTTAGCAACGTCATTTCACCAATTATTGTTTTGGTGTAAACCCGTGACTAGCAATTATTGGAGATTAATAGTCAACTGCCAATTACGATCGCCAATCCGATCGCCGGAGTTTGTTAACTGACAATTAATTTAGGTGTTAAAGAGACAGTTTTAGCTTAAGGTAGTGGAATCGTAATAGTTTTGCAATGTCTCAGAGGTAAAGAACTTGAACGGTGTTAACCGAGGTTTCCTAATGATTTTCATAAGGAAACCTCGGATAACATTGTGAAAGAATATGTGGTCCGAAATGTTGCGGAACTATTACGGGTTCACTACCTTAACTAATATCAATAGCATGACACACTTTTGATAACCATTGACGCATTAAAATGACGTGACAGCTCAAATTTCCTAGAGCTAAATTGCACCATTTTGCTTTCCTGGGCATTAAAACCTGGGGTCAGGGGACGTTTTTTATGCATAGTTGAAGGGGTCAGGGTAAGCTCTATTTCATGTATGATTTGCATCAGTAGCAAGAAGAAGTAATACTTAAAACATAAAGAAATAAAATGACCTCAAGATATAAAGTTATCAGGGAATGAATGAATGAACAAAAGAAAGAAAGAATAAATGAAAATTTACGAACGGATGGAACTTAATGAATGAACAAATTTATGGATGTCATTTCTCTTTCTTTCTTTCTTTAGACCAAATGGGAATTTTTCATCTTACCCAATATTTTCATAGTGTAGACGAAATGGGTTAAGACAAAGGGAATAAACCACGAAACTATGCACTGATTTGGTTATTCTCATATAAAACAGATTTTCAGAATTTGATTGATTAAAAATGACCGTTTTCACCATTTCTTCTCTTGACATCGATTTGACATTAGAAACGTTGTATTTTCAGCTTTCTCAAATCTATAGCTGCACTGTTTTGAAGCATGTCGAAAAAGTGCTTTTTGTGTATGAGAAAGTTCAGATTGTATCAACTGAAATTTCTCGCTTTTTGCGTGATAGTTTGAGAATATATGTGTAATTAAAAAAACACCAGTGACATGGCTAATTGATAAGTGCATTATCACGGATAGATCAAAGAAAATTTGTCATGTGGTCTGTTATATTGACCAAAATAAAGGCGACACGCACGTGTGATTAGGGGCTTATCAATATATAACATGGACAATTGATTGGATCATCGACACGGCCAGATCAAAGAAACTTTGACATGTGGTATGGGACGTTGCGTAAGAAAAGACGATCTTTATGACACTTACACACGTGATTTGCGGCTTATGAAAGGACTTCTGTTTATCTTTCTCCTTTATTTTTTAATTCTTGCAACGGTGTAAGAGTCTGAGGTGATATCTAACTTTTGATTTAAATTATAAAAAGATGAGAAAACAGCTGTGACAAAAAATAAATGAACAACAAAAAGGTCTGTCAATGGAGGTTGAATTATGGATAATTGTGATCGCATGGATAAATGACGTTTGGTGAAATAATGCCCAAAACGCTAAAATCGGCATTGAAATTCGAAAACACCGCAGAATAGGTAAGATATACGAGGGTTGTCCCAGAAATTCGTGAACTTTTTCGATTATTCAAAAAACCAGCGTCCGATTTAAATAAAACTCTTAAGTTGACAACAGACGTTAATTTGCAATAGATTGGTAAAGGTTTTACGATTGTGATGTGGTCATGTTGAGAAATAAAGCTTTAAAAGACACGCTCGGTAGGGGTAGTTGGCGCACGTCAAATTTATTACTTACGAATCTTATATGGTAGAAGTTTGAACGCCATTTATTTCAATATTCATGATGAGTTTGATATAAAACAACCATTTTTGAAAGCAGATAATTCTTGAGTTCACCCATGTGTATTTTTATACAAATGACATTACGCAGTGCGCAGTTATGACGTTTTGTTTTGACCGAGTGCAAGTCAAACGGCGTGAAAATGGCGACGTCAACGGAACGCTCGGCGCACAAATTCGTTCATAATTAGGTCGGAATCGCGAAATAAGCCCTATACAGACCATTAAAGAATTCGAAATAAGGAATGAACGTAACTATTTGTGGCGCATACACTTTTTTACGGATAAATGAGGAATAAAAGTGAAATTGACTTCAAGAATGTCGGGAAAACAAAATCAAGTTAGGAAGAACTAATGCGAGAAGAGTCGTTAAATGAATAAAAGACATTTTCGGCGACGTCAATCAGAACGTCTGGTGGGATACAGAAACTGCGAATACATGTGAGTAAATCAGCCGTGTGTAGTTTGAAACGAGCCGTGCAAATAAACGAAAGGTATCGAGATTTTAAAGAAATATGCATGCACTTTCGGGAGCAAATTAGATTCGGAAGCGGTTTCCACGAAATCCCACATTTCTTTGTTGGGTCTATCTCGATGAATTAAAGTAGTGGTAGTGTAATACTAAGGTTTTCAAAACAAACCAAAATATTAATTTCCTGTGCGTACAAAACATTAACAGTTCCTATTTTGAAATGTCTAAAGATAAAGCGATTTGCAATAATAAAAAAAAAACATCAACATTTACTTAAGTCGCCCATTGTCGGGTTAAAAAAATACGATAGTGCGTATCCACGTAAAAGGAAAATGGTTTAAGTCAAATATCTGATTAATTGCACAACAAAAGTCTATATCAACAATGCTTTGAGATATGTTTTGACATAAGTTCTTTCTTTGTAAAAAGTATATAGGGCCGGTAAGAGCGCTACGTTGATAAGAAGTGATTCAGTTTTGAAACGACGTTTCACGTATTATAAAACGACGTTAAAAGCGTGCGCCGACACCCATTTACTAGTGTTACGTTTTAATTCATATCTTCGCGAGTATTGGAAATAGCCCTCTGTAGCCACACCAGAATCAAGGAAAATGATTAGTCCACATTACTGATAATTTTTAGTTTCATTGGACGTTTCAAATAAAAGTTATCGCAAAAGTTCACGAATTCTTGGGACAACCCTCGTACATTATATTCTTTCCAAGCGACTAGAATGCCACAGATTTAGTTTTAATATAGCTGCGTTTGCAACATTTTGGTGGCTAAAGAACGATTTGTATAGTTACATAGCCCTTTCTGGTGGCTATCTTTAGATTAAAAATTTTTCTTTGCACCGTTTTTGTAACATGATGACAACTGTATAATCATGTAAAGGGATAAATAATTAAATTTTGATGTCAATGACATATTTGAAAATTAATTAAAAGTTTGTAATCAAACTGCTTGAAATTTAGATTTTTTAATCTTTGTGTATTTAAAAATGGTTCCCAACACCAACCACTTTTTTCATATTTTAATTGACAAGAATGGTCAATCGGGATTTCAAGTAAGCGTTGTAAAAAACAAAAAAACGACAACAACAAAAAATGGCAACGAAATTTGAATTTTCCACAAAAAAGTGACATATCTTAAGTATATCATTAATAACCATTTTATTGGTAGGTTGAAATTAAATGTTGCACAATAGATTAGACTCGGAGAGCTATTCCCGATTCGATCGTTGGGGCAGGTACCGGTCTGACTCGATTTCTTCACCCTACATTTCTGACTCGGATTCAGACTGTGATAATGCTACATCTTCAAAGCGAGTGGGCTCAAACGATCTCAGTTGAACATGTGGATAAGTGGGTAACAGGATAGATTTTCTTCGTTTCATTTGAAAGTGGTCATATTTACGATGCTCTCTTTGTTTATCTAGAACGGGGAATCCCTCGCAGTGACGTCATATCTATTGCGCATGCGCGTGTACGTATTTCTGGCCAGGTAAAATTTTCCAATAAATCACGGTCGTATTTTTGTCAATACCGTTCTTTTAATTTTGTTTTTTTCGACGCGAACTTTTCATGTCGCCTTATTTCATTCATAATTACCAGGAGATGTTTTAAACACACGTTCCAAAATTAGCTTTTCATTTGATCTTTAACACCCCAAATTGCTGAGCCATATTCTATTACTGGCCAGACCAAAGAATCATAAAGCTTTGTAAAAACATCGTAGGTAAAGCCGCCAATCACTTTGCATTTTGCAATCAGAAGACCAAGAGCACGGTTTGCTTTCAAAGCTACTGCTTTTGCTGTAACATTGTAATCCAAATGCTCATGTAAAACAAGACCTAAATAAGTATATCTATCAACACATTTCAACACAGAATTACCACAACGAAATACAACTTCTGTCCTAGATTTGCAATTTGGTCTAAAATGTACAATGTTACTTTTAATTGGATTTATCGACATATTGTTAGACAAACACTATATATTGAGCTGGTCTAGTGAAATTTGTAAATCTTCAGGTTTGTCCGCTAATAAAACAATATCATCAGCGTATAAAAGTATACAAACATTATCATTGTCTATTTCTATCCCACAATTGAAAGATTTGAGATAAACAGCTAGGTCATTAATAAATAAATTAAAAAGCAAGGGAGACAACCCACAACCTTGTCTTAAACCAAGTTTTACCTCAAACCACTCAGTGCAAAGTCCATTCACACGTACACAGGATGAAATCGACGAATAAAGAGACTTAATTGCGTAATACAACTTCCCTGAAACACCAATATCATTTAGCTTGTTCCATAAGTTATCTCTATCAATAAATCATATGCTTTCTTAAAATCGATAAATGAACAAAATGTTGATTTTTTAACCCTTTTTCTTGATTCTATAATACTTGTTAAAGAAGACAAATGGTCAATAGTATTGCGATTTTTTCTAAAACCATTCTGTTCATCAACAATCTTAGAATTATTATGTGATTATTGTTAAACATATAATATTATAATTTTACTGTTAAAAGAATTTCTTTGACACCAATTAATGACAAAAACTTCGATGACAGGTGATTGTTTTGTAAACAGTGATTGTAATTTAAGAAATTCACGCATATTGTGATCAATTACTTGATAGCGTTCGTGCATAACGACATCAATGTCTAATTACGCAAAATCTACCCTTATAAAGCAACACGTGCAATTTCAGATTCATTTTCCCGAAAGTTCTTCATCATGTTGGGAATGAAATGCTATTACTAAATTGGTTCGGAATAAAACGTCTTTGCGCAGATTTGAAATGAAAAAAAGTTAAATTTACGGAGGAACAACGTCAAAGTACCAGTGGGTTATGGTCGCCTAAGGCAGGTTTCATAAGACAAGCCGTCGTAGATGAGTGATGTTTCGGGACACACTATCTCCAACCTACTTTTTAACGCGAGTTACTGTTTTATGTACAGAGTTATACAAGTGTGTCACGTAAAAAATAACGTTCGTCTCGCACGGAGAATACCGTAACGACATTCGAGTTATTTCATTCTTACCACAACTTCAAAGACAATTTTAGTCTGTAGCCGACGTAGAATCTCCAGTCATACCTCGATACGAGAGGTTCTTTTGCGATTATTAAAAAGGATCTCATGTTTTGTTTTGATTTTTTACAATATTTTTTAAGAACTTAGATGTTTATTTACCACATGATTTCATGAAAAGTACTACAGAAACATCGAACTTCAATTTCCACCAGAGCCGTTAAACCTCATAATATACGAGCTACCTAGAGACCTAACCTGTTTTCAAATGCAAGCGTTAAACAAATGTTTAAAAAATGTATCCCGCAAACGTGCAGAGCGGGGTAACCTTTTAAATGTTCACATACGTTGTAGTATCATGAACACATATTATGTATCGGCTTACGGACTTACAGCGAATTTTGAGAGGAAGGAATTCTCTAGTACTTTTAGACATATGATTGTCCACAGTTTGCAATCGCCTCGGCCATTGACAACAAATCTAGTAGACCGCCTCATATATTTTGAAAACCGCCATTTGTCTACAAAATAGTTTGTATTTAGTCTTTGACATAATGTGTTAACGGAGGATGATGTTTTTAGTTATCTTCTTTACTACGATTCATCATTATAAAAAAGGATTTGAAATTATGCGAGAGTTAGATAGTATACTTTTGAATGAGGCCTCTTAAATTTATTACAGTTCATGTAAATCGTCATAAAAAGCATGAAGTGGTAACAGTAAAGCTTCTGACTAAATCTTTCTTTGCACAAATATGACATTCTTTGTAATCCTTGAAATTAGAAGCCTTTTTTCGTTCTTTCTTTCTACTATAAATGGAACCTGATGATCCTTAATCGATCATCTTTCTGAAAAAGTTAAATCAAGATTGGGAACAAATGACCCCTTGAGCGTACACGTAGAAATTGTCAATGGAGAAAGGCGGATTAAAAGACAGCGATGTTTAAGCTTCCTTGTTTGTTTTTTTTTTTATCTTAAGCCCCGTTCCCACTGTCACGGTTTGGACCCACGATTAGTCCCGGATGAGTGGTCCGGGGGAAACCGTGACAAACCGGGAATACAACCGTGGCGGCACCGTGAATATCCTGGACCATCCGGGATGAACCTTGTTGAATCCGGCAACCGACCCCGGATGTTTTAAAATGTTTAATACAACCGCCAGTCACCGGGACTCACCGGGAGGATGTCAAGAATCGGCTTAATCCGGAGAAACACCGGCATATTCCGGGGCAAGTCCGGTTCTCTACCCTGGCTCAACCGTGATAGTCCCTGATGATCCGTGGACATTTTCAGCTTAAGCCCCGTTCCCACTGTCACGGTTTGGACCCCCGGCTAGTCCCGGATGAGTGGTCTGGGGGAAACCGTGACAAACCGGGAATACAACCGTGATATGAAGGGACGATACCGGCGGCTACCGGTGCGCTACCGGCGACGACCGGGGTTACACCGGGTCGTACCGGGATCAACCGGGATCACGCCGGCCCCTGCACCGTAAATACACCGTGGCAAACCGGGAACAAATCGGGATAGTCCGGGGTCGAACGGGAAGATCCTGCTAGTAAACCGGGGGTACACCGGGGCAATGTCGGGAATATGGGAATATGAATAATTTTTTAGAGAAAAGATCCCGGATCATCCCGGAATACCGGCTCTTTCCCCACCGGGAGGTACCGTGGGTGTCCGGGACCAACACCATGACAGTGGGAACGGGGCTTTAAATACTTGCGTGGATAAAAGTTCTTCGTGTCGTATTTTACGCCAAACTCAACAGTTTAAGTCATGTAAAAGGGTTCCAGTTTAAATTCTCAACCTAAAAACTATAGAAAAAGGGTAAATTCAAAGTACTGAAAGTACTGATGGTGAACGAATCTGGTGGCATTCTAGAGTGATATATTGAATTCGTTGAGAAAAGAGTAATCATAAGTGTAAAAAAAATAGTCAAGGGTAAGTGTCTCGACAAAATTTAGACAATTTGGCAATTTCAATGTAAATTCAAAAAGAGAGAAAGAGAAAGAGAGGAAAATAAAGATAGAGAGAGCGACAGATAGACAGAGCGAAAGAGACAAAAAATGGCAACTATAGTGTCTAGACTTATAATCATTTTTTTAAACTAAAAGGCAGTTCAATATATGCATGCGGAACCCGTATTTTACAAGGTCAAAAAGCAGTTTTTCTGCATTTTAACATAAGACGTCATCCGCTATGGCTCTAGAACTTTAACGACCTGAATGGGATCCCCCATCCTCCGAATTAAAAGACCGCTGTATTCAACTAAAACGCTGTAATTACAGGATTTTGGTCTCTTTTCGGTGATATGCAGAGTTGTGTGAAAGGATAATTATTTGATGCCATGGCTTAAAAAAGAATTAAAGAAAAACAATACGATTTATGTAGATAGGTATTTCGTACAGCTAATGGATTTTCCAAATATAGTCGTAATTTAAATTCTATTGCTCCTACCAATCGGTGGATATTCATAAACTTAAGAGGTTAGTTAATGGCAGCTATGTAGGGATGTATGCTTGTAATAGTTCTTGTGCGAGAAATACCAGATTCCACGTTTAGGTGTTTAGGCGATTGATTCACAATCCGAATTTCGTCTTGTAGGTTATAAGATATTAACATATATGGCAAAACTCATATTATGTAAATATCGCCTGTGTTTCAGTCACTGCGATTTTACAGAAAAAATGTTAATACTGGTCATCAGTGTTCAGAAAAAGACCTTCAAGAAAAATGTTTTTTCGGTTATATTTTAAGGAATAAGTCACCCAAAAAGCAGCAAAACTGCTCCGAATTCTATTACTGCACAGTGGCAGACATGCAGAGACAACATCGCGAACCACCGATTAAATTTAAGAGAGTTTGAGAAAGTTTAATTTCACTATATCCCTGCGGGCCTATCTTTGCACCTAGGCATTGACTCACGTATCAACGTTACAATCAGTAACATCATGGATTTCCCATTTACATTGATCAAAACCATTCTTAACCGCTCGCTCGGCGCTCCTGTCTTTCAAACCAAATAGGGTTCATACTTATTCAAACAAAAGGTACAAGAAAGGTGTCGAATTATTCTTAAAACCCGTCTCGAAACTGACTGTCGCATTTTGAAAAGTTATGTAAAACCCGATTGCATAAACCACAGATGTCACTAGACTGGTTACAATGCTATAAGGTGTGTACGGTAAATATGTTGTGCCCGATCTTGGGAAAGTGATCATTTTTAAGATTGAGCAACCGGTGTTTGCCCGTTCTTATGAATGGGTGCTAAATCTTAAGATTGAGCAGATAGATTTATTATCTGCTTTTACTATTGAAATACGTAATGAAAACTCTTTTTGTTATACGAACATAAATTAACAAGGTGAAATTTTTATTCGGTTAACAAAAACCCTTTAAATTACCCACTTTGATAACGATATTTTGAACACTTTTCCCTGTGTTCCGAAAAATCAAGTTCGGCAACAAAAAACGAAAGAAATGATACAGATCTGTTATTCCAGGTTATTTTGTAAACGACATCGCAGAGTATGTATTAATTTATTTTTGTTAATTATGAATCTCGGTCCGTCCGCCCTACATCCATTTCGCCCTAATGTCTGTTCGCCTCGGGTCAGATTGCCAAAATTCCCGTCCGCCCGGTTTCTGGTAGACAACTAAGCAGAGAATTAATTGCTTAGAAGTATTAGGCTTATATCTTTTGCTCTTTCGATTTTTAACGTCACCAAAAAACGATGTTCAGTCAAGCATTATAGACTTACGGAACTATTTCATTTAAAAAGGGTTATACTATTTTGTTCTCCAAGAAAATGACTTTTAAGATATCCAACATAATCCAACATGTTCTTTGAAAATGCAAATTAGACAGTTTTGTGCTTGAAATAAATGACAATTACCTTATAAACGAAATATAGTTATCAAAGCTTTTATCATACAAACATAAATTAACAATGTGAAATTTATAGATATTTTGAACACTTTTCCCTGTGTTCTGTAAAATCAAGTTTGGCAACAAAAACGAAAGAAATGATACGGATCTGTTATTCCAGGTTATTTCGTAAACGACATTGCAGAGTATGTTTTAAATTATTTTTGTAAATTATGATTCTCGGTCCATCGGCCCCTCATCCATTTCGCCCTAATTCCTGTTGGCCCTCGGGTCAGATTGCCAAAAATCCTGTCTACCCAAGGTCTGTTTCAATCGCTCTTTACCTTAGAGTATAAATTGCAAAGAAGTGTTACCCCTTTATAATATGAAACAAGGCAAAGCCTTAAAAGCAAGTGCAGCTTATCTCGAATCCTCTCTTTAGTTTTCATGTTATGGTTTTTATTTTTTCATTATTTTGACAGTTAGTTATTCTTTAAAATGTGTTCTGTATTCATCATCGAAATGGCAAAAATAATCTATCAGAAACAAGATAATCAAGCAAAAACTACTAAGATAATGTTCATATGTGTCACAATGCTTCTTCAAAATGTGTAGAACATGTGGTCTGATTAATTCAAGGGATAGGGTGGGGCAGAAATAAATAGGTCAATGACATTTCGTCGAAAGACAATTTGTCGAATACAACATATTGTCGAATACGACTACTGGTCAAGGTGACATTCTGTTGTGGACATTTTGTCAAAAACTCAAAGAACGACAATTTGTCGAAATGACAAAGTAAATTTTGATCAAATGTTGTATCTACATATAACTACTATCATCGACATAAAGTCCAAGCTTGGGTGAGATTACCCATTAAAGGAATTTATTTATTCCTATTACTTACTCGAACAAACTTACAGTAAACTCTGAATTTACTTCATATACATTGTTTGGGAAAAAAGTCTGATTTCATCATATAATTCAAATATGATTTTCAACGAACTTTAAATGACTTTTCAACAAAAAAATTTGGCGAAACGTCTGACTCGACCAAATGTTATTCTGACCAATTGTCGTATTTGCCAAAGTGTCTTTTGACGAAATGTTGTGCACCAGAAATAAATAAGGGGATTGGACTCACCTTTTGGTCAATCCAGTTAATAAGGCCAGGGCAAAAAACAGTGTCAAAAGGGTAAATGGACCCATTACCTAAATTATCATGCATTTGAGGTTTAGTATAACATGTAGATGGTAACAGCATTTAAGAAGCACCTTTTTTATGTGGTAATTTGTCATTAATGTGATGGTGAGCAAGACATCAATTCAACAAGTCTATTTATAATCTTTTTTAAAGAGACAATCAAGCACAAGAACAATGAATTTATGTTATTGAATAAGAGATAATTACATTTCCTACAGCTTTTATCCGTATGTCAGCCCTGTAAGATGAGAGTATTGTGACTATAACTTAAACATTAAGTACAGCTCTTTCCTATTTTTAGTCTTCTCATATTGGATGTTATATGAAAAAAGGTAGTAAATTATCACAAAATACATGTTGTTAGATTTCCTTGTATGAAAATCAACAAAGGGAAATAACTCAAAAAATGAAAAATATGTAGAGTTATAATTCTTGTGCACTACACTCCACAATCATGAGAGATAAAGTTAGGTAAAGTTACGATTCTTTTGCACTGTACTCCATTATCATGGAAAAGAGGAAAGTATCTGCTGGATATAGGGTGACATAGCTATGCTCTGGACAGAGTAGTGGACAACGGTCCCTGGAATGCTGGGACACCACAGATGATCACATAATAATATCTCCTGTCTTTTGAAAGCCTTATAAAAAGGAAGTTGCTGGCCCCATTGTCTTAATGTTCAAGACACTGTGGCTATACAGTCCTTGGTGGACAGACATTAGATTTCCAGGAGTTTTTTTTTCCTTCAAAAAAGACAGAAAACACCACAACTTAAAATGGTAGTCATACTTATTAAAAAAAATTCCATACACACACAAAATATTTTTCATTGGAAAGTTTCATGTTAATGAAAATTTTGATCTCCATCTTTCATGCGACATTTGATAAAATAATTTGTCTTCCACCCAACGAAAAAATGAAAATAAGTGTCCTTAGTTGGATCACCAACTGATATTTGTTTTCTGTCAATGGGTTAATAATCATATGCCTATGTGGGATAGCAGCTGAAGGCCTGAAAAAGGATGTTATGAAAGTACTGGTAAGAGAAATACAAGGAATCTATAGATGGATGCTCCAGTCACACACATTCTTTCCGACATTTTGTTCTTACAAATAGGATTGATAATCATTAAACTATGGGGGATACTTTAAGAGCTCTATAAGTACCTCAGGTTCAATAAGAATTACAGTATTTCTATTAGAAAGGGATTGGCTTTTATTAGAGTCCACACTATACAATTTTATATTATGATGATGAAAAAAAATGGTCAAAAATAAACATAATCTGTGAACAAGGTGCCAAATTGTCACAAGATACGCCCGTCACACTGCTTAGTATCAATTGGGGGTTTGAATAGAACTGAGGTTATGTTGAATGAATATTTTTTGCACCCATGAAGTTTCATGATCCTAGCTATTATACTTTTAGAGATATACTCCGGACACGATTCTAGTATGAAAAACAACAAAGGGCAATAACTCAAAAAATAGGCCAGGTAGAGTTATGGTTCTTGTGCACTGCACTCCCCCTTTGTGAGATCTATACACCCATGCAGTTTCATGATCCTAGCTATTATACTTTTAGAGATATACTCCAGACAAGATTCTAGTATGAAAAACAACAAAGGGCAATAACTCAAAAAATAGGCAAGGTAGAGTAATGGTTCTTATGCACTGCACTCTCCCTTGGTGAGATCTATGCAGTTTCATGATCCTAGCTATTATACTTTAAGAGATATACTCAAGACAAGATTCAAGTCTTAAAAACAACAAAGTGCAATTATTAAAAAAAAGGGCAGGTAGAGTTATGGTTCTTGTGCACTGCACCTCCCCCCTCTTGGTGATATCTATACACCCATGAAGTTTCATGATCCTAGCTATTATACTTTTAGAGATATACTCCAGACAAGATTCTAGTATGAAAAACAACAAAGGGCAATAACTCAAAAAATAGGCCAGGTAGAGTTATGGTTCTTGTGCACTGCACTCCGCAATGATGAGAAGAATACAATTGCCAAGTTTGAAGTCCATCAGACTTTAAGTGACAGAGTTATGCTCAGGACAAAGAAGTGGTCGCCGCCGGACGTCACAGATGATCCCATAATATTTCCCGTCTTCGACAGGCGCATAAAAATGGTAAAATTTACAATGGAAAAGGCGCAAAAAAAGTCTGTTTAATTTTTAGAGACTTTGGTTGAGAGGGTATGAGCCTTTATTAGTCTGGGATCAATATTTTGTAAAAACACACAAAAAAAGGACGAATTCAACCTCCGAAATGGGGGATGGGGGTTTATAAGAGAATAGGGCTAAATAAGAATTTTTACGGTAAGAAGTTGGAGCGTCAAAAAGGATAACATGGTAGTACATTTATTTCTTACAGGTCAAGAATAAAGCATAGAAAACAAGCTAAATGAGGTTACAATCAGTTTAAAGCAGATAACTCTGAAACTTTTTAATATGAAAGTTAAAATATCAATTTATTATTTATAATTTTCCCCTTTTTTCCATCCTTTTGTGTTCATTTATTTGTCTGTTAAATGGGATATCTGCAATAGTTTTTATCATGATGAATGTTGAGCTATCTTTCTGTATATTAATAAGTAGGGCCTACAACCATATACAAAATTACCTTTCTATTCAACTTAGGTAAAATAATTGTCATTTTACCATTTGTTTGAGACTAAATAAGTGCCATAAAGACATTTTTGTCAAGTTTCAGATAAAAGTTGCCTGAGTCACAATCAACTTTAAAAATCATTGATTGAGAGCCTGCATAATTCACTGTAATATTAGAGCTATTTGCTTGAAACTGTTAAGATTCAATAAATTGCCAATTGTTGCTACATTTTTATACGCCCGTCGAAGACGGGACGTATTATGGGATCACCCATGACGTCCGGGTGTCTGGGCGTCCGGGCGTCTGGGCGTCCGGGCGTCCGGGCGTCCGGCGGCGTCCACTTCTTTGTCCGGAGCATAACTCTGTCACTTGAAGTCCGATTGACTTCAAACTTGGCAATTGTATTTTTCTCATCATTGCGGAGTGCAGTGCACAAGAACCATAACTCTACCTGGCCAATTTTTTGAGTTATTGCTCTTTGTTGTTTTTCAGACTTGAATCTTGTCCGGAGTATATCTGTAAAAGTATAATAGCTAGGATCATGAAACTTCATGGGTGTATAGATCTTGCCCAGGGGGAGTGCAGTGTACAATAACCATAATTCTACCTGGCCTATTTTTTGAGTTATCGCCCTTTGTTGTTTTTCAGACTTGAATCTTGTCCAGAGTATATCTGTAAAAGTATAATAGCTAGGATCATGAAACTTCATGGGTGCAAAAAATATTCATTCAACATAACCTCAGTTCTATTCAAACCCCCAGTTAATACTAAGCAGTGTGACGGGCGTATCTTGTGACAATTTGGCACCTTGTTTTTTATAGAATATGATATATCTATTAAAGATAATAAAAACAACAACAAACTATACATTCGCATTAAAGTTCACAAATGAATAGAAAAATTAATGATTTACTGACAAGACTTTCCAGTCTATAACAATAACAACAACAACAACTCTCTCTTCATGCAGACGCATTGACAAATTAAAGCTACATAATAGTCTTACTCAGTCATCAACAGTCAATAGGTTAGTAGACATGTACATAAAATATAAAAGGTAACAGTTTTTAAACTCCAATAAGATATAGGAATCCTTCTCTAAAATGAGACTAGAGTCAGTAAGCTAATCAATGGAGATGATAGTACCAACACTTAACAAGCTGTTCAAACACTTTACATGTAAAAACTTTCTTTGAATGATGGTGACGTGTACAATTGCTCAGACTTAGCTAATACTAATTAAATTTGGGCAGGGAGAGGACAGGGAGTTATTGTAATGAGAAACAATGGATATAAGGCATAGATTGATAGTGGGTAGACTTATGACCAGGTGCTTAGTTGGCTCAGTTGGTAGTGCTCAATGTTAGTGCGCTAGGGGTTGTTGGCTCAAATAATTGGGCACATCTTTTCTTTCCTTAATTTACTTCAATTTGTCAGAGGTAAACTGATAATGTTTGGTTCAGCCATTTGGGAGCAATATGGCCCATATATGAAATGGGTTCCAATTGGTTAAAAGAGGGTGAGTGTACTAATCAATTGGAGGTAGACTCAGACTCATGACACAGAGTTCTGTCCAGGCTGCGCTATTGCATGAATGCTGCTAAAAATTGCAGATGGTGCAGAAAAAATAAAAAAGATTGGCAAAACCACATGCTGAATTTTACACCAAAATTGGTGTAAAGAAGACTTCCGTGATATTCTTGTAGTATTTAGCCTTCTCCATAAAAATGAATATTGTACCCTGCGCGGCGCTATTGAATAGACAACTGAAAATTAAATATGTAGGGTACCATTCCATGTTTACATGTTTCTGAGCAATTGATCAAACTTAATAAGTTGCCAAAGGACTTTTTTTTGTCTTTTTCACATGGAATGTGACCCAAAAAAGAGAAAGCTTATGATGAAATTGATTCCCCAAGCCTTGATCTTGTCCTCAAACACCTAGCTGATCAGGCTTCATTGCTATGTTTGTTGCAGATTCTCAAGAATCTGTCTTGGTAAAAAATCACTAAGTGAGCAGGGAATGCCTTGAATTAAATAAATAACTCAGTCGATAACAGGGGTGTGGAATTTCCATGCCCGACTTGTCTGACACAGGCTTTTCTAATTGCCGGCAAGTACACTTTCCTAGGCCACTTGTCCATGGACAAGTAAATACCAGAGCAAATTTATCTTAATACAGTACTAAAAAGATCTAGGAGAAAGTCATCCTTTTCTTTGTATCAAAGGGAAGAAAACTGGGGTTTTCTTTAACCATGTGATTTAATTAATGTAACAACAAATCACTTTGAAAACCCTCCATGTTGAATAAATATGCATGGTCGAAGATTGGTCCATCTTTCCTTTTTATACGCCCGTCGAAGACGGGACATGTTATTGGATCACCCGTGGCATCCAGCTTCCGGGCGTCCAGCGGCGTCCACTTCTTTGTCCGGAGCATAACTCTGTCACTTGAAGTCCAATGGACTTCAAACTTTGCAATTGTATTCTTCTTATCATTACGGAGTTCAGTGCACAAGAACCATAACTCTACCTGGCCTATTTTTTGAGTTATTGCCCTTTGTTGTTTTTCAGACTTGAATCTTGTCCAGACTTAATCTCTTAAAGTATTATAGCTAGGATCATGAAACTTCATTGGTGTATAGATCTCACCAAGGGGGAGTGCAGTGCACAAGAACCATAACTCTACCTGACCTATTTTCTGAGTTATTGCCCTTTGTTGTTTTTCATACTAGAATCTTCTCCGGAGTATATCTCTAAAAGTATAATAGCTAGGATCATGAAACTTCATGGGTGTATAGATCTCACCAAGGGGGAGTGCAGTGCACAAGAACCATAACTCTACCTGGCCTATTTTTTGAGTTATTGCTCTTTGATGTTTTTCAGACTTGAATCTTGTCCCGAGTATATCTCTAAAATTATAATAGCTAGGATCATGAAACTTCATTGGTGTATAGATCTCACCAAGGGGGAGTGCAGTGCACAAGAACCATAACTCTACCTGGCCTACTTTTTGAGTTATTGCCCTTTGTTGTTTTTCAGACTTGAATCTTGTCTGGAGAATATCTCTAAAAGTATAATAGCTAGGATCATGAAACTGCATGGGCGTATAGATCTCACCAAGGGGGAGTTTAGTGTACAATAACCATTATTCTACCTGACCTATTTTTTGAGTTATTGCCCTTTGATGTTTTTCAGACTTGAATCCTGTCCAGGGTATATCTCTTAAAGTATAATAGCTAGGATCATTGAACTTCATGGGTGTATAGATGTCATCAAGGGGGAGTGCAGTGTACAAGAACCATAATTCTACCTGGCCTATTTTTAGCTCACCTGAGCACGAAGTGCTCAAGGTGAGCTATTGGGATCGTAGAATGTCCGTCGTCAGTCGTGCGTCGTGCGTCGTCCACAATTTCTTTAAACATCTTCTCCTCCTAAACCAGTGGGCCAATCTGGATGAAACTTGGCAGGGATGTTCCTTGGGTCAAGCTCTACCAAAGTTGTTCAAATAAATGAAATCCACCCTTAACTTTCCCTTTACCCTTAACAAAAAGGGTGAAAATATGAAAATCTTTAAAAATCTTCTTCTCTGAAACCAGATGTCAGACAGCTTTCATATTTGGTATGTAGCATCATCTAGTGGTCCTCTACCAAGTTTGTTCATATCAAGACCTTGGGGTCATATTTAGGCTTTGCCCGGGCCCAACCCTTTTTACATAGAATCGAAAAGCGAAAATCTTTAAAAATCTTCTCTGAAACCAGATGGCAGACAGCTTTAATATTTGATTTGTAGCATCACCTAGTGGGCCTCTACAAGGTTTGTTCATATCAACACCCTTGGGTCATATTTGGGCTTTGCACGGGTGCATCCCTTTAGCTCTTATGAGCACGAAGGGTAAAAAAACGAAAATCTTCAAAAATCTTCTTCTATGAAACCAGATGGCAGACAGCTTTCATATTTGGTATGTAGCATAATCTAGTGGACCTCTACAAAGTTTGTTCATATCAAGACCCTAGGATCATATTTGGGCTCCACCCGGGCACAACCCTTTTTACATAGAATCAAAGTGCGAAAATCTTTTAAAATCTTCTTTAATCGAAACCAGATGGCAGACAGCTAACTGCTTTAATATTTGGTGTGTAGTATCACCTAGTGGGCCTCTACCAAGCTTGTTCATATCAAGACCCTTGGGTCATATATGGGCTTTGCACGGGTGCATCCCTTTATCTCTTATGAGCACGAAGGGTAAAAAAAACGAAAATCTTCAAAAATCTTCTTCTATGAAACCAGATGGCAGACAGCTTTCATATTTGGTATGTAGCATAATCTAGTGGACCTCTACCAAGTTTGTTCATATCAATACCCTAGGATCATATTTGAGCTCAACCCGGACGCAACCCTTTTTACATAGAATTAAAGAGCGAAAATCTTTAAATCTTCTTTATTCGAAACCAGAGGACACACTGCCTTCATTTTTGGTATGTAGCATCATCTAGTGGGCCTCTACCAAGTTTGTTCATATAAAGACCCTTGGGTCATATTTGGGCTCCAACCGGGCACATCCCTTTCAGCTCATCTGAACATGATGGGTGAAAATAGGAAAACCTTCAAAAATCTTCTTCTCTGAGACCAGAAGGCAGACAGCTTTCATATTTAGTATGTAGCATCATCTTATGGACCTCTTTCAGGTTTGTTCATATCAAGACCCTTGGGTCACATTTGGGGTCCACCCGGGTGCATCCCTTTTGACATAGAATCAAAGAGCACAAAGGCATATCTGTTTTGCTCTTCGCTGAAAATGTTCCATGGTATTGATCTTAGGCAATTATCTTCTTTTTGACATCTGCCTATCTAATTAATTTGATGTCCCAGGGGTCAAAGAGACTCAGGTGAGCGATCTAGGACCATCTTGGTCCTCTTGTTTGAGTTATTGCCCAAAACATGACAAAAAATTAATTCAAAATAACCTCAGTTCTATGCAAACCCCCAGTTTATACTAAGCAGTGTGACGGGCGTATCTTGTGACAATTTGGCACCTTGTTTAGAAGGTGTCTTTACACTGTCCATATTTTGTATAGAGTCCTTGCATCACAACATTTCCAAAAATGCACTGTTGTCTGAAGGAGACAGTCTTGAAAAAATATAAATTTAATCTAATACAATACCTTCTCTCTGTGATATTAAGCTCTAATAAGATCTTACTGGGGTTTAATTTTTCACGCTTTATAACACTGGTGAATGTTGATAACCAATGTTCTCCAAAGATATGCATTTTAAAATAACATTAAATTCAAACCTACAATTTAAAAGGAAAGGCAGAAAGCTATTATTTTTGACTGCATGCAGCAATCCTCTTTTACAGATATACCCACATGTAGTTACAATTTTGGTATCATTAATATTTCAGGAGACATGCCCTTCATAAATCTAGTGATAAAATGCTGTGTGGGAGCCATTAACCCTTTGCTGTTTAATCCCTGCTTTTTACGTACCTGTGATTTTATGTCGAGAAATCATTGTGAAAATTTCTGACGAGCAATTTCTTCTTTTTCCACACTATTTTCTACCCTACTGACGAGCAATTTCTTCTTTTTCCACACTATTTTCTATCCTACTGAATGGTTATTTTTCAAATTTAATCCACTTTTAATTTTCGTCTGCAAAACCTTTGAATTCTGACGGGTCCAAAATTTTGTAAAACAGGAAAGGGTTAACAAAGGATATCCTCTTTGCTGAAACAGCATGGGAAAAGTTTACTAGGTGAGCAAAGTTTTATGTTTTGTTTCATGCAGAGAAGACTTACTAGTAGAACTGACAAAACAGAACCCAGTTCAAACTGAAACCATTGTGGTGCTCCAGACCCAGAAACATCTGTAACACAAGAGCCAATTATTCCCAACTTACTTATCAGATATTTTGAAAGAAGGGGTATGTTCAATATATATATTCACTACAATAAATTTTGTTAGTTTGTACCAGTAGTGTACATTTTTCTGGCTCCAATTGTCATTCAGAAAGTAACTGTACATCACAAAGTGTTTGAAAATGAAAATTATTTGTTTTTTAACTCCATTGGCCAAAGGCCACTGGGGCTATTTTCATACCTAATAAGTATTGTAGCATTAAGACCTAGCCACTAGGTTCCTCTGAGGACAATAAAGGATAGCAATAATCAAATGACTTGTTTTGTCTTAAGTTTGTTTGAATGTATGGACCCCTGTTTCTTTTTATGCCCCTGTTCTTTTGAAACATTTGATACCCTCTGTCTGTCTGTCTGCAAAACTTAACCAACATCCTTAGCATTGCCAATATTTACAAGCCTATTCAAGATGTAAGCCTTATATTTGGTATGATGATAGATATCGACTATATGTATTTGCTGATACCAAAATCAAGGTCATGTGACAATGTCAAAAACAATTGTCAAGGTCAAATAATTCACTGAACCATAATCTTAACATTGCCAATATGTTCAAGCCTATTCAAGATACAAGCGTCATGTTTGGCAATGTGAAAGATCTCAATAATATGCATTCTGCTAATACTAAGGTCAAGTTCATGTGTCAAGATCAAGGTTTTCTGTTAAGGTCAAGTAACTAAAAAAATTAACTATAAAACTTTACATTGCTTATATCTTCAAGCCTATTTAAGGTACAAGCCTAGGCATGATGAAAGGTCTAATTATTGTGCATCTGTACTTACCAAGGTCAAGGTCATGTGAAAAGGTCTTGGCTATCTGTCAAGGTCAAACTTTTTAAAACCTTGTTAAAATTTAAAAGTTCAGTTTATTCAAATCTATTATAGATACCCTTCTCATCATTGTCATAGTGAGATATCTAGGTGATGTTTATTGGTAGGTTTCAAAGTCAAGGTCATGTTAAAAGGTCAATGTCATCTTTCAAGGTCAACTTTTTGTCAAATTGCTGACACAGGTGTATTTGTGTTTCACAAACACCTTTTTTCTTTGTAGAATTGTAGCCAAAACAGCTGTGAGTAAGTGCTGGAGATGTTACAAAAACCAATCTACTGGGGACAATATTCCAAATGCTGCCAAATCAGATATTCCCTCATTTGCAGAGGTGTAGAGGTGTTAAACAAGTATTGATCTGGGTATGTAAACATTTGTTAGAGTAAGGATTTCAGTCCCTAGGTTTTGTAGGCTCAATAATGCCTCCCAAGTCAAGTCATACCCCTCAAACCAATGTTTGAGGGGGGTGGGGTGTTACATAGGAGTCAGCTAGTCGGTCAGTCTGCCTATCAGTCTGTTGCTCTTTTGGTCTGGTAGTTTACTTAAATTATAGCTACAGCTCTGAAATTAATATAGATACATGTACAATTATCTGCATATGAAGTTGTGCACCCACAATTTTGAAGCCCCTACTATCATTGGTTACTGAAATATCTTCCCTTGTATTTCTCCTTGCTATTGCATGTACTCACATAAAATCTCCATATGTAGTTGTGCTCCTTTTGGGAAATTATAGTTTTTAACCACATGACTTTGGAGAAATAAAAACACATGAAAATAAATTCAAGTATTTTTAGCTCACCAGAGCACTTTAATAGTGCTCAAGTGCATCTGTCAACAATGTTCAAACGACATCTCCTCCTAAACTACCAGACCAATTTACACCAAATTATATAGGAATGTTTGCTTGGTGGTCCTCTACAAAAATAGCTAACATTGGTTGCAATGGCAACATATTTTTTAAAGAAAATATTTAAAATTCTTCTGATGTTGAACCAGAAACCCTACAAACTTGAAATTTGACAAGGATTATCAGGTCATAGACCTTTTTCAATATAGCTAAAATCATGACCGTTGGTCCACCAGGGGCAGAGAAACAGGGGTAAGGGGGGTGGACTTGGATCAAATAAGCTTAAGCTTTCAAAGTTTGTCTTCTGAACCAGAAGCCACACTGCCTTGAAAATTTGGCAAGATCATCAGCTCATAGACCTTTATTGAAATAGCTACAAGTGTCATGATGGACATGGCCATCCCCAGCCGTGAAAGCTTGATAGTAAACTGAAAACAAATAGATTAAGGATTCTTTTGTACTTTAACAGATTGAGCCCCTACAAAATCTAGGTCTGTAAATAACAAAGGGCAAAAACTGGTTCAAGTTTCAAGTTGATAGCTATTATACTTTAGGAGATATGCTCCAGAAAAGGAAAATCATTTTCTCAGAATGTAACTGTTGGATATCAATTAAACATTTTTGGTATGATCTTTGGTTGACCCATTATCATGCAGCCAAAAATTATTTTGATTGGATGAAAAATATGTCTTTTTATGGGCCGTGGTCAATTCTCTATATATTATAGTTGAATCTTTGAAAATCATTTTCCTTGTCAGAAGATTACTACTAGAACCCAAAATATCTAAAAGTCTAGTCAAAACTTTTATTTGCTTTTACAAGAATTTCAAGCTTGTGGAGCAACTCAAGCCATTCATGGCTTTCTAGTTATGATATGGATATCAAGTTTTACCTATGTTCAAACTGTAGCTTTGACATTTTGATAATAAATTGTAGAGTAATACAATACAAGAACATTCTGAACCCCACTTAATCACCATTTAAAAGTTTGGATTCTAGTATGTTTGATAAAAAAGCAAATCTAAATGGTTGACAGCCCAAGTTAAGTATGGCCATGATTTTTGTATTCATGCAGGTATAAATATAAAACCTAATCACTGTATACTGCACAAAGCAGATTCATGCATGTTTGATATTTGATTAAGATTTTAGTCTTATAACTCCATGAAATACAAGCAAGCTGCATTCTCAAAATAAATGATGAATCATTTAATTGAAAGATAAAAACACCTTTTTAAGCCAATCAGAATGTATCAATCTTGATGGACACTGCAATATAAAATGATAGAAATATAAATTTGTTCTCTTGGAGCTGTTAACAAATTTGAACACAAGGAAATTCAACCACATATCTTTGCTCAGTTGTCTTGGTGCTCCATCTGAAAAAGTTGTATTTGTATTACCATGAGATGCAACTCATCAGTATTATGGCATCGATCTGGGTAAGAGGTATTAATCTTGCACACTTCTGCCTCTGAGAGAGTCTCAGAGAGAGCAATTACATCATTAATTTATGATTAATAATTAAAATGATCTTGTAAATGAAAGACTGCCTCGGTGGCCTAGTGGTAAATGCACTCGACCCGTGACCTGGAGGTCCGTGGTTCGAGCCCCACCGTCGCCGGGGTGTGTTTATGGGCAAAACACTTAATAGCCAGCCCTAGTTCACCCGGCTGTAAAAATGGGTAGCAGTGGGTTTAAACCACTGCCTCTCTCTCAGGGACGTGAAAACATCAGGATTGAGTGTTCGAGAGCGATTCTATAAGCTTAAGCTTTCGTCGCAATCGAACTAAAATAAATTAGTATAAACTAAACTAAATGAAAGAGGGTCTGCTTTTTGGCATTAAGTTAGAACTTTAGTTTCAAGCCAAGTCTTTGGTGTCAATTGTTATCTTATGGTATGTAAATTCAATTTTTCACTTTAGGGCCTGATAATTCTGTTATTCCCAACCACAGAGTTATTATCAAATTTTAACAAAGACCTTCTTCATCTTGTTATTTTTCCCAAGGCAAGTTACTTTCTGAAACTCTTTTTTTAACAAATATGTGTTATTGATTGAAGTATCACAGGATTATAATTGAAATGATTATTTGACAAAAGATATCCTGAGATACTTTGAATGGTTTAGAACATGTATTGTATTTTCGTGGCAAGAAAACTTTGGCTCTGGTGTAATTATCTTTAGAGCTCATACAGATTCTGTAAACATTTTGTAATTAGAAAATTAGAAAAACATATTATCTCAGAGAAATTATTACCATAAAAATTTTCTTGAAAATGTTACTGAGGGTTACTCTTTACTTTGGAAAATCTGCGGATCAGATGAAATTCAAGGTTTTTGTAATTGATAATTAATCTTTTTATATATGTTTGTTTTTAAGCAAAATGGAAAACTTAGGTATCACCAATTAATTTGGAAATATTATTTACAGATTCCCATCTGGATTTTGATAGAAGTAGACAAAGGCAACAGAAGAAAAATGGAATTTTGATTTAGAATTGTTGAACTAGAACTGATGAGACATTTAGGACATCATTTCATGACCAACTTTTAGCTATGCCCTTTTAGTAAAAGAAATAAGGTTATTTCTATAGCATCTCAGTCGTTATGCTTACAAAAAAGGTTTGTGATATCTCAGGTATAAAGGCATTCAATTGAACTTTGCAATAAAGCTTATCCAACATTTTGTCACTAGCTTGAAACCAAGAAAGAAAAACACACACACACACAAAAGAAATATAATTGCTTTGCCTATTTCTTGGTATATTTAGGTTTTGTTTCCAACAAATTGCCCATTTTTGGGACATTTGAATCATTGTTGTTCAAGTTTTCTCTCATTGATTAAGTAGACGTCAGGCAATATAGGCTCAGCACAGGCTGCACAACTGTGAAGCCTAAGCTTGGTCTATACTGTCTACAAAAGCTTTGTGTACAGCAGGTATATGTTGTAAACAGAATAAAAATGGTTAATATAAAATTTTATACTGAAATACTCAAATATATCAATCTGTCTTTAATGATCAATTATTCATCTTACTAACTACAAATATGTGGAAAAGAGAAAAATATAGAGTGACCAATTAGAATTTAGTTTCAAATTTTGTTCACTATGAAAGAAGGAATCTTTACTGTCACGGGAGCATCTTTGCATGTATTGCAGAATGAGATGGAAACAGCAAGGAGACATGTCAAGTATGGGAGCCTACAGAATTTAGTAGTATTTTAAATAGACCAAGACAAAATAAAATAACTTTCACTGCCTTTTGTCTTATTTTGTAGTATTTCAGCGTCATTGTCCGAAGTTCAGTGAGCTATTGTCATGGTGGTGTGTCCTTTGTGTATCTAATCCCTCTGTGAATGTGTGTGTAAACTTTTTCATAAAACATAGTTTTCATGTCACTTGAATGAACCCTATTTAAATTTGGAAGGATTCATATGATATCTTGAGAAAAGAGGCCTTAGTCCCAATTATCTTCATTACACTTCATAGCCACAAACCATTAAAGTACAATTACAACTTTGCCAGAAAATTTGATAATCATTAATTGAGTGGGAGAGATGAAGGTTGGCCATATATGACCATCCTGATCCTCTTGTCTTTTATGGGGTATCTTTTTTAAGCTCATCAGGGCACAATGTGCCCAGAGGGAGCTTTAAGGATCACCCTGAGACTGTTGTGTGTTGGCTGTCCTGCGTCATCCGTCGTCAATAATTTTAAAACCATCTTCTTCTCCTAAACCACAGGGCTGATTTCAATGAAACTTTGCCTTAGAGACCCTCTTAAAATTGCTCACAAAAATCTGATAAGCCCATTGATATGGGTGTGATAAGCGTGGCATTTTTAGCTTGGCTGTTTTTGAAGAAAACCCGAGGTATTATGATCACCTTGAAGTCCTTGGTGTTGGCCTTGGTGTGACAAACTTTAACCTTGGTCATAACTTTTGTATGGTAAGTCAAAGAGCCTTCATATTTCACAAGATCATTGCTTAGGACAAGACCTCTCTGTAGATACCAAGTTCAAGGTCATCAATCAAGGTCAAGGTCATTTTTCAAGGTCAAATTTCTTTTAAAATTTAACCTTGGTCAGAACTTTTGAATGGTAAGTCATAGAGCCTTCATACTTCACAAGATCATTGCTTGAGACAAGACCGTTCTGTAGGTACCAAGTTCAAGGTCATAAGTCAAGGTCAATGTCTTTTTTCAAGGTCAAATTTTTTTTGAAAAAATTAACCTTGGTCATAACTTTTGAATTGTAAGCCATAGAACCTTCATATTTCACGTGATCATTGCTTGGGACAAGACCTTTCTGTAGGTACCAAGTTCAAGGTCATTAGTCAAGGTCAAGGTCATTTTTCAAGGTCAAATTTCTTTTAAAAATTTAACCTTGGTCAGAACTTTTGAATGGTAAGTCAAAGAGCCTTCATATTTTAAATGATTATTGCAAGACCTTTATGTAGGTACCAAGTTCATATATTTATTTGCCTAAGAAATAATTAACAGCTGAGCTTTGGCACCCGCTTGCGGTGCTCTTGTTTCACTTTGAAATGATGTGCATCTGCTAATACTAAAGTCAAGGTCATGTGATGAGTTCAGGGTCATATATCAAGGTCAAACTCGAAAACTTAACTTAACAACTTAAAATTGCCGATATCTTCAAGCCTTTTTAAGGTACACCCCTTACATTTTATTTATCTGAATTATATGTAAATGCATCTGTAGATATTATTGTCAAGGTCATGTGACAAGGTCAAGGTCATCTATAAAGGTCAAACTTCCTAAAAAACTTTGTTAAATCTTAACACATTCAGTTTATTCATGCCTTTTTTAGGTACCTTTCTCATAATTTGCAAGATGAAAGATCCATGGGTATCAAGATTAAGGTCAAGGTCATGTTGCAAGGTCAAGGTCATCTGTTAAGCTCAACATTTTGAAAAAAAATGCTGTAACAGGGGCACTTGTATTTTACAAACACATCTTGTTCATTTAATATTTTGGTAAATTAAATGTTGTTTTTTTTTTCAAAATTTTGTTCCGTGACCTTTAAATTTTTAGCTCACCTGAGCACATGGTGGTCAAGGTGAGCTTTTGTGATCATTGAATATCCGTTGTGGGTCGTCAGACTTCAACAATTAAAGTGTTTACACTCTAGAGGCCACAAATATTGTCCAATCTTCATGAAACTTATTCAGAATGTTTGCCAGGTCACAAGGATGAACCATTTTGAAAATGGGAAGGATTTGTGCCATATCACAGGAAAAGGGGCCTAAATGACAATTTTCTTGATTACACTCTGGAGGCCATAAATATTGTCCAATCTTCATGGAACTAAGTCAGAATATTTGTCATGTCACCAGGATGAAATCTTTTGAAAATGGGAAGGATGCGTGCCATATCACAGAAAAAGGGACCTTAATAACAATTTTCTTATTTAAACTCTAAAGGCCACAAATATAGTCCAATCTTCTTAAAACTGTGTCAGAATGTTTGTTGAACCACAAGGATGAACTCTTTTGAGAGTGGGAAGGATCTGTGCCATATTACAGGAAAAGTGGCCTTAATGATGATTTTCTTGTTGACCCCTAGAGGCCAAAAACATGGTCGAATGTTCATGAAACTTAATCAGAATGTTTTTCAGGTCAAAAGGACCCTGGGATCTTATTTGGGCTCCACCTGGGTGCAACTCTTTTTTGAGTTCCAAGTTGTAAAGACTTTCTTCAATTTATCTATGACATATATGGGATCCAATACATTTGGGCTACAAGGATATTTTTAAAGATTTGATCATGTACAAATCTATGTTCCACAACATAGGACCAATTTTCAAGATACTGTAATAATTTGATATACTTTGGTAGACATGAACATGGCAATGCAAATCATTACAAACTTTTCTTGCAAACAGATAAGTTTATGGTTTTTTTTACTGCAAATTTTGCATTTCTGTAAGGGTATCTTTTAACATTATATACCCCCACACCCCCCACACCAAAAAATATATAAATAAAAAAACAAATAAACCTGCTAGGCAAAACAAGGCCATCCGGAAGGTGCAAAAAGTATCAACCCTGGTCTGACCAAAATCTCTGACAGGGATCTTTTTTTGTTGTTTTTGTTTTCTGTATAGTTTCTGAATCTAGAATTATTGAACTACCTTACTGGAAAATTGTGCTGCTGTCCTGGCGCAGTTTGTAGAGCATCAGACTTTATCTAGAGGTCCTTAGTTCGATCCCCAGCGGGGTCACTCTTTCTTTCATTCTTTCAGACTATTTGTCTCCCACCTATGGGTCGATAATCATAGACCTATGTTTGATAGCAGCTGGAGGCTAAAAAAGAATGTAATGGTAGTACTGGTGTGAGAAATACCAGGAATCCATTGTTAGGTGCTCCAGGCAATGCAATATAACTGCATGAAAATGTTGAAAACGGTGTAAAACCCCATTAAAAATGAAAAAAAAAATGGGAAATTATCCATGCTGAATCAAATATGTTTTTCAAAAATTTCTTTTTGTGTGATACATCACACATGAATTATGATAGTGCAAACATATAGCAGTACATTGTCAGATTAGCAAGGAAAAACTAATTGTCAGCTTATTACATTAAACTGCTTAAATAATAATTATGTAAAAGTCTACTTCCTTCACTTATAAGAAAATATTTTTGAATATGGAAGTTTGAAACAGAAAAAACAATCTAGTACAAATCTGCTTCACATATGCATACTGGGAAAATGTTTTTAGATTCATACTTCAATGAATTAAAAGAAAAATCCCTTCATCTCTTAATCAAAACATTTAATGATAGAAATCAAAGCAAGAAAAAGCAAGACATTTGGATCAGTTTCACTTACCCATAGGGCAGACATCATAAGGGCAAAGCCGACATCTGGGCCTGATATTATAATACTTTTCTCAGGCTCAACTGATAATTTTCTCAAATTTTGAATTAAAATAAATGTATGAAAATAAAAGATAATATCAATAAGTTGTTATTTAAAGCAACTTATCAATATTACCTTTTATGTTAATACATATATATGAGGATTATAACAGAGTTACAGCTTTAATCTCAAATTGAAATTTGAGAAAATTTAGAATTGAGTCTGAGAAAAGTTTTATAACCTTGGGTCCCGATGTTTGCTTTGAGAATGAATACACACTTGGTCTCTTGGAGTCATATTGTTGCCAGTTGAGCACATTATCCGTGGATTTGTGATATTCCCTATATATTTTTACTACATCCCAGCATCTAGCTTAGAAATTTGAAAAAGGTTTTTAAAGCCACTTATAACAATTTAGATCATATCATGGGAGCTATTCACTGCTTCCTGGATATCAAATTATATTAGATTGGGCTCCTAATTTCATTTCCCAAGGATGTACATCACAATATAAATGAAAGATAGTTTAAAGTGTCGTAAAACCCGATTCAAACAAAATCAGGGGGTAAAACATCTTACTTCAAATCTAAATGTATGTTATCATATGTGACCCGTCACATGAAAAGGGACCATCCAGGCAATGCATAAAGTGGCGACCCCAGTCAGACTGTGCAGATTGCCCAGACTAACTAGGGTCGAAATTTTCACACTTGTTTTATTCTATTTTCCAATCTAGAATGATCAATCTACCTTCCTGTAAAAGGATATTTGAATTCTACCTGTGCTTGACCTATGCTGGACCCTGTCTCTTTTCAAATATTTATTTTACAGAGTTCCCAGATGGTCCCTTATCGCGTGACGGGTCTCATATGTTTAATTCCCGGGCTAAAAAACTTTTTAGGGTGAAACTTCTGGTAAACACATACATGAAGGCTGAAAAAGCTATTTTTGACTCCAGTATAAAACTTCATATTGTTTCTTAGAGGCTTATATAATTAAATGTGTGACCTGTCAGACAAAGGGATATTCCAGATAGTGATTAAATTGTCAACCCAAATCTGGCTGTGGATTTTATGTGGAGGGGGGATTACCCTTGGCTTCCACTGCTTAGTCTAGAGAATATTTCTGACACCTTATGTCAGATTGACTTGAAACTTATAAGTTATGTTCTTAGTTTTTAGGTATTTCCCTTTGATGTTTTTCAAACTTGGGCATCCATCTGTGTAATTGGCTTATCTTGTGACAATTTATCACCTTATTTTATCTTGTATGGTCATTTTACCTTTCTGCAAATGCCCCTTGAAAGAAAGGATGTAATATTGGATGGTTCATGGTGCCAATATCCAACTGGCAGGCAGATCTTTCTATGTGGGAAGCATAACTTTGTCCCCTTATGTCCGGTTGACTTGAACCTAGGCAATCCATTCCTTTCATGATTAAAGGCCAGTTTACATATTCATGATGTCTGGCTACAGTGCCGCTACGAATCGCAACATTTTGTAAAATTGTCATGTACCGGGGTGATTTGTAGAAGAACGGTGGTCACCTTCAATGAATTGTGATAATTCAGGAAATTCTATGTTAGCGCTACGGAAGTATTAAACTGTTTAAAATATTTGTTGCAAATCGTGGTGGTTATTGGGTGTGGCCTAATTTGTAGCACAACCGTAGCAGAATCATGCTGATTTGTACTGACACTGCAGCTTTATTCCTGGCAATTCTTGAGAGATCGTAGCCAGTCGTGGGATCCCACATTGCGAACTCTCACGATTCACCACTAATTGTGGACAGTTGTCCTACGAATCACCTACGGTTTCGCCACGAAGCTTCATGATTGGCCAGGACCAAGGCCGCTGTGAATCGTACTAGTACCGTATCGAACCTTACAAGCACTGCGAGCATTCGTTGTGCCACCGCGGTCAATCCTAATAGACCGTAGCGTTATGAGTTATGAATTGTCATTGATTCGTAGAAATACCTTACAGACACTGTACTTATATTGTGGACATTCTTTCTGAAATCCTAGTGATATTGAATATTTCTACTTTTCCCCACTATTCATCCCGATCCATCCCAATTTTTCTGACCATGAGAAATCTTGGTGAATTGTGGTGAATCAGAGAGAAAACCGAGAATGTGTAAAGATGTCTTTAGAAGTGCAGTTGGAAAGAAAAGTAACTCTACCTTCACTAAATTATTGAGTTATTTCCCTTTGTTGTTTTTAATACTTGGGCATCCAGCACTGCAACAGGCCTATCTCGTGACAATTTGTCACCGTGTTGACATATCAAATCCGCCTACCTCTAATGAAATCAAAGATTTTTCAAACACTGATTAAGCCGCCCTCATTGCGCAGTTTGTAGAATTTCGGACTGTCAATCTAGAGGTTTCGAGTTTGATTCCTGATGGGGGCTTTCATTCATTCTATCTATTTGTCTTCCAACAATGGGCAATAACAGTATTCCCATGTGGGATAGCAGCTGGAGACTTGGAAAGGATGTGGAACTGGTGTGAGAAATTCCAAGAATCCATTATTAGATACTCCATTCACCAGGCTATTACTGAAAGATTGTCAAAAGGGATCGATTTACAACCCCATTCAATCAAACAATCAATTATTGATTTTACAGAGTTCCCAGACGACCCATTTTCATGTGAGTGGTGAGGTATATAGTTTAAAGCCCGTTTTTTAAAGCTTTAGCTGCCCTTAAGGCTTCTTTCATGATCACCATTGACAGGGGATTTTTTTCAAGTGCATTTTAATTGCTGACTGTTTTGAAAATAACTAGATATTTTGTTGGATAAAATTCGGAAGAGCCTGAACGGACCGGTAGAATATCTGATGCACTGTTCAAGACGTTTTCATTGGGATGAATTATCATTCAAAATAGTTATCCGGGTTGTACAGACTTTGACAGTTAACAGTCTGTTTCCCGATGTTTCATGATTGTCCAAACAAACTTTAATTAACATAGAATTACAAACTGAAAATTGTGCGAACAACAATTTAATTAATACGGATGTGTCTAATACATTTAGATAAGTAAGCCGGGATATTCAACCGGAAGTTGATCTGTCAGTTGGTCGAAAGATGAGATCGAACATTGAAATGATTTTATAGTTTACACGTAAAATTAATCGAATAAACTTTATTTTGGGATCATTTAATGAATAAAATAGAATATTTAAATGCAATAATAACAGTTCTAAGACACGTTATGTTGATATAAACGTTGTTTTGACCATTCTTAAGAATGAACAAGGACCCCCTGTCACCACTTGCCCGTTCTTGAGATTTAGTATTCCCGAGATCGGGCACGACAAATACAAGTTCAAGATGTCACGACCTAAATTAACACATATTTCCGAAAATTACTACAAGTTGCAATAGCGAAAGATGAAACAGTGTTTAGACACAAACTTTGTTTTTGCTCTAAACCCTCGAAAAGCTTACGCCGATCATCAATACGCGCCTTTAAACATTTCAATCTCATTTTGTGTTTTTAAAGGCAAATTTTCATTCCCTTCACTTGATGAAGAATTCTAGTATCACGGCACAAACGTAATAAACAAGGATTTTGCGGAGAAAAGTCTTGAGAGATACTAAATTGAATCTAAAGGGGCACTACTTTATTTCAAATCTATTAAGATCCTACAGGATGTTCCTTACATAGTAACACTGGTGAACGGAAACTTCGTTCATCAAATAATTAGGGCTTTGATACTGACATTTTGCGCATTACCGAAACAATATCTCCATTCCGAAAAATTCATTGATGCAAGTAATGTGAATTCTACTATAAAAATCCGTAAGAAAAGTCCCGTAACAAAATGAAAGTCAACTGTAACTTTAAGGAACACAATGTTTTTTGCAGATGGTTTAAAGAGTGCTTCGTATTCGCACGTATACCCAGCAAGCATGCCAAGTCTGATTCACAAATTATGTAATACTTTATCATCTTATATCTCTTAAAATGTCGTAAGTTATTAACATTTCTCATAATTTTCTCGTAATTTTGATATAATACGTATGTTTTTACAAGATTCATGTGTGGGTATTAAGACGGTGTCAAGTTTTAATATTGAAGTTGTTAGATACTATACCACTCTTTTTTTCGAAACAAACAAAAAAAGAGAATAAATAGATAAAAATGGAGGTTCTAATTTCAAAACCAAAAATTGTCCACGTCGTTGGCTTTGTGTCACCTTAAGTGCACCATAAAAAAGTATTTTCGTATTGTGATCTTTTCGTTGAGATTGGTTAATATAGGGTCAATAAAGGATGGCTGGGGATAGTTGTTAGGGACTAAAAAGAAGAATAAGCGTCAGGTGAAATTTTAGATGTTTTCCGAGGGATCAAGATTTTTGAGATGTTTACAATGTTTACGTCAACCCTCCACTTGCATAAAAGATGTAACGGGTCTAGAAATTCAAAGAGCAATTTACTGGATCAACATTTACATAAACAAAATGAACTTCAACATACGTTTATTTCATGAGAACGAGTGGTTTTAAATATAGCCAATTCTTGAACATTATTTTCCGTTTATTAACAATTTTAAGTTAATGTCGATTTAACAAATGTTTAATCATATTAATATTTGCAAAGTCTGTCGGAGATATATAGATAAACGCCCAGTCAGTATGCTTAATGTGCATTACTTACACATAAATTCTATTCAAACATCAGCAGTGCAAATATGGAAGATATGCTAAAATTTTAAAATACTAATCTGTTATTCAGGAAAACTGCATAAATGATAATGAAATGGTCAATAGACGTCAACTCCATTTCTAAAATATAGAAAAAATATGTTGTTTCAAGAGAGAGAGCGAGAGAGAGAGAGAGAGAGAGAGAGAGAGAGAGAGAGAGAGAGAGAGAGAGAGAGAGAGAGAGAGAGAGAGAGAGGAGGAGAGAGAGAGAGGGAGAGAGAGAGAGAGAGAAAAGAGAGAGAGAGAAAGAGAAAGAGAGAGAAAGAGAGAGAGAGAGAGAGAGAGAGAAAGAGAGAGTGAGAGAGAGAGAGAGAGAAGAAAGAAAGAGAGAGAGAGAGAGAGAGAGAGAGAGAGAGAGAGAGAGAGAGAGAGAGAGAGAGAGAGGAACAAGATGTTTCGTACCTATTTATGTAACCATTTTCTGATGAACAGTTTTTTTAGGCAATGAAAGTATTCAAGTGAGGAAAAACACTGGGAAAAAAGAGAAATTGCTTGTTTCAAGCAATTTATCTCTTTCTCTCAACGTTTTCTGCAAAGTTTTGCAGTCTCTTTTTCAATTTCAACGTACCTTTAAAATTACATTTGAAATTATTTTAATTGAGATCAGTCTTAAAATTTCGAAGTGGATATATGATACGTGCATAGTGTTTTATATTAAAAAAAAACACCTATCGAACGAGGTTGGGGGAATTGAAAATTGTCGAGACTCTGTCGATACAATTATCATTTCCCACAACCGAGTTAGATATTTTCCCTACAGTACACTAAGTACGTATCATATTAATCCTTTAATCTCTATTTACTTTGTTTTCGTCGGTGTTTCTAATAGAAATGTAAGTTTCTAAAAATAACCGCATTATGTCATTGTTCTAAAGATATCTATGTTATATCATGAAAATATTATATAGGGTGTTGTCACACCGAAATTTGAATAGTTATAAGATAAAATCTGGTTATACAAGACAGAAAGTAGTAAGATACGTTATTTGGGCAGTTTTTCCTTGACAACGGATCAAATATTTCATTAACCTATAATTAAATCACGTGATAAATATTTTTGGTGTATTTGTTAAAAATGGGATGTTGAATGGTTGGTCTTAAAAACTGCATCTGTTAAATTCAAGTTTTATGTCTACACTATTCAAAAGAGCTACGCGATCACCTTATATTTCTTCTCGTTCACGCATTTGTTGTTTTTTTCTTATCGAAACTTAATATTTAGAAAGAGTGGTAATTTGACTATCATTCATGTTTAATTGTTTTGTAAAATCATACATCAGGGACTTTTTAAGAAAAATCAAATGCCTGTACCATGAATCTTAAAGGTCACAAAATGGATTTTTTTCGAAAACTGAAAATTTCGATCAATGACAAACGCAAATATATTTATTTTAACAGTAATTTGAGTGGTAAAACACACGTTGACTTCTATATATTAGAAAAAATGTCACAAATCTCAGCAAATTATTTCTCCTAACAAGAAATGTCAAAAATACATCACCCACCATTGCTTACATTGAAATCAATGGTACTCTTACTTCCGTTTTATTTTTAGCCATTTATTGTTGAATCGATTTACTGCTTTTTTTTCGAATTTACTTGAAGAGTGCTTTGGCTTTTTGATTCAAATAAAATCGGCTTGAAACTAGTTGGCATTTATTACCAATGACCAAAAATAAAATAAATAAAAAATAATGACGTAAGTGGACGCTTATTAGTTTCGAGGAGTGGAGTTTCTAAGTTACTTCTCATGATGTCATACTTAGATATGCGAGGTATGTTATGTGCAAACAAAAAAAAAACCTGTCCTTCGTTCGGGATGCCAAAACGAGTTAAATTGTGAATTATACTCCGCTTTGCACGTGGACTTGCAAAGCGGAGTATAATTCGCGAAAAGTTTGCACCGTTATGCCATCCTGAACGCAGCCCTGTTTCTGATCGGTCACAGTACATTTGTCCCTTTGCTTTATAAGCAAGCAAAAACAAACAAAATCAAAACAATAACAACAAAAAATACCAAGGATTCGCAGTAGTTGTTCATGTAGACACCTTTCAACACCAAATCTACCAGCCATGCCAAAATTTAGTCATTTGGACCTTTTGGTACTGTTGTATAAAATAAGCCCTGCGTACAGGGTCACAAAACGGTGCAAACAGTTTTCCAATTATACCCCGCTCTGCACGCAAGCATACGTGCAAAGCGGGGTATAATTGGAAAACTGTTTTCAACGTTTGGTCATCCTGAACGCAGAGCAGGTACACTTAGACGTCTTCGTCTTGAGTAGGTAGGAATTTCCAGAATTCTTAAGATGATTTATTCTGCGTAATAAATGAACTGGCAGGGCGGGGCTTAACAGTGACGTAATTTTGGCGAGTTTTCTTTTTAATAGTTTGGGTTCTTTCAAATTTTAGTCGGTAATCATCGTTAACGCGTGTAAATAACTGTATCCTACAACCTAAAGGACTCACATGCTTAAAGAGAGTGAACACATTTCATCGTTTGGTTACCAAAGCCTCGTAACTTCAGCTTGTTTAAGCTGAAGTTACGAGGATTTGGTTACCAATCTGGAATTTAAGGTCTCGAGTTATTTACGTCGACTCTCTTTAGAAGTAGGTTATTTTAGATAAAAGCTGATTTCCCTTAACCTTAAGTGCAACGACCCGTTACTTAGGCTCCACCCTGCCAGGGCATTAATCATGGATAATACAATGTAAGGAATGTTAAGCTCGATGTTTATCTTTGCGTTATCTACAACTTATGAAACATTTCAAACTCTATTCTAAAATTAACATGAACAAGAAATTATTGAATGGAATTATCACATATATCTGCTAGTACAATGTTAAATCATATTCTGCAGCTGCCGAAGCAGCGGGCCTCTTTTTAACTCATGATTCATGACTTTTATCAGCCGGTTTCTATTAATTTTCAATTTCATCTTTCAATTTATCAATAATTATAAATCTTTTGCTTGGTTTGTAATTAACACAAAGGAAATCATTTCATGTTAAGTCAAAGGGGCGCAGATACCTGTCATTTTCGGACCATTCCTCCCAATCAGCATTTTTTTACACACTCACTTTGTTTTGTCGTATTTTGTAATATGGTGAGACTTAGGCTTACAAAACAACAACAAAAAAAACCCCCAAAAAACACAAACTCTCAATTGGCTTTGTTCACCGTCGTGAGCGAGCATAATAATGAATAGCCCCATATGTTCCTTCGAACAGTAAATCCGTTACTGAGCACATCTATAAAATAATAATCTTACGCAGGCCACGGTCCTTAGGTCGCGAATAAGAAATATTGATTTTTTTGGTTTACAAAGCTAACGCACTAACCATCATTTTATTTTAAATTTGTATTTGGGATCGAGTACCGATCGGTCCTTGGTTGGATTTCCGACGGCGGCACTCATCAAACCAACTATTTGTCCTCCATCAATGGGTCGATAATCGTAGACCTATGTGGGATAGCACCTGGAGGCTTGGAAAGGTTTTACTAGTGTGAGAAATACCAGGGATCCATTGTAAGGTCTTCCAGCCGCCGTGATATAACTAAAGATTGTTGAAATTGATATAAACCCCTTTTAAACAAACAAACAAACAAACCGAAAAAAAAACATAACACTATGATATAAAGAATTGAAATTATCAGCCTTCCAGAGCTACACGGATAGAGGGGGTATTTTGGATTTCAAATTTAAATATTTCTCTAGTCCTTGCTCATACATTATCTTGTTTGAACTCATTGGAGTCGTCTCCACAAGGCAATTCAAGTGAGTACATACAACATAGTTTTTCATTGAGAATTTGAGATTTTAGACTGGGATTACCCCCTCTTATTTGTAACAATGTCGCCCTTCAAAGACGTGCAGTCTGATCTTAGTCCTAAATACCTGCTTTCTACTTCATAATATGGGAAAAATTAGCTGGAATCGTTGTAATAAAAAAGTCTGTGATTTGTTAGAAATGAGCATGTGCGTGGCATCTCCAACAATTACAAATGTGCGCAAAGCAAAGCTTCTGGCCAGCCTGTGCAGCCACACAGGCTGGCCAGAATCTTTACTATGCGCTAGATAGATTGATTAAGTCTTAATCCATCTTCATGCAGTCAGGATATATTATTATTATTTTGCATTGTGTCGTTGTCAACACTACCAAACGTTTGCACCTCGCGCGGATGTGAATCGTTGGAAATATCACGCACAGGCTCAAAAATAAATTATGTTCAGTAGGTTAAGTTTTTAACAGATTTAGCTACACGTGTTACCTCTCACATTCGCGTGGTGTTACTAACGACATGATAATGAATTGCTGCGTGAAATAGTTTTCATCAACCGTTTTTTCTGATTTTACCTGTATTTATTTAGTTGAAACCTATGGACTTGCTTGGGCTTCGTGTGTTTTGCCTTACAAATCGTAATTCAAAAACCTGAGCTGGAATTGTTGAAATGTGCACTAAGTCGGTGATCTATTCGAACCAAAATCTAAATTCATTAGAATAAGGTTTAACAGATTTTGCTACACGTGTTACCTCTCAAATTCGCGTGTTCATTCTTACATGATAATAAATTACTGCATGAACTGGTTTTCATCAACCTTTTTTTCTGATTTTACCTGCATTTATTTCTTTGAAATCTGTAAAACTCGCTTGGGCATTTTCTTGTTCGATTGGTGTGTGTTTTTCAATCGATGAAGGTGTTTATCGATTTTAACTTAGTTGTGAGGATTCATGAGGAAATTGATGCCTTCTATAGTTCATTAGAATTGCCCTGGCAGGGCGGAGCCAAAGTAACGCGTCGTTGCGCTTAAGGTTAAGGTAAATCCGCTTTTTTCATAAATACTTGCTTCTATAGATAGTGGATGAATAACTCGGGACCTTAAATCGTAGGTTGGTAACCAAACTTGTCCAAGCTGAAGTTACGAGGCTTTGGTAACCAACGATGAAATTTGTTGACGTTCTCTTAGCACGTGAATCATTTTGGTTTTAGGGTACAGTTAATTGCACGCGACAACAATAATTGCGGACTAACTTTTGTACGAAAATTAAACGCGCCAACCTACGTCACTGCTAAGCCAAGCCCTGCCAGTTGAATGACAACGCAGAATACGCCAAACTTTGAAATTTCTTCCAAAATAGGCCACTCGCACATGGATGCGCAGAGACCCAGGGTACCCGTAAAGTCCTATACAAGGACCTTCCCGGCGTAAATCAGCACTCCAGTCCTATCAGTTATAATTTTTTTTCAAATATGCGAGCGTAAATCCTACCCGAAACGTTCTTGTAACTGCAGAACGAGCGAAATTTTACTGCATTCTAGGTTTTCTTTCAAGACGACTCCATAACGATTTTTGTCGTCACTTCGCATCATGTGACTGATTTGTAAGACGGCGCTTTTGATTAGCTGCTAATAAGAGTAACAATAAATAATAACAAAACAAAAAAAAAAAAAGAGAAAATTGCAACCTCATATTTCCTTGGGAGAGTGCTCAGTTTCACTGAGATATTTCTAGATTATTAAAATCAAACTCATCAGACATAAATATTGCACGGACATTTTTGTCTTACAACTACATACAATGAATGCATTTGTTTCTTATCAAGTATGCATTTACTTTAAAACATAAATTGTCTTGGTTTCTAATCCAGTTTTTTGCGTTATTTTTTATCCTTTTTTTCATAATATTTTCTTTCACAAAGGATATTTTAAATTCAAATTGCATCTTCTTTTCATTGTTTCTACACTCGATCTATGGAAATATTCTGATAAAGAATTTCTGCAGCCGATCAGCCATTAATCCCAATACATTGTGCGGAAGTCAATAATGCAAATAGACTGTATTCCGTTGACATATGAAAGTGTTGTAAATCTGCTGTCGCCCAGATTTAGGTTCAAAGGACCGCAATGCCCCTAGATTATAAGATACTTGTAAGCGATAGTTACTATTTTCACTAGACTATTCACAACCAATTTGTTCGTAATTAAGCTTAAGCCGATATAAGTATGGTATGGCTATTTAACAAATTTTCACGTACAGTCGATTTTGCTCTAACAACCACTTTCATTAAGCGAAGAATTTTATTAAAAGGCCATCATAAAAAGTCCCTTCACCGTAAGCAAAATCTCTGAAAAAGTGGACACTTTTTCAAAAAAAAAAAAAAAAAAAATTATTGTAGAATCTTATATTAGTAGAACCCATTAGAATCGCCTCATTCTCGTTCAAAATCAAAGAATCAGTAAGACTTATGCGACAATCTATATGACCTGTCTTATCTATCACGAAATATTGTATTAAGCGATCATTTCCATAAGCGACCGCATTTTAGTCGTCCCCTAAGTAGTCGCTTAATACAAGTTATACGACTGCCTGGGTAGCCTAGTGGTAAATGCACTCGACCCGTGACCTGGAGGTCCGTGGTTCGAGCCCCACTGTCGCCGGGGTGTGTTTACGGGCAAAATACTTAATAGCCAGCCCCAGTTTACCCAGCTGTAAAAATGGGTAGCAGTGGGTTTAAACTACTGCCTCTCTCTCGGGGAGTGTTCGAGAGCGATTCTATAAGCTTAAGCTTTCGTCGCAATCGTACTAAAATAAATAAGTTTAAACTAATACAAGTTATACTGTATATGCAATTTTCTGGAAATGTAACGCCCAATGCCACTTCTGTTAAAACACAGGCGATTGTTTCGTAATTCGATTTCGGCTTCTTGGATATTTGATATAGTGCAATTTGGACGAAATTTGCGATATTCTTTTACCCCCTCTAATTTGGTTTCATTCGTTCCAAACTCATTCATCAATTCATTTTCACAATGTTCTTAACTGTAAGCACATCAAAACTGAATTCGCCCGACTGATTCCGTATTTTAGACACACGTGTTCAAACAGTAAGATCGTGGACGTGTATAATTTATCATAATTTACATATTTTATTTGGGCGAGGTTTCCGAACTTATAGACGTGCATGATAAACCAATAAAATCAGGTGATGAACTAAGAGGAAATAGAAATGGATTGAATTGTTATGTTCTGAATAAGCAAATTGAATAAAATGTGTTTCATCAGGAAATACTTGCGACCTATGTGATTATTGTTAAACATATAATATTATAATTTTACTGTTAAAAGAACTTCTTTGACACCAATTTATGACAAAAACTTCGATGACAGGTGATTGTTTTGTAAACAGTGATTGTAATTTAAGAAATTCACGCATATTGCGATCAATTACATGACAGCGTTCGTGCATAACGACATCAATATCTAATTACACAAAATCTACCCTTATAAAGCAGCACGTGCAATTTCAGATTCATTTTCCCGAAAGTTCTTCACCATGTTGGGAATGAAATGCTATTACTAAATTGCTTCGGAATAAAACGTCTTTGCGCAGATTTGAAATGAAAAAAAAGTTAAATTTAGGAGGAACAACGTCAAAGTACCAGTGGGTTATGGTCGCCCAAGGCAGGTTTCATAAGACAAGCCGTCGTAGATGGCTGATGTTTTGGGAGACACTATCTCCAACCTACTTTTTAAATCGGACTGCGAAGCAGTCGATTTATATATACCGTTTTCCAGAAATCCAGTCTGTATGACCCCCTACATTTTTACCATTATCTTCTGAGGCTATAGATCTTATTTCAAGAACGGTAGATTATACACCGTGCCCTCGGAACGAACACATAATACTAAAGGTAACGAGCGTAGAATACGTACTCTTGATGACCGCAATCGTGAATTATTACGTGCCCGTGCTTCATCGGAAAATAACGACGCCCATAATCATTTAAATGAATATCATGTAGACGAAGACCCGAGCACTTAGGATGTAGGCCGACGTCCTGCACATAACACATCGAATTATATATCCTTTCTCAGTTGGAATATTGAAGGGGTTACTAGTACCATTTCATCTGATATTGAAACATTTTTGAGCGACTATAATATTTTCAGCCTTCAAGAAACTTGGCTCTTAAATGATTTCGTATTACAGAACTATTTTCCAAAGTATTTACATTTCTTTTGTAAGGCTAAGGCCTCTCTCGTTGGTGGCAGACCAATGGGTGGAGTCTCTGTCTTTATTGATCTAAAATTTAAAACCAAAGTCAAAAGAATATATTCTGAATTTGATTATGGTGTGATTTTAGTCTTTGATAAGTCTATGTTAAATTTAGATAAACATTGTCTGTTTATATCTTTATATCTCCCCCCGGATAACTCACCTTTTTATGAAGGGGCACATAGTAAGGGGATAAAAATTATTGAAAATGTTATTGTTGAAAATGGTTTAGATGAACATTACTTATTTATAAATGGCGATTTTAACGCAAGGACTGGCTTGCTTAAAGATACAATTGAACTTATTGATCTACCTCAATTTGAAGGTGTGAGCGATAGTTTTATAAATAGTAATGTTTCTGAACGAGTTAATCTTGATACAAAAGTAAATAGGAATGGTCGAGACCTTATAAAATTTTGTATTGAGAATGACTGTCTTATTACCAATGGCAGATTTGGAAACGATATGTGTAAGGGAGACTATACTTTTATAAATGAAAACGGTTGCAGTGTAATAGACTATTTTATATTATCTAATTCTATTACCAGTTACGTAAAAGATTTTAAAGTTATGTCATATCCAGGAAGTTCTCACTTTCCTATTTCTTTAGAAATGTTTATTATTACTGACATAGAAAACAAGGAAGACTTTGAATTATCTGAAAATAATAAATTTATACATACTTACTATACATTAAACCCTGATGTAAAGACCACCTATATTGATAAACTTTCAATTGATTTTGAAAACGGCTATTTTGATGCCGTGGAAGATCATATTTAAGATTTCAGTTTCGATGTAGACATTGTACTTAGCGAAACATGTTCGTCTTCACAAAGATTGGTTTGATAGGGAGTGTGTTTTAAATAAAATCAACTATAAAAAGTCTTTGACGAAATTCAGATCGAACCGTTCAGTAGAAAATCTAAATAATTACTTAAAGGAGAAAGCTCATTATAAACAAATATGCAAAAGTAAAAAGTGGAAGTACAACAACACACAAATAAACAATCTAGAAAAGTCGGTTACAAACAGTAAACGGTTCTGGAGTGATATACGTAATTTAACCAAACGTAAATCCTCCTCAAATGGCATAACTATAAATGAATGGTATCGATATTTCAGCGCGCTTTTTAATTTGCAGTTTGATAATAAAATAAATAACAATGATATGGTTGATGACAACCGTGTGACGGAACACGGGTTGGATGAGTTACAAAGCGTAATTTTTAACTCGGCAATCGATGACGAAGAAATTTTAAATGCAGTAGAGCGTCTAAATGTTAATAAGGCTTTTTCTGGCGAAGTTTCCCCTCGTCATTTGAAATTTAGTATAAATATTATATTGCCGTATCTGCGTTTATTTTTTAATAGGTTATTTACAACTGGTGAATTCCCATCACGCTGGACACATGTATTGTTAATGCCTTTATATAAAAAAGGCGATCCACTTTCCCCTAATAATTATAGAGGCATAGCTTTAATGGAGGTTATAAGTAAAGTATATATCTATATAATAACAGAAAGGGTAAGAGTCCCAGGCAGGATTTAGAAAGGGGTATAGTACAACGGATAATTCATTTGTTCTTTTTTCAATTATCTCTAAATACTTAAATTCGAGGAAAAAACCAGTATACGTTGCCTTTGTTGACTTTGAAAAGGCTTTTGACTCAGTGAATCGAGATGTTTTATATCAAATCTTACGTAAAAACGATCTACATGGTAAACTCTATATTTCTGTCATTTCTATATATAATACAGTCAAAGCTAATGTTAAATGTGATATGGGGATAAGCGAATTATTTTCATGTCCCGTGGGACTTAGACAAGGATGTCCCTTAAGTCCAATACTGTTCTCCCTTTTCATAAATGAATTGAATGACACTATGATCGAAAATAACGTGAGGGGAATTCAAATTTTTCCAAGTATAGTAGAAATTTTTATGTTAATGTTTGCAGATGATGTAGCTTTTATAGCGGATACAATAATAAATTTACAAAAACAACTGAATATATTAGATAGTTTTTGTGGTGTATATGGTTTAAATGTGAACGTAAATAAAACAAAGATAGTGGTTTTTAAAAAAGGTGGAAACCAATCAAGAAAAGAGAAATGGTATTATAGAGGAAAAGCTTTAGAAGTGGTCCAAAGTTTCACTTATATTGGTTTACTCTTCACTAATAAATTGTCATTATTTAAGATGGCTGATGATCAATCTACTAAAGCTAAAAAATCACTAAATTTTATTTTGAATTCTACAAATCATCTTCCTAGATTTCAATGTGATACTTTTTTCAAGATATTTGACTCGAAAATAAGACCCATTTTATTGTATGGCTCTGAGCTATGGGGTTTAGAAAAGATAAAATCCGTAGAACAAGTACAAATATATGCATGTAAAAGGTTTTTAAACGTTGGTACTGAAGCTTGTAACATGTCTGTTCTTGGTGATACCGGCAGATTTCCCATCAGTATAGAATCGTCATTTAATTGTATAAAATACTGGCTTCGGATCATTAATTTAACAAGTGACAGATATGTAAGGCTTTGCTACGATATGCTTGTTCACTTTGATAATCTTGGACATAATAACTGGGTGACAACAGTACGATCCCATTTGTATATGAATGGATATGGCTATATTTGGGAAAATCAACATGTATTAAATGAAAAGGCTTTCCTACAACAATACAAACAAAGACTGAAAGATCAATATTCACAAGAATGGCATACAGCTTGTACTGAAAATCCTAAATTAATATACTATTCTCTTTATAAACAAGAACTTCGACTTGAAAATTATTTAAAATATATTGATATTGACAAATTTAGAACATGTTTGGCTAAATTTAGATCCTCGTCACACTCTCTAATGATTGAAAAAGGTAGACATTATGGAATCCCGAGAGAAAACAGATTTTGTGTATACTGTGATGGTATTGTTGAAGATGAGCTACACTTTCTTTTAAAATGCCCACTGTACAATAATTTGCGTGAAAAATATATCTCAAAAGATTACATCGTTTCACCTTGCCAACGTTATTTCACTCGTCTGATGTCATCGGAGAATAAAAAAGAAATCCGAAATTTGGCAATGTATCTATTTCATTCTTTCAAGCGCAGGAAGGAATACATTGAAAATCAAGAGTGAGAAAATGATATAATTTGCATTCTCTTAGACTTGTATTAGTTTAATAGAAAAAGATTATCTGTGAACGTGAACAAATGTATTTTTCTGTTTCATTAATAACATTCTCTTTGTGTCTTATTTTATATTAATATGCAATTTTATATGAGTCGTGCAAAAACATGGTTGAAATATGTAATTGTTAGGCATATCTAATATGTTGAACCTTAATTCGTGAGAGTTCTCAAAAATTGTTCATATATGTATTTTTGAAATTTGTATATTTGCCAGCATATTCTCTTCCCTTAGCATGAAAATTCTTCTATGTATAAATATATATGTGTATGGGCCGGTGGCCTGTTTGTACAAATAAAGAATTGAATTGAGCAATGTGTTCAAACCAAATTATGTATTTTAAAACACCGAAGAAACGGCCCTTTCAGTCACAATCTACAAACTTTGTTTTTATCTTATTTACTTTTCGACAAATAGAGAAGAGGCTAATACAAAATTTGATGTAATTTTCGCTTTTAGTAATTACCAATTAGTATTTTCAGTGTTTATAACAAGATTTGCGGTTTAGTAAAGGAGATGAAACGTACAATAGGTTAACTGTATAATAAATTTGTAGCACTTGCAATATTACTGCTCTGATGTTTTTTCTCGAACGGTCATTTACCAGTTGTAGGGCTGACAACCAATCAAATTCTGTTATGATTATCACTCGATCAAAACCCACGCGTAAATTCAGACCACGTGGTAGATGCAAATGGACATCGTCTGCTCGAAATGTGTCAACTAAGTTGTTTGACATTGGTCAATAGTCGTCTGCACTCAAACATTGAACGTGGGAAGTTTACTTTTTGTTGGCATGGTGGAATGAGTACTGTTAACTATGTGTTAACAAATAGAAATAATTTTGTAATTTTGAAATATGTGATTTCAATGAGCACTCTGATCACGCTCCAATCCTATTTTCAATAAATTCAAATTTGAGTATGAAGAAAAATTATTCAACAACAAATAAACCGACAAAAACATGCGATAAACTGATATAGGATAGCAGTAAGAGCGATCTATTTTTAGAACAACTCATGAATAATCATAGAGTGCTGCTAGATTTAATCGATTGGTTAGAAACCAAAGATATAAATAGCATAGTTGGCGATTTCACGTGTTTCTTGAGGGAAAATGCATTTATAGTATTTTGGAAAACCCGATGCTTGAAATACAAACATGTTGGTAATCAAAATTGTAAATAGTTTAATGAAAAATGTTTGTTGCTAAACAGGCTTTTAAACTCTATAGAGAGAGGAATAATATTAACAGACAAGCTTTTAGCTTGGCGCGTGCTCATTATAACAACGTAAAAAATCTGCTAAGAAATAGTTTAGACTAGCAGAGGGCTATCGAATCAGCAAACCGTCAAAATCGGACCCACGAGATTGGATGAGCTGGCGATGTCCTCGAAAAGATGGAGTGTTAAGACAAACAAGAGCTTCGCAGAGCGGCGCATATACGCCCGAAGGGGCTTGTCAGTAACCTTGGCTTGTCAGTAACGTGAGCTTGAATGATAGCTAAAAATATTGCAAACAGACAGACAGGCAACTGGTGCCATAACATTTAAATATGAAAATGTATTTAGTCCTAAGCACAAAAAGACAACCTACAGAGTCATTATGGCAAGTTTCCTTTCATTCCCATCCATAATGTAGGAGAAAATGAGCTGACAAGAAATTTTGTTTTTCATCAACTCAAGGGCAGATAATCAAAGAAAACTCTAGAATAACTGGAGGATTTTGAATTGAAAAGTTTTATGCAAAACTAGACATCAGAGAGTATATGTGTCTAGTTTCAGCTCATTTCAATTAATAGTGAAGGTGGAGTTGCACGTAAAATACAGTGATTTTCGTTTAATTCAAGGGCAGATAATTCAAGATTGTTCAGGATTGACTGGAGCGATTTGAATTTCAAAGGTCTTATGCACAACTAGACATCATAGGAAGTAAATGTGTCTAGTTTCAGCTCATTCCCATTGATAGTTAAGGAGGAGTTGGGCACACAAACAATAGTGATTTTTGTTATATTCAAGGGCAGATAATTCAAGTTTCTCAGGAAAGACATGAGCGATTTGAATTTCAAAAATTTTATGCACAACTAGACATCATAGAGAGTAATTGTGTGTAGTTTCAGCTTATTCCTATTGATAGTTTAGGAGGAGTTGCGCACACAAAAACAGTGATTTTCCTTATATTCAAGGGCAGATAATTCAAGATTTCTCAGGAAAGACAGGAGCGATTAGAATTTCAAAGATTTTATGCACAACTAGACATCATAGGGAGTAATTGTGTGTAGTTTCAGCTTATTCCCATTGATACTTTAGGAGGAGTTGCGCACACAAAAAACAGTGATTTTTGTTATATTCAAGGGCAGATAATTCAAGATTTCTCAAAAATGACTGGAGCGATTTGAATTTCAAAGGTCTTATGCACAACTAGACATCATAGGGAGTAATTGTGTGTAGTTTCAGCTTATTCCCATTGATAGTTTAGGAGGAGTTGCGCACACAAAAAACAGTGATTTTTTTATATTCAAGGGCAGATAATTCAAGATTTCTCAGGAATGACTGGAGCGATTTAAATTTCAAAGATCTTATGCACAACTAGACATCATAGGGAGTAATTGTATGTAGTTTCAGCTTATTCCCATTGATAGTTTAGGAGGAGTCGTGCACACAAAAAATTGCTAACGGACGGACAGACGGATGGACGGACGGACAGACGGACAGACGGACGGACGGACGGACGGACGGACGGACGACCGAGGCCATAACATAATACGACCCTTCGGGCGTATAAAAACTCACAAATTGGGCAAAGATTTTACTTTTATTGTCCAAATTTGAGCCCTTTTGCTTGGTGAACTATTGCACTATCCCAGCCTCTCAATGATGTCCGATTTACAGTGCTGACAGCACTTTGATTAATGCGAGTCACTGCTTTATGTACAAAGTATTACAAATGTGTCACGTAAAAAATAATGTTCGTCTCGAACGGAGAATACTGTAACGACATTCGAGTTATTTCATTCTTGAATTTGATTTGAATTGGGGTTTTACGTCGCTTTCAACAATCTTACAGTTATATCGCGACGACTGGAGCACCTAGCGATGGATTCCTGGTATTTCTCACACCAGTACTACCACCACATCCCTTTCCTAGCCTCCAGTTGCTATTCCACATAGGTTTACGATTATCTACCCATTGGTGGAAGACAAATGTCGGAAAGGATCAGTGCCGCGGCCGGGGATCGAACCCGTGCGAATATAGACCCCTGGATTAGAAGTCCGGAGCTCTACCAACTGCGCTATTGCCGCGGCTATTTCATTCTTACCACAACTTCAAAGACAATTTTAGTCTCTAGCCGACGTAGAATCTCCAGTCATACCTCGATACGAGAGGTTCTTTTGCGATTATTAAAAAGGATCTCATGTTTTGTTTTGATTTTTTACAATATTTTTTAAGAACTTATTAGATGTTTATTTACCACATGATTTCAGTGCTACAGAAACATCGAACTTCAATTTCCACCAGAGCCGTTAAACCTCATAATTTACGAGCTACCTAGAGACCTAACCTGTTTTCAAATGCAAGCGTTAAACAAATGTTTAAAAAATGTTTCCCGCAAACGTGCAGAACGGCCTGAATGGGATCCCCCATCCTCCGAATTAAAAGACCGCTGTATTCCACCCTAACGCTGTAATTACAGGGTTTTGGTCTCTTTTGGTAATATGCAGAGTAGTGTGAAAGGATAATTTTCTGATGCCATGGCGTAAAAAAGAAATTAAAGAAAAACAATACGCTTTATGTAGATAGGTATTTCGTACAGCTAATGGATTTTCCAAATATAGTCGTAATTTAAATTGTATTGCTCCTACCAATCGGTGGATATTCGTAGACTTAAGAGGTTAGTTGATGGCAGCTATGTAAGGATGTATGCTTGTAATAGTTCTGGTGCGAGAAATACCAGATTCCATGTTTAGGTGCTCCAGTCCACAGGCGATTGATTCACAATCCAAATTTCGTCTTGTAGGTTATAAGATATTAACATATATATGGCAAAACTCATATTATGTAAATATCGCCTGTGTTTTAGTCACTACGATTTCACAGAAAAAATGTCAATACTGGTCATCAGTGTCAATGTTCACGAAAAAGACCTTCAAGAAACATGGTTTATCGGTTATATTTTAGGAATAAGTCATCCAAAAAGCTGCAAAACTGCTCCGAATTTTAATACTGCCAAGCGGCAGGCATTCAGAGACAACATCGCGAACCACCGATTAAATTTAAGAAAGTTTAATTTCACTATATCCCTGCGGGTCAATCTTTGCACCTAGGCATGGACGCACATATCAACGTTACAATCAGTAGCATCATGAATATTTCATTTACATTGACCAAAACCATTCTTAACCGCTCGCACGGCGCTCCTTTCTTTCATTCCAAACACGGTTCATCCCTATTTAAGGAAAAGGTTCAAGAAAGGTGTCGAATTATTCTTAAAACCCGGCTCGAAACTAACTGTCACGTGTTGAAAAGTTATGTAAAACCCGACTTTATAAACCACAGATGTCACTAGACTGGTTACAATGCTAAAAGGTATGTACGGTAAATACAAGTTCAAGATGTCACGACCTAAATAAACAAATATTTCCGGCAAATTACTACAAGTTGCAATCGCGAAGGCTTTGATCAAAAACATAGCATCTGTCTATACAGTTTTTAGACACAAACTTCGTTTTTGCTCTAAACCCCCGAAAAGCTTTCGCCAATCATCAATACGCGCCATTAAACAATTCAATCTCATTTTGTGTTTTTAAAAGGCAAATTTTAATTGTGTTCACTTGATGAAGAATTCAAGTACCACGTCATAAACGAAATAAACAGTGATTTTGCGGAGAGAAGTCTTGAGGGATACTAAACTGAATCTAAAGAGGTACTACTTTATTTCAAATCTATTAAGATCCTACAGAATGTTCCTTACATAGTAACACTGGTGAACGAAAACTTCATTCACCAAAAAACTACGGCTCTTACACATTATGTGCATTACCGAAACAATATCTCCATTCCTAAAATTTATTTATACAAGTATTGTGAATTTCTACTTTAAAAATCCGTAAGAAAAGTCCCGTGACATAATGAATTTCAACTGTAAAAAATTTAAAAAACACGATGATTTTCCAGATGGTTTAAAGAGTGCTTCGTATTTGCACGTATACCCAACAAGCGTGCCAAGTCTGATTCACAAATTATGTAATACTTTATCGTCCTATATCTCTTAAAATGTCGTAAGTTATTAACAGATCTCATAATTTTCTCGTATTTTTGATATAATACGTATGTTTTTACAAGATTTATGTGTGGGTATTAAGAAAGTGTCAAATTTTGATATCGAAGTTGTTAGATACTTACCACTCTTTTTCGAAACAAACAAACAAACAAACAAAATAATATTAGTAAATAAAATGGTGGAATTGTTGAGTTCATATTCTAAAACTAATAATTTGCACGTCGTTGGCTTTGTGTCACCTTTAGTAAACCATAAAAAGTATTTTCGTATTGTGATCTTTTCGTTGACATTGGCAAATATCATTTGGAACACCACTCGGCCAAATTCACGATCAGCCTCGGATGTACATAGACGGACTATTTTTAAAAAAAAAATACGGGAAAACATTGGAAAAACTCGATAACGTTATTTAAAATGGCGTTAGCCCTCGAAACTGTGAGTGAAAACATTCGACATCGACGACGCTACTCGTTTAAGTCACTGACGTGAATTCATCGAATCCTTATATTAATATCTTTAGATTCTTAAATAACGTCTGAAAAAATCTAAATTTTTGAGAATGATTCATCATTCTCAAAAATTAATATTTTTCAGCCGCTATATACTGGAAAAAATATATATCTACAGTGCCAGATTTTCTTACACTGTTTCCGCCTAACAAAATGCACGACTCCGTTACATACCCATCCGCCTTACATACATCCGACGTATGGTGTAGCTTACGGAAATTGCCGAGTGATGTTCCGAATTTGGCAAATATAGGACAATTGAGGATGGCTGGGGATAGTTGTTTGGGGTAAAAATGAAGAATAAGCGTTAAGTGACATTTGAGATGTTTTACGCGGGATTAAGATTTTTTGAAGTCTTTACATTGCTTACGCCAACCCTCCATTTTCATAAAAGATGTAACAGGCCTAGAAAAGCATTGTGCAATTTACAGGATCAACATTTACATAAACAAATTGAAATTCAACGTACCTCTATTTTATTAGAACGAGTGGTTTTAAATATAGCCAATTCTTGTACATTATTTTCCGTTTATTATCAATTTTAAGTTAATGTCGAATTAACAAATGTTTAATCATATTAATATTTGCAAACTCTGTCGGAGATATATAGATAAACGCCCAGTCAGTATGCTTAATGTGCATTACTTACACATAAATTCTTTTTAAACATCAGCAGAGCAAATATGGAAGATATGCTCAAATTTTTTGTTCGGGATGCCAAAACGAGTTGAATTGTGAATTATACTCCGCTTTGCACGTGGACTTGCATACAAAGCGGGGTATAATTCGCGAAAGGTTTGCACCGTTTTGCCATCCTGAACGCAGCCCTGTTTCTGCTCGGTCACAGTGCATTTGTCCCTTTGCTTTATAAGCAAGCAAAAACAAACAAAAAACAAAACAACAACAACAAAAATTACCAAGGATTCGCTGTAGTTGTTCATGTAGATACCTTTCAACAAAAAATCGACCAACCATGCCTAAATTTGGTCATTTGGACCTTTTGGTACTGTTGTATAAAATAAGCCTTGCGTACAGGGTCACAAAACGGTGCAAACAGTTTTCGAATTATACCCCGCTCTGCACGCAAGCATACGTGCAAAGCGGGGTATAATTGGAAAATTGTTTTCACCGTTTGGTCATCCAGAAGGCAGGGCAGATACACTTAGACGTCTTCGTCTTGAGTATGTAGGAATTTCCAGAATTCTTAAGGTGATTTATTCTGAGTAATAAATGAACTGGCAGGGCGGGGCTTAACCGTGACGTAATTTGGCGAGTTTACTTTTTAATAGTTTGGGTTTTTTCAAATTTTAGTCGGTAAACATCGTTAACGCGTGCAAATAACTGTATCCTACAACCTAAAGGACTCACGTGCTTAAAGAGAGTGAACACATTTCATCGTTTGGTTACCAAAGCCTCGTAACTTCAGCTTGTTTAAGCTGAAGTTACGAGGATTTGGTTACCAATCTGTAATTTAAGGTCTCGAGTTATTTACGTCGACTCTCTTTAGAAGTAGGTTATTTTAGATAAAAGCTGATTTCCCTTAACCTTAAGTGCAACGACCCGTTACTTAGGCTTCGCCCTGCCAGGGCATAAATCATGGATAATACAATGTAAGGCATGTTATGCTCGATGTTTATCTTTGCGCTATCACCAACTTATGAAACATTTCTAACTCTATTCTAAAATTAAAATGAACAAGAAATTATTGAATGGAATTATCACATATATCTGCGAGTACAATGTTAAATCATATTCTGCAGCTGCCGAAGCAGCGGGCCTCTTTTTAACTCATGATTTATGACTTTTATCAGCCGGTTTCTATTAATTTTCAATTTCATCTTTCAATTTATCAATAATTATAAATCTTATGCTTGGTTTGTAATCACCTCAAAGGAAATCATTTCATGTTAAGTCAAAGGGGCGTAGGTACCTGTCGTTTTTTGGACGTTTTCGCCCAGTTTGCATTTTTCTCACAATCACTTTGTTTTGGCCTTACTTTGTAATAAGGCGAGACTTAGGCTAGAGAAAAAATAACAACAACAACAACAAAACCTTTCAATTGTTATTTTTTACCGTCGTGAGCGAGTACCATATGAAAATCCCTACTAGTATATGTTCCTACGAACAATTAGTCCGTAACTGAGCAAATCTATAAAATATCAATAATATTACGCAGGCCAAGGTCCAAAGGTTGCAAATTAGAAATATTGAAATACATGTATTTGGTTTACAAAACAAACGCACCAACCATAATTTCATTTTGAATTTGTATTTGGGATCGAGGACTGATCGGATAAGGTGCAGATGATTGAAGAGGCATCAGAATTGAGGTCGTTTGCGATCGAGAATAGTCATGTGGGGTCGGTTTTTATGTGGAAAAATAACGACCTTGAAAAAATGAACTAGGCTTTGACAGACGACCTTGACTTTAGTATTACAGAGAGGTATTGTTACAAGCAATGCGCATGTGAAATATCCAGGTTTTATGACAACTAATCCAAAGTTATGTTAATTGTAAAAGATTTTTTAAAATAAATTTCACCTTGAATAATGGCCTAGACCTCATCATATGACCTTAAAGATGGTACAATCGGAAAGGTCTTGTCGCAAGCAATCATAATGTGAAATATGGTGGATTTATCACTTACCAATTGAAAGTTATGGCCATTGTTAATTTATTTCATGTTGAAAAATAGTGACCTTTCAATAATGACATTGACCTTAACATGAAGACCGGCTCCCGTCCCACTGATCTGAAGTTTTTGTGAAATGAGCAAAATTCAACTATAGAAAGTGAATTTTCCTATCAGCTTATACTCTCTGACTGGCCGATCAGTTTTAGAATATGGGAGAACAAGTGAAATATAAAGGCTAAATCACCTACCAATCCAAAGTTATTGCCAATGTGAAAGTTTTAATTTTTCACAAATTTGACATTGATAAAATGACATTGGTCTTGACGTATGACAATGGGCCTGGAATCAACAGCAAGGGTTGTCACGAGCCATATACATGTGAAATATCAAGGCTGTATGGCTTACCAATCCAAATTTATGGCCAATATTTAACTTTTTATATTGAAAAAAAATGACAATGAAGAAATTACCTTGACAAACGACCTTGACATCAGTATTCATAGTAAGGTTTTGTCACAAACAATGCACATGTGAATATCAAGATTATACCATTTACCAATCCAGAGTTATGGCCATTGTTGCAGTTTTAATTTTTCACAAATTATACCTTTAAAAAATGACCTTGACCTTGACAAACGACCTTGACCTTTGTATCAACAAAGGTCCAATGCAATCATCAAGAGAAATATGAAGGCTCTGGCCCTACCACTTACCATTTAAAAGTTATGGTCAATGTTTAAGTTCTTTCTTCGGTCAAACGAAATAATATATAAAAAAAATGGTTAAATGATAATAATAATAATAGAAAAAAAGGCAAAAACAATATGCCCCCGATCTATCGAAGCGGGGGGCATTACCAAAATGCTGATTGAACCAATCCAATCGATCCCCTTTCATGATAAGTTAGGTTAAATAGCAGAAAATCAAAAAGTTTTTTTTTATGCTGTATATACATGTAGCATCAAGATATTTGTCCGGTTAAATGAATTTGTAAAAATTTTAACCAATTTATTCTCTTATATAACAATATCTTCAAACTTGATGGAACCTCCACATTATTAACGCTGCAAAATGTTTGAAAATATACGCAAAATGTTATTTCACGTCGTATCAAATATCAAAAGTGATACTGTCTTTAGATTTGTGTTTTACAACACAAACTGAAGATTGTTGCTTTTTCTATTCGATTCGCTGGCTCAATGGCCAATCTTCTTCCTTACATTACGCAATTCAGTTGCTTCATTTGAAATACCGAATTTATCAAACGTTCCGTTATAAACAGATAATCAAAGTGCTGTCAGCACTGTAAATCGGACATTATTGAGAGGCTGGGATAGTGCAATAGTTCGCCAATCAAAAGGGCTCAAATTTGGACAATAAAAGTTGGTAAAATATTTACCCAATTTGTGAGTTTTTTGTCATAACACTTCATCTTTTCGAGGACATCGCCAGCACATCCAACCTCGTGGGTCCGATTTTGAAAGTTTGCTGATTCGATAGCCCTCTGTTAGTCTAAATTATTTCTTAGCAAATTTTTTTTTACGTTGTTATAATGAGCACACGCAAAGCTAAAAGCTTGTCTGTTAATATTATTCCTCTCTCTAGAGTTTAAAAGCCTGTTTAGCAACAAAACATTTTTCATTAAACTATTTACAATTCTGATTACCAACATGTTTGTTTTTCAAGCATTGGGTTTTCCCAAATACTATAAATGCATTTTCCCTCAAGAAACACGTGAAATCGGCAACTATGCTATTTATATCTTTGGTTTCTGACCAATCGATTAAATCTAGCAGCACTCTATGATTATTCATGAGTTATTCTAAAAATAGATCGCTCTTACTGCTATCCTATATCAGTTTATCGTATGTTTTTGTCGGTTTATTTGTTGTTGAATAATTTTTCTTCATACTCAAATTTGAATTTATTGTAAATAGGATTGGAGCGTGATCAGAGTGCTCATTAAAATCAAATATTTCAAAATTACAAAATTATTTCTATTTGTTATAGTGGAAGCATATTGACCTAAACCTGGCCTTTGTGATTTAAATCAATTAAATACCGGTCGTTTCTTCCCGACAAATCACGACTCATCTGCGGAATCCAAGGGTAAGTTCATATCGGACGCGGTTTCGACCCGAGTGAACCGGGTTTCCATCAGAACGACCTCGGTTTCGACACTAGTGATGTCATTTTAACCTTTCAACCTCGACACTTCTGATCCTGGGTCAGGCCGGTGTTACTTGGGTTCCAAAATGGCGTCGAAAATAGTGCACAACAATTCGATTACAAAAAAAAATGTTCTCTATTACTTTAAACAACAAATACATTTTTCTTATTTCATATAGTATTTTGCACGAGTTTATCACATTTCTTGATGGGATAGCGATATTTCATGGTTATTTAATTATTGTAGCGGTAAATGTGATGTTTGTTTACTACCACCAGTGGGTAACTCCGTTCACATGAATGGCTTTTCTGCGCATGCATATTACAGTCAATTTTAGATTATTACATCATCTAACGCGACTCCCGGGTTGCCATTTGAATTTCCCCCAAATGTTAAGTTGGAGTGCACGTGTTAGCTTTGTTAACCCGTTATCGCACATGCTGTTCACTGTAACGGCGATATTTGGTCACCCTCATGAAGTAGTGAATCAATACATAAATTGAGTTTCTTACAAATCTTTAGATGCGGGTGAGAAAAATATGAATTTTCAAATTTCTTTAAATGCAATTTATGTGTTTTGAATGGAAATGAAATAAAATCCCCTCTCTAAGTCGCAATATTTGAAATCGAATCGTCTGCTAGATGACTAGGCGCCCCGTATATAGGTAAACTACTAACTCCACGCATACCTGTAATTTGTGCAGTATAACGGAATGTCCATGCGTGATCGTCACGTGCCGAAGTATCTTCGGAATTTATTTATGTGCCTAATCATTTATTCTGCATAAAGGTCAGGTTCAAGTCAATATGCGCCCGCTATAACACATAGTCAACAGTACTCATTCCACCAGTAGACTTCCCACGCTCCCTGTCAGAGTGCAGACGACCATTGACCAATGACAAACAACTTAATTGACACATTTCGAGCAGACGATCTACCACGTGGTGTGAATTTACGCGTGGGTTTTTAACCGAGTGATAATCATAACAGAATTTGATTGGTTGTCAGCCCTACAACTGGTAAATGACCGTTCGAGAAAAAATCAGAGTAGTAATATTGTAAGTGCTACAAATTTATTTTACAGTTAACCTATTGTACGTTTCAACTCCTTTACTCAACCGAAAATCTTGTTATAAACACTGAAAATACTAACTGGTAATTACTAAAAGCGAAAATTACATCAAATTTTGTATTAGCATCTTCTCTATTTGTCGAAAAGTAAATAAGATTAAAAACAAAGTTTGTAGATTGTGACTGAAAAGGCCGTTTCTTCGGTGTTTGAAAACACATTATTTGGTTTGAACACATTGCTCAGAAGATAAAGGTAAAAATGTAGTGGGTCAAACAGGCTGGATTTCTGGAAACCGGTATAAATCTCCGATTTAAAAGTTTTTATCTCTTTTACGAGTTTAGTAAATTCAGCATTTTTTAAATTTTATAAACAAACAACAAAAAAGGATAGACCTATACGCTGTTTGTAAATTGACATCATCCCAAGTATTATGACGTCATTTTGTATATGGCGTTACTATACGCACCAAGATCTTTTACATAGTTTTAACTCTTGTTTAATAGTTCTCGTGTATTATCAAAAATGTTTAACGATGTTATTGCACTCACACGCCATATGCCATATTATAAGAAAGGTTATTATTACGCCGTTTCCCAATACGTTTTTACACTCGTTGACCTTGTCGTTTAAGCATTCTGAGGAATGTTTTCTTTAAATAAAATTCACGAAGAATGCATATTTGATCTATCACTGTAACATTGTTTCAGGATTTGTGTACTCTTTATTTATAGAAATTTAAACAGAAAGAGAAAAACTGAAATGCATTTTAGGTGCATTTTGTAAACAAAGCATAGTGATGTGCACCGAGAAAATACTTTTTGTCTTTTTTTTAAGAATTTAACAGATTTTCGATAAAGAAAATCTCAAAATTATACGCTTGTCCCAGGACAATTGCTGTCGAGCTCGCATATTTGCTTTTTGTCTTTCAACTTGACCCTGTCCTTTTTACAGTGGAGAGTCAGTCTTTGAATTAGAGAAGTATGTTTTGGGTAAGTATCTTGACCTCTCACCTTGACCTTGAAGAATTTGAAAAAAAATCCTTGAGCTATCTGAAATAAATAAATAAAAAATAAATAAAGAAATAAAGAAATAAAGAAATAAAAAAAATATTTATATAAAAATATAAATAAATAAATAGAATGGCACATCCACGGGGAACAATTATGCCAAATTATTTTAAAATCCATCAGCAAATGCAGGTCTTTATAAGCTGCAGTTATGGCTTTGAGCTGTAAACGTAGTGCTATCTTAAATTTTCTTTTAAATAACATATTATCTCGTGAAAGAGAACGAATGCATTAAGGTAGAAATTGACGCGTGATGTCATTTTGTCCGCCCAATGATTTTTTTCTTGTTCACATACTTTGTAGTATACCTTTGTATAAACATTATATCAAAATTTGAAAATACATTTCCATGCTCGTTTTCATGCTAGAGTTATCTGCCCTTGGGTGGTACTGGCCATTTTCATATATACCGATATGTTTAAAATTCATATTTTTTTCCTTTATTTACTAAAAATCATTATACCTTTCCATGCACATAAGGGATTTTTAAGGGACTGTTTGTCTACCACCAATGGGTCGATAATGGTAACCTATGTGGGATAGCAGCTGGAGGCTAGAAAAGGATGTAATGGTAGTAGGCCTACTGGTGTGAGAAATACCACGAATCCATTGTTAGGTGCTCCAGCAGCCACGATATACATGAAAAAAATGTTGAAAGCGGCGCAAACAGTTTTCCAATTATACCCCGCTTTGCACGTGCACTTGCGTGCAAATCGGGGTATAATTGGAAAACTGTTTGCACCGTTTTGTCATCCTGAACGCAGGGCAGTCTTTATAAAAAACGCACAAAAAAGCCTAAAGCAAACGAATATCCACCACCAGTTTATAGAGAAGGGGGACCGATGCTCACTGCCACCTTAATTTGTATTGAAGTCCACCTATAAATAGAGGATATTGAATGAGTGGTCATTGAATACCGAATTTATTAAACGAGTCGTCTATAAAAAGATTAAAAAGGAGGCTGCGCCGAGTTTTTATCTGTTGATAGAAGACGAGTTTAATAAATTCGGTATTTGATGACCGCAAATTTGATATTCTATTTATAATATGACCCGAATTTTGGTGATAGAACGAGAAAATTACGATATTTATCGATTCATTTTATTCCGCGAAGCATATAACGCCGTTTGCGAAATGACGTCAGCAGATGCAATATGACGTCATTTTCCTTACAAAAAATATAACGTTGTTCTTCTTATTAAGCTCATTTGCATAGTTATTCCACTAGTGTAATAACACTCGTGTAATATCAAAAATATTCAACGGGGTTATTTCACTCCGGCGACGTAGGTCATATTATAAGTATAGTTTATACACATGTCTATTCTTGATATTTGACACTGACCTGTGACCTTCACATATGGGTTATCAAAAAAAAGTCTTTGAACCCTTTGCTGTTTAATCCCTGATTTTTACGTGCCTGTGATTTTACAATAAAGAAAACATTGTGAAAAAAGAAGAAATTGCTTCTGACAAGCAATTTCTTCTTTTTCCACACTTTTTTCTACCCTACAGAATGTTTATTTTTCAAATAAAACCCACTTTAAATTTTCGTCTGCAAAACCTTTGAATTTGGACAGGTCCAGAATTTTGTAAAACAGGAAAGGGTTAAATGGTACATCTACTAATGATGGAACCAAATGCGCTTTGTCATTTTGTATTTTGAATTTAACGTAGGAGGTACGGTCCCCTGGAGGCTCGGACTTAGGCAAGTTCTCGTTCGGCGGAAATAGCTTTTAAAAGAACCAAATCCGTTTTAATTGACAATGTTATTTTGAATATGCTTCTCATCAACATATATCATTGACCACCAAAATAAACTGGCCATCCAATGGCAACTTGTGTCCAGTCGGCACGGCGGTACTTTGATTTAAGATAGAGGACCCGATAAAGTTCCGTACAGGTCTACTACCTTATGGTACTGTTTGACATTAATCTGTTTTAAAAATGGATAATAACGAGAACCATTATCTTAAAAGATAAAGAAGATATGTTCTGGATAATAAAACGGAATTAGGTGAAGCGTTGCATGTAATTTGGGCGTTTATGAACCAAAACGCGATAAATAAAAACACGTGGTTATAAAACAATACTTGTACCTTTATTTTAACAATATCTAAGTTAGACCAATATGATAGTGCTATGTGTTTTCTTTAGAGCATAGTCTTTCTCCATCATCATCATCATCATCATCATCATCATCATCATCATCATCATCATCATCATCATCATCATCCTCATCATCATTATGATCATCATCATCATCATCATCATTATCATCACAATAATTATTATTGTAATCATTTATGTAATCATTTATGTAATTATTATTGTAATAATTATTGTAATTATTTTTATTTTTATTTTTCTTATTATTATTATTATTATTATTATTATTATTATTATTATTATTATTACTATTACTATTATTATTGTAACAAGATTGAAGACTAACAACAACTGTGTAGTATCCCTTGTATTGAGTTCTCGACGGTCGTTGTACAAAGTACAATTTAATAGTTCTAAGGACAAAAAACCTGAAATATACAAATTTGAAGGCTCATAAGGTACTGTTTCTTAAAAATATGTATATGAAGTCTAAATGATTTAAAAATGACTGCAACGAAGTTCTACCTACCAGGATCAAGATACGATGAAGATCAGCAGATTGTTAGATGTTTCCTATCCAGGGTTTAGACTTAAAGTGAGGGGAAAAGCATGCAAGCATGGGTGTGGTTAAAAGTGACTAGTGTAAACAACTCACTCCAATCGCTCACTTTCCACGCATATAAGGATGACCACAGCTCATGTAAAAAGACACTGGTGTGAAACAGTGAACAATTCATCCTGGCTACATTCTCCTCTGCTTTGAAAAAAATGTCTCCTGACATTTCCAATAAATCACATCAACCTGAGAAGGATAAATAAGTTAAGGATTCAAAATCTGTCTCTGAAAGATAAAAGTATTTATGAATCTGAAAGGGAAAATGAAGGTTAAAACATGTTAAACACAGTAGACAAAATATTACACCCAGACTATTTGAGAACATGCCCAGTCTCCATATCTTTCTGGCGGCTTCCGACTTCTGGTTGAACGGCGCACTGGATCAGACTGCTCAACTGGCCCTAAAGAAAGTTCTGTTTGAGTTTGCCCGCTCGACTGATTGGGTTCTGAAATAAAAAATTCTGAATGAGTGTAATGACTGTCGAACGGAATCGAAACACTTTCGCGCAAACTATGGTCGGATGTCGGAAGACCTTCACGCCAGTTCTGGTCTATAGGTCGTGGAGATTTGGGTTTTGACATTGTTCTTCGCTGGGGAATCACGTACCTCTCACTGGAATCTGAATCAGTTTCCGGGCTGCTATCAGAAGCTTCTGCCGCAGACGCTAATTCCTTGACGGATCTCTTTCGAGTCGGTCTAGGTCTGTTTGGCAGGAGATGAGCTTCTTCAAAGAGAGGGACGGAGTTGAAAGGCAATAACAAATTGCGATGAAGGGTTCTAACTGGACCTTTACCGAGCACTGTACGGACTCGATATACGGGTATATCTGGATTTGGAATATCCGTAATAGTGTAAGGGTCAGCTACCAATATGTCGGCAAGTTTGGACTTTCCAGTATGGTGCACCTTACGAACAAGAACGGTGTCACCAACTTCAAGTTTGTTTTCACGAACTTTACTATCGAATCTGTTCTTATTCTGGGAAGAAACTTTCTGAGCCGTCTCAGACGCCACCCTGTAAGCCTTACTCATTCTGTCCTTAAGCTTCGCTATGTAGTCCGTTGGGTTACCTTCACTATCGTCCTCTGGACATGTTCCTAGGAAAGCGTCCACGGACAAGCGAGGATGCCATCCAAATAGGAGATAGTGTGGGGAATAGCCTGTGGCGTCATTCTTGGTACTATTGTATGCATGTACCAACGGACCAACATGCGACTTCCAGTCTGTCTTCTGGACATCTTCGAGAGTAACGAGCATTCGGAGTAGGGTACGATTAAACCTTTCAGCACTACCATTACCCATTGGGTGATATGGTGTGGTTCGGGTTTTCTGTACACCTGCCAGCCTACATAACTCTTTGATTATCCTACTCTCGAAATTACGACCTTGATCACTATGCAAGCGTTCTGGAAAGGAAAAGTTAATGATAAAATTATCATACAGGGCTTTAGCGGTAGTCTGAGCGGTCTGATTGCGGGTAGGTACGGCTTTGGCATACCTGGTAAAATGATCTGTTATGACCAGTACATTTTCATAGCCACCTTTCGACCTTTCGAGGCTAAGAAAATCCATGCAGACTAGCTGCATTGGCCGAGTCGTGTGAATGGGTTTAAGCTCAGCACATACTTTAGCCGGAGTTTTTCTACGAATGCATCGGCCACATGTCTCAATGCGATTTGCTATGTCTTTCTCAAGACAAGGCCAGAAAAACCTCTGACGTGCAAGCCAGACTGTTTTATCCTTGCCTGGATGACCTACATCATCATGTACACCCTTAAACGCAAGGGTTCTGTGGGATTCAGGAATGACAATCTGTTTAATGTTTTGATTATCAATTTTGACGGTTCGATAAAGTATACCTTTATCAACAAAAAGGCGGGAAATCTCTCTCAGTAAACTCTTTGCAGAGACTGGAGCAGCCTTTAATTCCTCTTCCGAGGGGCGAGAACCGTTCAAAAGGATGTCAAACACATATGATATGCCAGGATCATTGCGCTGCTGTCTAGACCAGTCAACTGAAGGGAAACCAGCTGGGGGCAAAGCATCATCACCTGCAGAATGCGATACCATGTCACCAGCAAGCGCTCCCACAAGACTGACATTGGACAACGCAGCATGGCAAACTGCCTTAATCACATCGCCAAATAGGGTTGGCATTCTTGACAGAGCGTCTGCATCAGCATTTTGAGAACCTGGACGATACGTGATGTTAAAATTGTAATTTGACAGAGCTGCAACCCAACGATGACCAGTAGCATCTAATTTTGCAGTTGTCATGACATATAATAGTGGGTTGTTATCTGTGACGACATTGAATTTAGTCCCGTACAAATAATCATGGAACTTGTCGGTCACAGCCCATTTTAGAGCTAAAAACTCTAATTTATGTGCCGGGTAGTTTTTCTCACTGGGTCTGAGCCCACGACTAGCGTAAGCAACTACGCGGTCTTTGCCATCCTGATGCTGATATAAAACAGCACCAAGACCATGGCCACTTGCATCTGTGTGCAGTATAAATGGTAAACTATAGTCAGCTATAGCAAGAACTGGGGGATTTGAAAGCTTATCTTTCAGAAGCTCAAAGGCGGAGTTTTGCGCGTTGCCCCAAACCCACTGAGTAGCTGGCTTATGCTTTTTCTTCTTGCTTCTTTTTGCCCTCTTGTTTAGATGTTGGCCTTGCAAAAGGTAATTTAGGGGCTGGGCAATTTTTGAGAAATTCTGCACAAATCGACGGTAATACCCTGCAAATCCAAGGAATGAGCGCACCTCATTAACATTGGAAGGGATAGGCCAATTTCTTATGGCTTCTGTCTTAGCTGAGTCAGCTTCAATACCGTCAGCAGAAATGATATGGCCCAAGTATGCAACAGATGATTTACAGAACTCGCACTTGGATTTTGGATTGCAATTTCAGGTTGTGGGAAGCAAGACGACTAAAAACAGCTTCTAGGCGCTGTAGATGCTCTTCAAAAGTCGAGGAAAATATCAGAATGTCATCAATAAAGATCAGACACTCTTTGAGTAGCAATTCGCCCATGCATTTCTCCATGAGCCTTTGAAAGGTCGCCGGAGCATTGCAAAGACCGAAAGTCATGCGATTGCACTCAAAAAATCCTAGATTTCCAACAGAAAAAGCAGTCTTAGCTTTGTCTTGTTCCTCGATTTCAACCTGCCAGTACGATGACCTAAGATCTAATTTTGAAAAATATTTAGATCCTGCCAAGACATCAACTGTGTCGTCAAATCTGGGCAACATATAAGCGTCTTTCCTAGTTCTACTGTTCAATTTCCTATGGTCAAGACAAAACCTTAAAGAGTTGTCTTTCTTTCGAACCAGAACTATATTGGAGGAAAAGGGGCTATCTGATTCCCTAATTGCACCACAATCAAGCATTTCTTTCAAATGCTGTCTAACCTCCTCATACATAGCTGGGGGGATCTTGCGATAGGGCTCTTTAAATGGGGGTTCATCTGTAAGCACGATACGGTGCTTCACCAAGTCAGTACAACCAATGTCGGTAAGCCCTTTTGAAAACACCGACTCCCATTTGCCAATAACAGCTTTCAACTCATTAACCTGGTCTTGAGTAAGGTTACCATCATCAATCTCAATACCAAGCTTTGAGGTGATGTCATCACAAGCTTCGGTTTGAAAAGCTTTAGACTCTGACTGTAGACAAGTCACAAGGTTATCAACAACCTTAACCTCACTGATATGACATGGATGACTTGGGACGAAAGTAAATAGTTTTGGCGGTAACATTGCAGACGTGCACTGGCACCTTTGCACAGTTACCAGATAACTTTACAACATGGGGTTTAACAATAAGACCATTATTGTTGTCTGCTATATTCTCTGTGACAAACGCATTAGTGTGATGGGTATGGCCTCTGAATATACCATTAAGATTCTTGGACTCATACGGACCAATTGCAATCAACCGTTTATTCGTCGTTCGGACGACAGACGGGTTACACGACAAAGCTGCAAAAACGGTCTGCCATGCTTCGTCAATATATGTAAGGTCAGAGTCATTAACATTGGTTTGGCAACGACGTATGACATTGGTGCCGACAATGACAGGACATGTCAAATTTAGGTCAGTATCAGGGACAACAGTGACAGGTACTGGGATAACTGACTTAGATAGGGATGGGACTGTAATGTAAGTTTCAATGTATCCTTCAACAGGCAAAGGGGAACCATCGGCTATTGAAACATCTATACCTAGGTTACTAATATCCTGCAAAGGTGGTCTTCCTGCAATAGAATTATAGAAAGAATTAGAAACAGTTGTCACCATGGATCCACTATCTATCAGGGCTTTAGTAGGAACACCGCTGAAACAAATATCACTAGTATTACTAGGACCAATTAATCGTTGCTTCAAACTTTGGCCGTTACTGGAATAACCAACCTCCGATAGGCCAACATCAGAGGTGGTCTCTAGTTTGACGCTTGTTGTTGTTGTTGCGGTTGGTGTGGGGTAGAATCATTCCCTTGATTAGGCTTATTCCTCCACCGACGTTTCCACTTAGGCTTCCCATTGTTCTGTCTCCGTTGACTCGAGCTCTGAGATGCTGAAGCCTGGTTGTTTGTAGACATCGAGTCGAGCTTGCTGATGATAGTTGAAAACTTGTCATCCAGCTTCTTGTTGAGTCGTGCTTCCAAAGTATCCAACTGGCTTTGCACTTTTGTGTCAATCCTCTTCTCAAAAGTCTGGAGATTGCGAGTTCGTGTCTCGTCGTGGTCGCCATTGTAACAAGATTGAAGACTAACAACAACTGTGTAGTATCCCTTGTATTGAGTTCTCGACGGTCGTTGTACAAAGTACAATTTAATAGTTCTAAGGACAAAAAACCTGAAATATACAAATTTGAAGGCTCATAAGGTACTGTTTCTTAAAAATATGTATATGAAGTCTAAATGATTTAAAAATGACTGCAACGAAGTTCTACCTACCAGGATCAAGATACGATGAAGATCAGCAGATTGTTAGATGTTTCCTATCCAGGGTTTAGACTTAAAGTGAGGGGAAAAGCATGCAAGCATGGGTGTGGTTAAAAGTGACTAGTGTAAACAACTCACTCCAATCGCCCACTTTCCACGCATATAAGGATGACCACAGCTCATGTAAAAAGACACTGGTGTGAAACAGTGAACAATTCATCCTGGCTACATTATTATCAATAATATTATTATTATTATTTTCATTATTATTATTATTATTATTATTATTATTATTATTATTATTATTATTATTATTATTATCATGGGTAGAAAATCGTAAGCCCATCTAACCAATCTATCAGAATTTTATTCATTCATTTGGATAGATTAAATGTTGATTTCCTTCGACCGAGGAGTATATTATAAATAATTGTTCGGCTACTGATCTTTCTCCATGTCTATCCAGAGATTATCAGCAAGGAAGGCAATACAATACAATTCAAAGCAATACAATACAATACATTTTGACGATTAAATGGGTCTTTCATTCGGCGATTTACTAGAAAAAAAAACTCGCTGCTAATACATCTTTTTTTAAAGGAACAATAAATATTATGATGACTTTGTTTTAAGAGTATTTATTTCTTATTAAATTATTTTCATACAACAGCATCTGAATCCTTATTCGAGAATTCTTTTGTCGTAAGCGTTCTTCACCTGTTCAACCTTTAAATGCATGTTCGAGGCGGTAATAAGGGAGTTAATTCAGTATCGGTATCGAAAGAATAGATAAAAGGAGACTTGCGACGGCAAAGGTTTTTCGGGTTGACAATGGAATTTATCCGGTTCACCTTCAGCTCAACAAACTACAGTTAACAGCATCGTGAAATTGACAAAGTGTATTATTTTCGAATGAAAAAAAAATGAATACGATAAGTAAGTTTTGGGAAAACTTATGGGGGGTGTATCCAATATCGCTATTTTTGTTCAGGATGAACAAAATAAGCGATATTAATACCCCCCCCCCCTCCTTTAAAAAATATTTATATACGTTTTATAAAAGGCTTCCCTTTCCTTCATTCAGGCGTTTATATTTAAAATTAATTCAGTGATTTCGCGATACTTTTTCTAGATATATCATTTTGAATGTGTTATTGATCTTATCTTTTCAGTCATTTTGGAGCGTTTTTTAATGGTTTGAGTTAGTGTTTAGATTTAATGAATAGAGCGTTGATTGAACGATTTAGAAAATATGTGATCGAGGTGAATTTCAATTTCGAGATATTACTAACTGTAATTCCTTCGTCTCCTCGTCAAAAAAAAAAAAAAAAAAAAAAAAAAACACAACCATTTCCATCACAAGTCACCATCCATCTTTTCTCTATATATGCACTGGAAAAAATGAGCCCAACTATGAGATCGTTTAAATCCGATATCGACCAATAACAACGCGGAAGATAGTGAGAAGTCAATCGGGACTCCTCGGCGATTCTACGAAATGAACCTCGGGAATAATACGTACGCAGACATTAAAGGGTGCCGTTTCGGACTTGGGGTTACATGACGTCATAAACATCGACGTTCCTGCTAAAAATGAAGAACTTCGTTTTTGCTCTTCACCAAGCATAGAAAGTAAAAAAACAAATGTACCACTAGAAGCCGAATTACCGGATAATTCACCCAAAATTACTGCAATTACGTCCGAGGTACTTTCCAGTTAACGTTAAGTTCGAGCGATGTTACGAATGCAGGAGATAGTAAGAGGTGTGGAAATTCGGATATTTAACAGGATTGTAGGTTTCTATACATTGAATCGATAGCAATCAGGCGCATGAACTTTTAGAAATGCATTATTCAAGGCGGGATAGGTTATACTATCTATTGCATATATCATAATAAAATATGAAACAAAGACTAACGTATCTTATCTTCATTCTATTTTCCATGAAAAATGAATTAAAGACGAAACTCAAACTGAACAGTATATATATTCTATCTTTACGGTCGTAATCGAATCCAGTCTTATCTCAGCCTAACCAAAACCATGTGTCCAAGGTTCATTGCGCACCGAGGTTAATAGTGCTTATAGAAAGTACATGGTTGCATAATCCTTACAATGATTTTCAATACTTTCAGAAAAATATAAGAAGGGGGCATGGAAATAAAGAAGAGAACGTACTATTAACTTTCTTTTTTTCTGTGCTTAACTACTAGGTCTATTACATTTATTTGTTTTGATATCGAAAAAATCCTGTCTATATGATGTCATTGTTTAATATCATTTGTCTAACCAATGTATTACGAAACAAAAATTTCAGATTTATCCAGATTCATCGATAAGAAACATTTTTCATTTTTTTTCAAATTGGTTTAAACTATTAAAGGGAATTTTATTATCATTTAAGCATGTTTTCTTGGATCACAGATAAAATATACATGTCACATACTACTTTCAACTCGCCTAAGCACGGAGAGATTAATCAACGTCCGAGGTCAATTTACACTTTGTAGAGCTCATATATTTAGCATAAAACATCACATTAAGATTTTTGTCATGCTCAACTATAGAATAACTAATTAATCTACAATGAGTATTTGAATTACGCAATTTTTACATATCATAAACCTAGGAAAACTTTAGGAACGTACTCTTAATTGAAATACCTATTAACACTTTCCCATTTTACAAAATTTTGGACCTGTCCAAATTCAAATGTTTTGCAGACGAAAATTTAAAGTGGATTTAATTTGGAAAATAACCATTCAGTATGTTAGAAAATAGTGTGGAAAGGAAGAAATTGCTTGTCAGAAGCAATTTCGTCTTTTTTCACAATGTTTTCTCATTCATAAAATCACAGGCACGTAAAAAGCAGGGATTAAACAGCACCCATACGTTATTTCTCTACAATGAAAAGTTGCTTACTGTTTTGGAGTCCTCTATTTTAACATAGAAAAAAAGTAATTAAGAAAAAATCTTATTCTTCAATGCTTTTAGTTTTTATTGTCGAATGCTCTTTAACAGTTGCCTCATATTGACTGCTGGATACTGAATTTTACAAAGCTTCTTAGTTGTAGGTAAATATTTAATATCTTTTATTAAACAGGTTTCACATAAAGTCTGAAACAGTCAAACGTCGGGAATCATCATAATCGTCATTATTACTTCATATAGCATCATAATAATACTTTCTTTATAAGTATTAGTCATTTTACAGAAGCATTGAGGTATAAAACTAAAACCCTGATCAATTTGTAAGAATACGCGAAGCTTCTCTTTATATCTTATAATTCTTATATCATCAAAATAGCTGCAGACTCAAAACTGTTTTCATTGAGAAATAAATCCAATTTTTAGCCAATCAGAACCTACGAGTCTTATTGGACGCAGCAAAAAAATAAATTATTAAAGTTTTAAATTCCCGGATAACACGATTCTTGCTGTACCAGATAACTCCACTCGATCTTTGACTACGTTGATATCTATATTACCTCCCCTCTTCGAGCACTGTCGAGCTACAATGGATATAATCGTAATGTTTTAGCATTTAAGCATCAATAATGTAAAGCAGTATTTCATTCAAATTATAATATGGACCATTATAAAACAACTTCAAATGATTCATTAATATCACCTAAGAGTTACCAAGGTTAAATTTTATTTAACTTATCAAAGATATAGTTTCAATATTGGTCCTTTTTCAAAGCTGTAACGTAATTGAGAAAAAAATATGGGATGTACAAACAATATATCCAAGAGGACATGTATCACTCCACTGGCACTTTCTGTTCAACAAATCTATGACGTATCAACCTTATTTAACTTTAGAAAGTTTTAAGCTGTGGTCGGGTTAACCCTTGTCATGCTGAATAAATTTTGTCAAAAAATTTTTCATCAAAATCAAGGGGAAAAATCACTATAGGTACTAACTGTGGGTCAATTTTTATTTGGAAAACTAAATCTATTGACAATTCTGGTTTGAAAGTGAGAAACAGGTGGTGTAGACTAACATCAGACTGCACATATGTGCAGGCTGATGTTGGTCTATAGCCCCTGCCAAAGCAGGAATATTCCGGGTCCAGCATGACAAGGGTTTGTAAGATCATCATCAAAGGCCAAAGTCAAACGCAATCATAGCATACCATCAAGAGCATTTGGAACGGGTAACACAATGAGGGTCATTATGTGAAAGTTTAATGTAAATTGTTCATGAACGCGGAGTTCTGATATCATAGAATTTTACGTCAAAGAGGCCGCCTTTTCCTTGACGTTGCAACTTATCAGCACACATCTAAAGTATACGTATGGTCAAATAATAATGAACAATCTTTTAACGATTAAGGAAAACGTGACTCGTCATGCGAAAGGAGGCCGTCTTTGAACTCTGTAAAATAAATATTTGAAAAAGAGATTGGGTCCAGCATGGATCAACCAGAGATCGCATTTCAGAAATTCTTTCACAGGAAGGTAGATTGGTCGATTTAGATTCTGAAAACAAGAAAAGTGCGAAAAGTTTCGATCCTAGTCAGTCTACGCAATCCGTGCAGTCTGACAAAGGTCGACACTTTACACAAAGCAGATGGTCCCTTTTCGCGTGACGGGTCACAAATACAATGACAAAGGAGGCAGTGTGAAAACAAGTAATTTTACATGACTTCACATTTTCCAATAACACTTTATCAAAGGATCAAGCAGCCACAATATATCCATTGGCCCGTAGGTAAAGAACATTCCATGGAAGTTTCACGAAAATCTATCTGTAAAATATGAAGGATTCGTGTTTACAAGAAATTTTACACGAATGTCCCTTTTCCATGACCTCGAATAACATTGCCAAACTGCTAAAATGTGTTTATGGTCAAATGATGAAGAACATTTACTTAAAGTTTAAAAAAAAACCCTCAATAAATGTAAGAGTTGTGTTTCTATGTATATGTATCCCGAATGTCCCATTTCTGTAACGCATTAATATGATGTAAATAACGGAGAAGCCTGAGTGAAGTTCGTCTTAACATTAAAAAAAAACCCACATTCATATCCAATGATTAATTAATTTCAGAGAAGAAAATAATTTCATTTTAACACTGTATAGAACTATTTTTGATAACTCGAAAGTCTGTTAAGGCATGGTGATGGCCAATCAGATTTTAACGAAATTAATTGAAAGAACATGCCCTTACCGTCATGTCCGGTAAGGTTTGACTGAACTTTAACAAGTAGTTTCTGAGAGAAGAATATTTTTTTTATTTCATTATATGAGATCAATAATCGGTAACTCAAAAGCCAAAGGACTGTTTAATATTGATCATATGGACCCACTTTCATTGACTCGACACCCAAGTAATCAGCCCGATTATAATTTAATGAATAAAAATTAAGGAGTGTGTCCAAAGGATCATTCCTATTAAGTTATGTTGAAAGCTGACCAGTAGTATCAAAAAAAAAAGAAAATTCTTTCTCATATTTCATCATATTGGGTCCGTTTTTTGTACCTCGTAAGCTCGAAGAGCCCATGTCATTATCCGGTCAAAATTTAACGAAAAATTCTGAAAGGGCATGTCCAAAGGTTATTCCTTTTGAGTTATGTTGAATACTGCTTAGTACTTTCAGAGAATATATTAAAGAAAAAGCTAACGGATGCACGCACGGACTTACGGACGAACTCAAGACGGACACTTTGCCATGAAAAATGCCCCTAGTTGAGCTAAAAATAAACACACAGTTAGGGCCGCCAGAGCCACGAATGGTTTAAGATTATGATTTTGTTCCGGATGATCCGCGGATTTAAGGCAACTAATGCAGGCTTCACACTGTCCCGAAGTTGACATCAGATGGACACAGGATATAGGAAATATTTAATATCGGACATGAATGTAACAACATCGGGTCATTCGCAATTGCATATTTAGCCATCATATGACCACCGCTTCAGTTCCTGAGACTTCGGTAACAACTACGTTAATTGGATATAAGTTTTTGGCTTGCCCTAAAATTTCCGAATGTCCACGCGAAGGTTTATTTTCGTGTTTTATTCGTGTGTACATTTTGTCCTTCGTACGGTAGCCGTGATGGCATATGGTTAAATCGTAACGTCTTCTTAGTTACTTCGTGCATTCATCGGTGCAATGGCTCACGAAGCTGGTCGATTGTTTTAGGAAGGCAACACGACCACGTAGGGTCCTCGAAATGCCGTCGTAAAGCAATTATAGTAATCATCGAGATTGGACCACGGTGTGGGTGAAGACGACATGATATAAGTATCTTGAGCGTTTTATATGTGATATAATAGAGTCGTAATATACTGAAGACGAATAAAAAGGTATACGTGTACACGTACTAAAAGTTTGGAATCCTAAAAAAACTGTGCACGTAAAATTCACGAAATATATATTAAAAAAAAACAACAAACAAAACAATTCGACAATAGGAGTCTTTATGGCGAGACGATGCCGAATTATGTGTGTTAACTGAGCCAGGAGGTAGTTTTCAAATGTCTTAATGATATTATCAGTTGATTTCTGACTGCCAAAGGTATAAGTATCGCTCACGGTATCCCGGATAAGCAAGAAACTTGAGATGTCTCGTTTGAACCTGTTTGAAATATCCCCATTCTGAAACCCGTTTTGGGTAAATTGAAGACGACCCCTTTACAACTCCCATCCATTTGAAAATAACTTTGAGGTCGATTTGCCTGCGTGTCTTGGGCTTGTTTTACTAAACATCTTACGATCATTATTTGCGTAAGTCAAAAAATAAAGATGCTTCTACAGTGGTAACTAGATATGGAATCCTGCCATGCATCCATATTCCAGTGGCCAAGTTATGTCAATTTCGGGATAGTGTGACACGAGCATAAACGATTGTTATCCGGAAGTATTACCTCTTAATTGTGTTTTACCCAATTCTTGACTCCAATAATCCGCCAATACAGTGTGTGCAGAGCCTGTGAATTAAGAAAGTTAATATTGGGCCAACTTTTTTCAAGCCCGGTCGGGGCACATTGTTGTTGTTTTTTTTTCAGCTTGAAACCAGCCCTGCGTTAAGGATGACAAAAAGGTTCAAGTTAAACCCCGCTTTACACGTAATCTGTAAAAACAACAACAACGGGCCCAGTCCGACCTGAAATAAGTTGGCCCACAGTTTTTTTTAAAGTGTAATATCCATTTAAATTTTATTTCGTGAACAACAGAGGCTATATTACCCGAATGACGAAGCTCGGAGGGAAAATAACTGCCACGCGTGAAAAATATAGCTTTAATTATTAACGAAATCAAAGGTTTATTGAACAAAGTGATTTTTAGTGATTATTCCATTTTCAATGCAATTTTCAATTTTTGACTTTTATAGGATAAATTTTCTTAAAGCGCAACATTTCGCATTTCGGGATTGCCAGTCAATATTTTGATAGGATAATGTCATATTTTTTTTATTGTTATCTATTATTATAATTATTATTATCATTATTTTAAATAAACTGAAGCAAGGAAAATGGCTTGTAAAGCATTAAAGATATATCAAATTAACTAAATTTATCTTTTTTGGTTCAGAAATTTGCGAAAGAAGAAAGTTTTGAGCCATGTGAGAATGCGTAGGTATTGCGTTCTGACAAGAGTTAATCGTTGTTGTTATTCCAAAATCTAATAACTTCAGCTACGAGGTTTTGGAATAACATCGACGAAATACCAGTACACTTTTACTACTTCTAATAATGCGTTTTTCTTTGTAAGGGTAATTAGTATATTCGCTTGAAACTCACAAAATAAGTCATTTATGAGAGAGTGCGTGAGATTTCCAACAATTACAAATATGCGCAAAGCAAAGACTCTGACCAGCCTGTGCATCCGCACAGTCTGTCCAGAGTATATACCATACATTTGGTAGATGGATACGTTCTCAAAGTATCAGTTACCCATCATGTATCTTTATATTTACAGTATGTAGCTTTCTTAGCCTATCAATGTTTGCACTTCACGAAATTTTCAAATTGTTGGAAATGTCACGCACAGGCTCATTTCATACCTGTAACAGGGTCTTCTGGAATCCCAACCCAGGGTGCAAAATATCGTGAGAAAAAGTCGTATATGTCAGATCCCGAAATCTGTGTCTTTGGAGCCTTAACTGTCAGTATAACACCCCTTATATGACCAGATGTCTCGGAGGCCTGCATTAGTCTTGTGTCAGGACACATTCTTGCTAGATCGTCCCTACAAAAATGATATTATTTAATGCTTTCAATGCTTTTAGCGGTTTGTCAAGTATTGGTAGATATTTGGCTCTCGGATATTTGACCGCCAAACCAGTTTGGCTTTTTTGTGCGAGATCGATAAATCTTTTATCTAAAGTGAGCAACAAAAGCTTTATTCTCACAAGTGGAATTTCAGATAAATAAAAAATAATAATAACAATAAAAAAGGATACTTCACTGGGTTACAGACAACACGTGCATCACAATCCTAATTTATTTTGTTCTTGAGTTAGAGACCGTAAACGGTTTTAGAACAAACTTCAATTTTAGCCTTCACCTTTTCGACCCATAATCAAAAGGAAACTACTTTGGGTCATAGCTGATAATTGTAACAAGATTCATCAATCTAATCAAAATCATCCTAGAGTTACATTCCATATATGAAAAGGTTTACGGAAGGACTGACGGATCAAATGACGACGGACCGATAGATGGTCGAATGGACAGACGGATAGACTTAGTGAAACCAGTATAGCCCGTCTACGTGTACTTCTAATTTTGGGGGTAGGTAAAAAACATAGACTGCCCAGCGTTCAGGAAAACAAATACGTAGTAAACTGTTTGCAAATTATGCACCGCTTTGCGAGTGCAAAGCGGATTTAATTTGCAACCAGATTTTCAAGTTTTGTTATCCTTGATGCAGGGTAGGTGTCTCTTGTAACTGTGAACCAATGAAACAGTACAAAAAATATTCTTTCAAAAACTTTGTAAAAGGTGACACGAAATATTGATTACAACATCGAGAAAAAAACTCACCGACTAACATCGTCATTTAAACGTAGAAGAAGCTTCTTAGTTGTAGGTGAATATTTAATATCTTTGATTAAACTGGGTTCGCATATAGTCTGAAACAGTCAAAGACCGAGATGTATCATTATCAATTATTATAACTTTATCACTTTAAAAACATTTTAAAGGTATTAGTCATTTATAGAAATTTGGTAACAAAGTTGTAAGGACTCGTAAAACCGTTAACGTTTATGCTAAATTCTATAGTTTTTATTTGTGTATTCATTTATTCTTAAAGAATAATTGTGAACGAATTCGTTTGTGAAAAACACTTCCCTAAATAACTATAAGATTTGTCTAAAAAAACTTACCTCTAAAATGTTTGCAGCTTTAGATCTTTGGAAGTCCTCTACTTTGTTTAAAGGAAAATCCATCGTGATTCGGTCTCCGTCAGTACGAACCTTCAATGGTCCGCTTTTACTCGAAAATGTAATGGACCTGTTATGGTTATCTGAAAAGAAAGAGCATCGTGCATAAACAAGGGAAACTCGAGGAGGGGCTACCCCATCCAATGATTCTGAAAAGTGTGAAAGTGATTAAATTTTAACACAAAAATCTCCATCTGTCTCAGTTCTTTTTATAAGCCCATGCATACGTTGATTAACAGTTTGACTTTCGTTGTATATGTCGAGTTTCAACAGTTCTTTCAGTTTCCTCAAATATACTTCATTCTGCCATTGGAATTGAATCACAAAATGTAAATTGAAGGAAGGATAAAATATATTGAAATTGTCTCAAAATGCTTTCTTGATGAAAAATTTCCTGTCCTTCTTAATTCATTTTTTTTTTCTAAACTCTACCCGGTATTTGACTCCAATGCTTATAAAAGACTAGTCTGCGTCAACGTTGACAAAGACTACATGAAGTCGAAAAACAACATTGGTGACAAATGTTGCATTTTTTAATATTTTCGTTAACAATAAATTGCTACATTTTGTTAAATACACAATTCTGATCGAGATTTTTTTTTTTTATCTCGCGATGCTTCCTTTACAGGATTAATTCGTTGTCAGACTTATCTTGAGATAGTAACTTTTATATCGAACTTCTTTTGCGATATAAACTATTTGTCAGACTTATTTTACGATATAAACTATTTGGCAGACTTATTTACGATATAAACTATTTGTCAGACTTACTTTGACAGAAGAAGATCACAGCCGATGACGCTAGTGTCGCATGACCACATAATGGCACTTCATTGGTCGGTGTAAACCAACGTATTGTGAATTCAGAACCTGAGAATAATGCAATACGTTTGAAAATATATTAATAAAGGATCCTACCTATTTTACGCTTCATATGAATAATTTGTTCTAATACTTGTGATCGAATTTAGATGTTACTAAAATATATTTCATATTTTAACATCTGCCAAGCTTTCAAAATGAATAAACGATGTAATTTGTTTGCGAATGGCACCCCGCTTTGCACGCAGGTGCGGGTGCATAGCGGGAAATATTTTGCAAACAGTTTGCACCGTATTTTCATCCTGAACGCAGGACTGATTCAAAGTTTCAGACAAGTTTTAAAATATTTATTTTACAACAAAATCCCGATAGGGTACGCAAACATTCCTTTCAGTTTTCAATGGTATACTCATATGCATTTTGATAATGATTACAATAAAAGAAAATCCCATAATAAATAGATCACTTTATTGAGGAAATTAAATGGAAAGTCACTCAACCCTATAGTAATTAGGCTTTGTCGAGTTTTTTTTCTGTTTTTGATGACAAGATTTATAAATTTGGAATTTTATTAACTAAATTTGATATTCTTTTATAATATCACAATAAATCATGCCAAAAAATCGACATTTTTTTTTTTAACTCATTGATTAAAATTACCCTCGGAACATATAACGTCGTTTATAATATGACCTACGTTGTCGGAACAAAATAACTCCTATGAATATTTTTGATATTACACGAGTGTTATTACAATAGTGCAATAACTATGCAAATTAGCTAAGAACGAAGAACAACGTTGTATTTTTGTAAGGAAAATGACGTCATGATGGATCTGCTGAGGTGAGTTTCTTATATAAAGATTCTTAAGAAACTCATTAAGATTTTTTAAGATGTAGCGTTTTTTAGATTAAGATTTTTAAGCGGCTTAATAATAATCTTAAGATATCTAAATGAGGAAACGAAGATGGTTTTGTATTGGCTTTAAGCGAGTAGCCTTGACGACGTCGAATGTTTTCACTCAAAATATTGAAAATCGTTTCTTATGACGTCTTGAAAATCTTATTTAGCCGGATTTTTCCTCTCGCTCTAAAAAACGCACCTCTGACCTCATTTCAGTTTAGCGACTATGTCCTAGCCAAGTTTTTCTATCCCTGCCATAAATCTAATTTGCCAGTTATAAGGTCATATGTTGTCAAGTTACTGTTGGGCTTATCAGGGCAATAAATTTCTTCCCTCCCTGCTCAACACCAGGTGTATGACAAAGAAGTATTTCAAGGTAATTGAAGTTTTAGGTCTTAAACACAAACACACATCTTCTGAACTAATTGTATATTTAAAGTTACTTTCAACATTTTGTTTTTTCAATTTTTCTTATCTGTAATGTCTGCATCTTTTTTAACCCTTATACTCACAACAAATCTATCAATGACTAATTAAATTGAAAGGTGACATAAATAACAAGCCAGAAAAACTTCTTTTGGTGAAAAAGAAAAAAAAAAATGTATCATCACATTTGAATTTGGTGCTTTTTATGTCAAGCATCGATTTCCGATGAGGGGATTGTTTTTAGCTCACCTGAGCACAACATGCTCAAGGGGAGCTTTATGGATCACCCTGAGTCCATCGTCCGTAGTCAACTATCTTAAATAATTCTTCTTCTCCTCCTGAACCACTAGGCCGAATTTCAATGAAACTTTACCAGAATGTTCCTTATGTGACCATTTTCAACTAGAAAGCCATGAATGGCTTGAGTCGCTCCACAGGCTTGAAATTCTTGTAATAGCAAATAAAAGTTTTGACCAGGTTTTTAGATATTTTGGGTTCTTTTGATGTTGAAAATGATTTTCAAGATTTCCACTATATAACATAGAGAAATGACCTCTGCCCATAAAAGACATATTTTTCATCCAAACACAATAATTTTTGGCTGCAAGATAATGGGTCACCCAAGGATCATACCAATAATGTTTGATTGATATCCATCAGTTATACACTAAGAAATTGATTTTCAAAATTTCCACTTAATATAGAGAAATGATCGACCTACGCCCGTAAAATACTTATTTTTCATCCGATCACAATAATTTTAGTTACACTGATAAAGGGTCATTTAAGGATGATTCCAGTGAAATTTGGTTGATATCCTTTAATTACATTCTGAGGAAATGATTTTCAATTTTTCCACTGTATAACATAAAGAGGAATGACCTCCGCCAATTTAATCCATATTTTTCATCCGATCACAATGATTTTTGGTAGACTGATAAAGGGTCAATCAAGGATCATTCCAATAAAATTTGAGTGATATCCATCGGTTACATTCTGAGAAAAATGATTTTCAAAGTTTACATTATATAACATACAGAGAAATGACCTCCGTCCATAAAATACATAATTTTTATCTAATCACAAAACAGTTTTGGTAGACTGATAAAGGGTCACTCAAGGATCATTCCAGTGAAATTTGGTTGATATCCATCTGTTACAGTCTAAGAAAATGATTCTCAAAGTTTCCACTATATAACATATAGAGAAATGACCTCCGCCCATAAAATACATATTTTTCATCTGATTACAATGATTTTTTGTAGACTGATAAAGGGTCACCCAAGGACCATTTATGTAAAATTTAATTGGTATCAATGAATTAGAGTCTGAGAAATCAGACTTTTTACCATATTTGGAAATTAGCCACACCCATTAAATCAATGTTTTCATTGGATCAAAATTTCTTGAACAACTTTGAAAGAGGGTCACCCAAGAATCATTCCTATGAAGTTTGGTTGAAATTCATCCAGTAGTTTCTGAGGAGAAAATTCTTAAAGAAAAAGTTTACGACCGGACGGATGGATGGACGCACGACGGACACAACGACATAACATCAGCCTTCGGCCAGTGGAGCTAAAAAATGTTCGCAAAATTTTAATTGGCCCATAGTATGGGCTTGGCAGAGCGTGGTATGATTCACTTTGGAATCTTTGATTGACATCACCTCCTCAACCGCTCGGCCGATTTCAATGAAACTTTACCAGCAGGTTCCTTGGGTGACCCTTATCAAGAATTGTTCGCAAAATTTTGATTGGCCCAAAATATTGGCATGACAGGGTGTGGCTTATTTTGAGCCTGAAATATCTAAACCACATCTCCTCCTGAACCACCGGGCCAATTTCAATGAACTTAACTAGAGTTACTTCGGTGACCCTTTTCAAAAATTGTCCACAAAATTTTTATTGGCCCATAAATTTGGGTGTGACAGGGCGAGGCTTTTTTTGAGTCTCCTCAGTAATGAATGATTGGGCAGGGTCTATTTTCACATTAAATTCTTGGAATTCTCCACTTCAACAATTAGGCAAATTTGAATGAATTTTTGCCAGAAAGTTACTTGGATGACATCAACTGGACCAATAAAGTTCAGGTGAGCGGTTTAGAGGCATTCAGGCCCTTTTGTTTATTTGCGTGTTTGACTGAAAGTTTGTCCCCCAAAGCCTTTAACATTGGCCATAACTTTTGATTGGTCAGGAAAGGAGCCTTCATATTTTACATGTGTAATGCTTGTGACAAGAGCTTTCTGTTTGTACTCTGTGTCCGATTGACTTCGAACTTATTAGTTTTATTCCTCTCATGATTGCAGAGTTCATTGCACAAACAGTGAAACTCTATCTACCTTTTTTCTGGAGTTACTTTCCTTTGTTGGTTTGCATACTTGGATTTTATCTGGACAATATCTCTGAAAGTATAATGATCTTGAAACTTATTAGGCTGATAGATCAACGGTATTGATGCAAAATGTATTGCATAAGAACCGTAACTCTATGTAGCCTTTTTTAGTTCTTGTCCTTTGGTTTTAACACCTGGATTTCTCATCAAGGGAAAGTACTGTGAACAAGAACTGTAACTCTACCTAGCTAAGCTTTTGAGTAATTGGCTTTCGTTACTTTTCGTTCGGCGATCTGTTAATCATTTGAACACGATTAACAAATCTGGTTGACACGATGACGCCTGTATTACGTTAAAACTAAGCCAATTTTCTTTAGGAAAATGACGGCTTGAAGGCCCACTTTCACATATTTAGATATCATGTTACTTGAAATTTGAAAAGTAACTTTATGTAAGTTTGTATCAATAAAGAATATGTCTATGTCTATGATAATTACAGAATCAACTGTAACTCGTAAAGTGTCCTTCAGTTTTAAATTCCAAATTTTATCTTCATACATGTAGGTTTCAACCAAATGGGTACTCTAATTCATTTTGGAATTAACAATTGTATCCTTTTGAACTTTTGTTGATGGTGTTGTCAAGCGAGGCATACCGTCCTGGGAAGCATCATTATTTTATCCCATACATTTGCCTATATATATGTTCTACCAAAAATAGCAAAGAAATATAAAGTAAAATAAAAGTATTTTAATAATTTCAATTTGTATTTGTGGGTGTTTCTTTTGGAGTTAAGTATATAAAGAACTAGAAAATTAAATGAATTCTTTAAAAATCATTAGAAGGTATACATTTTATTTTAAATAGAATTTCAAATAAATTTAAAAAGTTCAGATAAAGTTGAAAAGTATTTTCATGTGGGCTACTTCTCATGTTTTATATAAAAAAAAACAAAAAAAACAAGATGTGTTTGTGAAACACTAATGCCCCCGTAACAGCAATTTTTTTTTTTTTCAAAGTTTGACCTTGACAGATGACCTTGACCTTGTCACATGACCTTGACTTTGGTACCAGCGGATGCTGATCATTAAGATCTATCATCATGCCAAATATTAGCTTTGTATCTTGAATAGGCTCTAAGATATTGGCAAGGTTAAGTTTTCGGCATTTTTTTTCAAAGTTTGACCTTGACATATGACCTTGACCTTGTCATATGACCTTGACTTTGGTACCAGCGGATGCGGATCATTGAGATCTATCATCATGCCAAATTTGAGCTTTGTATGTCAAATACTTTTGGAGAAAAGGCAAAGGTTAAGTTTTCGGACAGACGGATGGACAGACGGACAGACAGACAGACGGACGGACGGACGGACGGACAGACAGACAGACAGACAGACAGACAGACAGACAGACAGACATGAGTAAAACAATATGCCCCCGATCTCTCGATACGGGGGCATAAAAAACCCTCACAATTCTCTGATAATCATTATCAGAAGATTCATTAGTTTGGATGGGGTTGAACGCCACTTTCAACAATCATCTAGTTTTATTTCGGCAGGTGGAGCACCTAACAATTGATTCCTGGTTTTTCTCACACAAGCACTACCATTACAATCTTTTCTAGCCCCACGCTGCTATCTCACATACTTCTATGATTATCAAAACATTGGTGAGAAACTTATAGCCAGAAAGGATGAATGCCACCATAAGGGATCGAACCCGGATCAGAAGATTCAAAATGCAAAAAAATATTTGTGATAGAATATTTCAGTTCAGTCTAACAAGCATAGGAGAGACTGCTCTTCGTCAAATTTTCTCATGCAACACTGGTTACTTGCAAGATAATATAGGAAAACAGTGTAATAAAAGGAGCTGTTGATTCTTTATATATTGGTTATTTTTCTAGCAATGTTATCCCGATATTATTTTACTAAACGAGAAGAATTTATGAATCTTATGTTCAAAATAAATACTGACTCAAAATTAGTGCCTTTAGCACTATGATTCTAATGAAATTTTACTACGGTTTTCATTGAGCATCACAGGGGTTGATATTATTTTAGGAGATAAGGGTTTATATAAAAATATAGAATAATATTAATGTGTTGAAAAAGATGTAGAATCAGTTTTAAAAATCCCGTAATTTCATTAACTTTTCCGTAGGTCTATATCAAACCACTTGTAAAGAATAAAATCTGGTTAAATAATATAACTGTCCTCTGTCAGCAGCCTACCTTACTTATAATTAAGATTTATGGCCAGCATCAAGTAACAATTGTTAGAGGTCGGCAATTCTGATAAAGGAGATAAAGCACAGAAACTGTTTGAGTAAAATCTACTCGTTTTCAGGACATAGTCGTCTTACTGATTTCGCAAACGGCGTTATATGTTTCGCGGAATAACATGAATCGATAAATATAATAATTTACTCTTTTCATCACCAAAATTCGAATCATATTATAAATAGAACATAAAATTTGTGCTCATCAATTACCGAATTTATAAAACTCGTCATCTATAAACAGATAAAAACTCGGCGCAGCCTCGTTTCTATCTTATCATAGATGACTCGTTTAATAAATTTGGTATCGAATGGCCACTCATTCAATATCCTCTATTTGTTATACGACATCGTCGCACCGATTATGACGGAATAATTACTTTAACAAAACAGTGTTACATTTGCAACGTAATTTAACAAACATCGTTATGACAGCAATGTAATCCAAAGTAATCTCTCCTGGGTTTACGTTAAGACTGCCTTCATAAATCATAAGCTGCAGTTCCTAATTCTGCATATATTTGCATTTAAAAGAAAGTAATAATCTAATCGCTTTAAGCGTGTTAACATGCAGCGGTAATTCACCGTGGAGCAGATTGACAACCTCGCGTCAAATCAATTTTGATTTGAATTGGGGTTTTACGTCGCTTTCAACAATCTCTCAGTTATATCGCGACGACTGGAGCACTTAACGATGGATTCCTGTTTTTTCCCACACCAGTACTACCACCACATCCCTTGCCTAGCCTCCAGTTGCTATTCCACATAGGTTTACGATTATCTACCCATTGGTGGAAGACAAATGTCGGAAAGGATAAGTGCCGCGGCCGGGGATCGAACCCGTGCGAATATAGACCCCTGGATTAGAAGTCCGGCGCGCTACCAACTGCGCTATTGCCGCGGCTCGCGTCAAATCAAACGTGTCATTGAAATAATGATATATTGTATTACAGCAATTGTTTGTTAAAACATATGTGACCCATCACGCGAAAAGGGACCATCTGGGAAGTGCGTAAAATGTCGACCCTAGTCAGACTGCGCGGTTTGCGCAGACTGACTAGGGTCGAAACTTGTCGCAATAAGGTTATTTTCTGAATCTAGAATGTTCAATCTACCTTCCAGTGAATTTTTTTTTGAAATGCGACCTCTGGTTGACCAATGCTGGACCAAATCAATTTTTCAAATAGTCATTTTACAGAGTTCACAGATGGTCTCTTTTTGAGTGACGGGTCACATATATGGAGACTGATCTGATTCCCATTTTCAAGACAGAATATTTCGAAATTTTGCTTTCAAAAGAAATACTGACTCAAATTTAAAGCATTCGGTGCTCTCAACATATATGTTCTGATACAATTAAGGACACATTCTGCTTTATATTGAGATTTATCTCATAACTATACACATATTCGCGTGATAACATCCCATATGATATTTTTAGAACAATTACATAAAGTAATTATTTTTAGAAACTTGCATTTCCCTTACAAACATCGACGAAAACAAGGCAAATAGAGGTCATAAGATAAATATAATAGGCACTGAGTGTAATGTATGAAAAAATATCTAACTCGGTTGTCGAAATTGTTAATTGACTCGGCAGGGTCTCGACAATTATCAATTCCCCCAACCTCGTTAGATTTTTTTTTTCATACAAAACAGTAAGTACGTACTATATATATATCTTTCGTTATTCCACGTCTGATAGTTCAAGAGATATAATCGCAGTCTCAAAACTTTCATAACACCCCTCATATTACTTACTTGTATCAAATCCTTCATTAACTTTTGAACTTTGTATGAACGATGTTTCCGAGAGATTCATTTCAGCAGCGAAATCTTGTAATGTTTCATCACCTAAGTTCTGAAAGCATTTTATCTAACCGTAACTTTCCTAGCATGATGGCGTTTTTTTAACACGGACAATTACACAAAATTATTTTCAATGACCTCGAGAATATAAAGGATGTAGCCACGAAAACATCGCTAATGTGTGTTGACATGATGTGAAAAGTATCAACATGACTTTGAGAAAAAATCAAGGAAATATTAAAACTCGACATACTATAATTTGATAACAAAACGCAGGGTTTCACCGCGTTTTGTCATCAAATTATAAGATGCCCGAAACACACCCATAGACGTTCGGAAAACGCAAAGAGGTCCGTTTTTTTCTTAAAGTGTATTGACCAAAGGACCACCAGGACCGAATCACTGAATAAATGACCAAAAAATTCTACCGTGCACTTACGTCGGATGCACTTTCCTGATTACGGAAAGCTCGAGGGATGTTTCCAATGGGAATACATTAGATAACAAGGTGCCAAATTGTCACAAGATACGCCCGTCACACTGCTTAGTATAAACTGGGGGTCTGAATAGAACTGAGGTTATTTTGAATGAATGTTTTTTGCACCCATGAAGTTTCATGATCCTAGCTGTTATACTTTTAGAGATATACTCCGGACAAGATTCTAGTATGAAAAACAACAAAGGGCAAAAACTCATAAAAATAGGCCAGGTAGAGTTATGGTTCTTGTACACTGCACTCCCCCTTGATGAGATCTATACACCCATGAAGTTTCATGATCCTAGCTATTATACTTTAAGAGATATACTCCGGACAAGATTCAAGACTGAAAAACAACAAAGGGCAATAACTCAAAAAATAGGCCAGGTAGAGTTATGGTTCTTGTGCACTGCACTCCCCCTAGATGAGATCTATACACCCATGAAGTTTCATGATCCTAGCTATTATACTTTAAGAGATATACTCCGGACAAGATTCAAGTCTGAAAAACAACAAAGGGCAATAACTCAAAAAATAGGCCAGGTAGAGTTATGGTTCTTGTGCACTGCACTCTCCCTTGGTGAGATCTATACATCCATGTAGTTTCATGATCCTAGCTATTATACTTTAAGAGATATACTGCGGACAAGATTCAAGTCTGAAAAACAACAAAGGGCAATAACTCAAAAAATAGGCCAGGTAGAGTTATATTTCTTGTGCACTGCACTCCCCCTTGGTGAGATCTATACATCCATGAAGTTTCATGATCCTAGCTATTATACTTTTAGAGATATTCTCCGGACAAGATTCAAGTCTGAAAAACAACAAAGGGCAATAACTCAAAAAATAAGGCCAGGTAGAGTTATGGTTCTTGTTCACTGCACTCCCCCTTGATGAGATCTATACACCCATGAAGTTTCATGATCCTAGCTATTATACTTTAAGAGATATACTCCGGACAAGGTTCAAGTCTGAAAAACAACAAAGGGCAATAACTCAAAAAATAGGCCAGGTAGAGTTATGGTTCTTGTGCACTGCACTCCCCCTTGGTGAGATCTATACACCCATGAAGTTTCATGATCCTAGCTATTATACTTTTAGAGATATACTCCGGACAAGATTCAAGTCTGAAAAACAACAAAGGGCAATAACTCAAAAAATAGGCTAGGTAGAGTTGTGGTTCTTGTGCACTGCACTCGCCCTTGGTGAGATCTATACACCCATGAAGTTTCATGATCCTAGCTATTATACTTTTAGAGATATTCTCCGGACAAGATTCAAATCTGAAAAACAACAAAGGGCAATAACTCAAAAAATAGGCCAGGTAGAGTTATGGTTCTTGTTCACTGCACTCCCCCTTGATGAGATCTATACACCCATGAAGTTTCATGATCCTAGCTATTATACTTTAAGAGATATACTCCGGACAAGGTTCAAGTCTGAAAAACAACAAAGGGCAATAACTCAAAAAATAGGCCAGGTAGAGTTATGGTTCTTGTGCACTGCACTCCCCCTTGGTGAGATTTATACACCCATGAAGTTTCATGATCCTAGCTATTATACTTTTAGAGATATACTCCGGACAAGATTCAAATCTGAAAAACAACAAAGGGCAATAACTCAAAAAATAGGCTAGGTAGAGTTGTGGTTCTTGTGCACTGCACTCGCCCTTGGTGAGATCTATACACCCATGAAGTTTCATGATCCTAGCTATTATACTTTAAGAGATATTCTCCGGACAAGGTTCAAGTCTGAAAAACAACAAAGGGCAATAACTCAAAAAATAGGCCAGGTAGAGTTGTGGTTCTTGTGCACTGCACTCCGTAATGATGAGAAGAACACAATTGCCAAGTTTGAAGTCGATCGGACTTTAAGTGACAGAGTTATGCTCCGGACAAAGAAGTGGACGCCGCCGGACGCCCGGACGCCGGACGCCCGGACACCCGGACGCCCGGACGCCGGACGCCACGGGTGATCCCATAATACGTCCCGTCTTCGACGGGCGTATAAAAACTGTTTCGAAGTCGGGTGTACCTATATTTTCCTACGAATACATTTGTGATTCATTAAGCGTAAAGGACCATCTGGGAACTCCGTAAAATATCTTTTTAAAAAGAGATTGGATCCAGCAGTGGTCAATCAGAGAGTGCGCTTCGAAAAAAATTAAATGGGAAGTTAGATTAGTCATACTTGATTAGGAAATTCGATCAAGTGGGTTAAGTTTCGACCCAAGTTTGCCTGTGCAATGCACAGTCTGTCTAGGGCAAACACTTTATTGCACTAGCCAGATGGTATCTTTTCGTATCATATCATATAAATAAAACTAAAAAGCAAATAAATCTCTATGAAAATGAAAAGCGAATTCATATACAAATGTAATGAGGTTTTTAGCTTCATATATCCATCTATAAAAAAATGATTCAGAATTTATATTATCAAGCTGAAAGTAAAGGGTGAACTTGTTTGATATATTTTATTCCAGAAATATATTGAACCACAAAAGAAACGTCGTACTAGTACAATTTAAAAAAAATAAAAATATTTTCTAGGCAGCCCTTTTTTTAACTTGAAAATTTATTTTCAAAATTGATGTAAAACACCAATGATAGCAATGGTTTGAGATAACGGCGATACGTTCGTCTATGTCTAGCTTCAAACAATAGGACCTTAAATTATGGCGAAACCAAATTAACCTAAATTGTGAAAGTGTGTGGCAATGTGGTCTCTGAGTTGATGCGAATGTGTTGAGACATGACCTTGAGAACGATTTGCTGCTTTGTCGGAGACTAATTACAAAGATATTGTTGAACAATTTCTTGGAAATTCGTGTTCCATTTCATACTTGCCAATACGAGCTGTGTAATTAAAATGTTCTACGACTGTAGGCCAACAACCGATATTCGTTACAAAAAAGAATAGTTTATTCTATTGCAAGCATTATTTCAATGCATTTTTTTTTCTCAAATTTGGAGAAGAATCTCCGAGGCTTTATAATGAAAATTTACACCGAAATACAATATTTTTTGGCTTTTTTATCACCTTAACCATCTCACGAAAATAGGAAACATTTGATTTTTACAAAAACCCATTGGCAAATTTTCGCCATCTCCAGAAGGGAGTACCAACGCTATTCAAAACCAATTTTAACAGCCAAGCGCAAAAATGACACAAGGGATTTCAATTCTTAAACTTCGTGTCATTTTGGAGTTATTTGATAACGATAAATTCAAAATGACACGTCAATTTATCGCCATCAAGTAACTTCAAATGTCTCCTAATTTTCACTTTGTTCTACAGTCCTGAAAAATGCGAAGTTTCTTTTGTGGTTCAGTGTACTTTGTGTAAAAGCATGCAAAATGGTTCGTGCAAGTTTATTTAGAACTTATCAATTGATAAAAAAAATTTATTCATGGAGATATGAATAAAGTTTTTGGACAATCAGACGGCTCGAATCATTTGGTACATATGTATACGAATAAAGATATAGAGGATATTGAATGAGTGGTCATGGAATACCGAATTTATTAAACGAGTCATCTATAAACATATAAAAACGAGGCTACGCCGAGTTTTTATCTGTTTTAAAGATGAAGAGTTTAATTAATTCTGTATTTCATGAGCACAAATTTTATATGCTGTTTATAGTATGACCCGAGTTTTTCCGGAAAATCGTCAAAATTATTTAAATTCAACATTTCAATTTTCCGCGAAACTTATAACGCCGTTTGAAACTGACGTCGCAATATACGTATACATTATGACGTCATTTTTGCGGTTACGAAATAGCGTTGCTATTCGTTTTGAGCTCATTTGCACAATTATTCCACTAGTGCAGTAACGCCCATGTAATATCAAAAATATTCAACGTTTTTTTTTTGCATTCCCGCGACGAAGGTCATATTATAAAAAGAATTAAAGTGACTTACCAGATCAGACGGTAGTAAACAGACTGCAGCTGGATTCCCTCGAAATGGTTCATCGGTAAATGCATCTACCGTGTATATAGGAATTTCACATTTATGTTCTCCCATTATTTTATACATGTGTTGTGATATGTCAGTGAGGCAGCTTTAAAGACACACAATACAGGTGGCTCAGCGCGAAACAGTTGTAACTGCCTATTAAGATATAGGCAATTACAACTGATTCGCAAATCATCAATACGCCTTATCTACATGTTTACATAATTATGAAAGACTCTAAGCGACATGGTTTTTAACCTTACCCTTCCATTTACTCATTACATTTGCAATGTGTGCAAGTGAATTTCAAATTATATAAAAGGGGGTTTTGTTTGTTTGTTTGAATTGTACTTTACGCTGCTTTCAACAATATTTCAATTACATGAATTCCCTGTATTTCTTACACCAGTGCTACCATTTCATCTTTTCCTAGCATCCAGCTACATTTGTCTTTAGATTAAAAAAAAAAAAAAAAAAGACTGTGCGTCTTTGGCAATATACATATACCATAAAACTCAATCATTGGTAATCTAATTTGATATTCAAGTAACATGCACATATTTGAAAAACTTATTTTCTATCAAATTTCAATATATACGAAGGGAGGTAATAAATACATCTAATAACTGTTGATGATCTCGGCGTTTATTCCCTTGTTTTATCAAACTCTTAAAACGGACAAAATTGAAGCGAATATTGACATATGCCATCTACAAATTCCATAAACCCATTGTTGTCTGAATCTAATACAGTCCTGCGTTCAGGATGAAAGCGTTAGCGAAGCGTTTTCGAAATGATACCTCGCTTTGCACGTATGTGTACGTGCAAAGCGGGGTATCATCCAAAAGCGCTCGAGAAACGTTTTTACATCCTGACAGTTTCAGCCAATAATTATAAGTAATTTATAAATAAATTGAAGTGTATGGTCAGAATGACATGGCAATGCTGTTGTTGTGTATAAAATAATAATAAATTTAAAAAAAATAAAAACACACACTTAATACAAGGTGGTTTTTTTTCATTATTATTATCGTTATTATTTTTATTACTATGGATTTGACTATCAATTAGATACTTTTCTTGGCTTCGACTACTCTTTAATATAAGCTTATTTGAAAATCAACCGTTGTTAAGCACTGATAGGGAGTGAAATCGATACCACTGATAAAAGCGATGAAATTTTATTTGAAAAAGATATTAAGCAGCAAACTAAGACATCATTGTTTTACTAACATTTGATTCCATTGTTTTAATATGTTCTGCGTCCAATGCAATGTTACACAAATAAATGAAATAAATGGTTTTATTCAGTGAAAATCGTTTGAAGTTTACTCAAAACAACAGTTTTAGATACTACATGAAAAACGTTTAAATTCAGATGTCACAATATTCAGTCTGCAAGTCATAATTTGATATTTTTCCACGTCCTAGATTTTCAAGTCTGTAATACTGCTTGTATGAGAGTAATGCCTCTTTGAACGACCTAGTTGTAGAAAAATGAAGCTGATTCAACTAACCATGTCTTCTTGCCGTTTCTTTTAATGAGGATGCAACCAGCCTTAACCACAAGACAGTAAGCCTGGGGGCTCATTCTTTAAAGACATACTGTGAAACTCATGATTACGAGGAACTATAGTCATGTTTAACTCTCATTTTTAACGGGCTCTTGACCTTGTCTTCTGAACCGAAAATATTCCTGCTTTGGCAGCAGGTACAGACAAAGATCAGATGACGCATATGTGAACTTCATACTGTGCTTTCAGCCCTTTGATTTTTTTTTTTTTTTTTTTTTTTTTTTGTAATTTAACCAATATATGTTTCAGTATCTAGTATGTTGAAATGCGTTTGTGTGAAAAACAAACAAAAAAAAAAAAAAAAAAAAAAAAAAAAAAAAAACAAAAACAAAAACACAAAAACAAGAGCACTGTACACCGGTTCCAACGTTCGGCTGCTGGTGCTGGATAATGCAAAAATTCTTAGTCGAAAAGGTGGATAGCGAAATAGAGTCTACAGAAATACTTTTAGAGTTATCCCCCTTAATAGTCTCGATAACATTTGTGATGGTGAACACACATGCCAAGTTTCATGAACTTCAATTCAAATTTTGATCTAATATTTTTTCTACCAATAAACAAACAAAAGTGTTTAAAAGATATTGGAAAATCGCAATGAATTTAACCCTGTAACGAATGCATCGTATGTGAAATCGGGCGGCTTAGAAGAGTAGGTATTTTTAAAATATATTTTTCATTTTAGCATGGAAATTAGGTAGCATAAACTGAGGTTAAACTGCACATATGTGCAGTCAGATCTTTGTCAATGCGCCGAGTTAAAGGATCAGCATGTGATGAGTTAACTTTGAGTGCCACTTTGATACTTAAAGATTATCAAAATTTCACTCCAAAATGCACGTAACGTTAAAATTACACGCAAGAAAAGAGACCTATTCTTCCGATAAAAGGAGATTTTAGCACATGATTAAAACAAATACGAAAACAACATCCTGCACATAACGGACTCAGCGTCGTCCCAAAAGCTTCCCTACCCTCTGAGCACGCTGTGCTCTGGTTAAATAAAAGAAGGGGGCGTTTCTATCCTTCCATATGGTGTCAGAAAGTGAATAATTTTCTCGCGACGATGTAATAACAAAAGCTCGAATTTTTTCTCCGAAAACAGCCGAGATAGAAATATAACACAGTTTTACGCGTAATTATTTTCCATGATTAATGCCCTGACAGGGCGGAGTCTTAGTAACGGGTCGGTGCACTTAAGGTAAGGTAAAACAGCTTTTATTTACAATAACATTACTTCTACAGAAAGTCGACATAAACTTCTTTAGGCCGTTTGTGGTATAACCTGAATTCGCTTTTTTGAGCATTATCGGGACCACAATATTATTGTAAACAGGGTGTATATTGATAAACCTACTGGGGCGTGACATAGGTAAATTGGTATAGGTAGATTTTGAGCGGTGAGCCGTGAAATCTTCTTTTAACGGTTAAATTTGCATGCTATTCTTTCAAAATAGATAAAACAGCCATAACACAGAAACAAATTACCTTTCAAATGAAACTTAGTGCTTGTCTTAGATCTTAAGGTTTACTCATAGACCTTTGGTAATGGACTCAACGCCTAGGTCAGAGCTCAGTTTTGAAAATACACCTATAATGCATGTGATAAATTACTATTTTAGAGCGACTTCCAATCGATGAGAAATTGCTAAATCAGCTAGGCACAGTGACTGTTGTCGTGGAGAACATGGTTTCAAATCCCAATATTAACAAATTTCATATTTTTATCATTCATTTTTATTAGCATTTCGCACTATTTTATTGTTTTAGGTGGGGACTGTTTACAAGACTTTGCCCAAAAGGGCTTGTTAATCATATTTTCTTATCTTTTTTAAAAGACAAGAGGGCTGAAAATAGAATAATAGAAAGGATGTTTTAGTAGTCACAAGAACTTATATAATGAAGATATTTAACAAATTTCATATTTTGATTTCCCCTTTTTTCTGGGACAATGTGCATTTTTATAACCGAGAAGGGACTTATGTCAAAGGACTCCCTGATGTCAAAAGGACTAGCTCGATTATAGTATTTTGTACTAGTCTTACGGAGGAGTATTAGGCTGCTGTCGGCATGACCTCGAAAAGAAGGGGAAGTTCTGGAAAAGCAATGCTGCCAATAAGCGAGCCGTATTGAATATTGTTTCGACATTGAAAGGGCCTTTGAAATTCATTAAAATGTACTGTTTGTTTAAATTTTAATGTAAATAAATTTAAAAGATAACTAAGAAATATATATTTAAAAAAACATTTTACCATTTACATAAGAAACTTGCATACACAGGAGAATTCGTGAAAATGACATTAAAAAGAATAGATAAAATTATTGAGCTATGTACGACTCGAACCTATGCGCATACAGTGCCACGTTTGGACGCCTTTGAGAACTCCATGCTAACCATTTGGCCACGGGGACTTTTGATTGCACTGAGCAACGTGTGTTTAAATAGTATTTATCTCCAATTAGCACCGGATAACTGATAGTTAACCTGCAACGTCTACAGGTACAGTCCGACCGCCCAACATTGCAAGTGACGTCATGATTTGTTTATTTCTTAGTTGCTGTGTGAAATATGTAAGTTTTAATAAAAAGTAAAAACACTAGAATATGACATGTAGAAAATAGCTCAGGTGGTTAGAGAGTTCGGACATATGTGTCTGCCCCTCAAAAGAAAGGTGATTGAGGTTCGAATCTCTGTCAGATTACATTTTTTTTGTAATGTTATGATCTTTTTTAATTAATTTTCAATCTAGAAAATAACCAATTCCATTAATCTTAAATTGACTCGTTTATTCATTACATATGTAAGAAAACTTTTCATTTTTTAATATTTTTTTTTTCTTTTCTCTGCTGATGTGTCAGTATTTCCATATTTTCTTTTATCAACTCATAAGTATGTATACATAAATATCGCAAAAATGAAAAATAACAAAAAAAAAAAAAAAAAACGATTTTATTTCAAAGTTTTGTGTAGAATTGCTAATACTAATACAATGCATCCATGTTAGAATCTTGAATTTATAAAAAAGAAAAAAATCATTCTTTGCGCCGATTCGAACCCATGAACCACGTTAATTAGGCTAGGGTGCGTTACCGATTGCGCTAATTACGACAGTTGTATTTAAGTGAGTTGAATAACAATTTATTTTGAACTTTGCTTTTGAAAAGTAAACAAAAACTGACGTCACTTGCAATGTTGGGTGGTTCAATTGTAGATATTGGATTTTCCCTGAAATGTTTACAATAGCGTGTTGAGTTTATAGGTTGGTTACCAAAGTCTCGTAACTTCAGTTTGTCAACCAAACTGAAGTTACGAGACTTTGGTAACCAAAAGAAGAAATGTGTTCACTTTCTTTGGGCACGTGAATCCTTTTGTTATTTGTCTAGAGTTATTTGCACGCATTAACGATAATTGCGGACTCACCTTTGAAAGAAGAAATTATTGAAAAGTGAACTCGCCGAATTACGTCACGGCTAAGCCCCGCCCTGTCAGGTCATTTATATTGCAGAATACGAGATATGAACAATAGAAACATGCTTGGATATATAATTAAAATAAAATAAAATATATATACATAAGAATTCTACAACTAATTCTAGATTATTATGAACACAATAACAAAATTCCTCAAAAAAAAAAAAAACCCACCCGGGTATAACAGTACAGATCCGAATGTTGAGCGTATGCCTCTGGGCAAAGTATAAACATCAATGTCACATAATCAATTTTAAAAGCATTGTAAAATTCACAAAATTGAATGATTTCGGATAATTTTGAAATAACATTGTAACCTTGTATTCGAGTGCTCTTTATACATGCTATATTTGAATGCAACGGTGATTTTTTTTTTACAGAGATCTACAGTAAGTAACATAGTGAAATTGCCATTCTTCGATCAAAGCTATTCTAAATCGCCCACTCAGTGCTCCCTTCGTTCATACCAACTAATTACTCAAATCGACCCAATACAAGTCAAAATACTTAAAAACAAATCCTATTCGAATTTGAATTTGAATTGGGGTTTTACGTCGCTTTCAACAATCTCTCAGTTATATCGCGACGACTGGAGCACCTAACGATGGATTCCTGGTATTTCTCATACCAGTACTACCACCACATCCCTTTCCTAGCCTCCAGTTGCTATTCCACATAGGTTTACGATTATCTACCCATTGGTGGAAGACAAATGTCGGAAAGGATAAGTGCCGCGGCCGGGGATCGAACCCGTGCGAATTTAGACCCCTGGATTAGAAGTCCGGCGCGCTACCAACTGCGCTATTGCCGCGGCTAAATCCTATTCGAGCTACAGATTTGCTTCTTTCGTTCAAGTCGGTCGAAATTAGCGATATTGTTAGCACGCCTCCCCTTTCACATTTAACCCTTTGCCGATTATTCCTGCTTTTTACGTGCCTGTGATTTTATGACTGAGAAAACATTGTGAAAAAAGAAGAAATTGCTTCTGACAAGCAATTTCTTCTTTTTCCACACTATTTTCTACCCTACTGAATGGTTATTTTTCAAATTAAATCCACTTTAAATTTTCGTCTGCAAAACCTTTGAATTTGGACAGGTCCAGAACTTTGTTAAACAGGAAAGTGTTAATTGAATACGTACTTTTTCCGTCTGTGTTTCTTTACGGACAAAAATTCAAACGCTTTAAACTCCTCGCGAATAATAAAAAAAATGCCTTAATCTGATCGACATAAATGAGTTGTTGATCGTTGTTACAACTTCGAAGAATTTGAACATTTTCGCAGCGTTTTTAGTTATTGGGGTGAGTGTGGTGATTACATTGCATGGCGCGACTATCGAGCGACTTAGAATTACTTTTGATCTAGGTGCATGTCAATTTCACCATGCTACTAACTGTACATTATCGTCTAGGAAATATAACCATCTTAACAAAAGATCATTTTAAAAAAAAGATAAATCGAATGCAAGTTGTAATTTTGAAAATTGCTTTCCGTTTTGATGAAGTTATTCATACAGAAAATTGGCTATCAATAAGCAAAAGGTAAGATATGTAAAGCTCTTGTCAAACTTGGTACTAGAGGAAGTTTCACAATGTGTATCGGTATAGTTTGACCTTGTACTTTGACCTTGTTGAACAGCCTCCATTACCATGGGGATCGTTTCCATCCAGAAGTTATTTTTCTCAGCGTAGAAATGACGCATGACCGATTCTTCAGATATATCTTTACCGATGTTAAACGCTGTTTGTGTCGCCATGTCGTATTCGGGCCATTCAGGGGTGAATTGGAACGGTTTGTTTGGATTTCTGAAATAAATGAAAATGATAATGAAAGTTAATGATGGTAATATGTTTTGCTTTCTGGAAGGCATGAAAAACCTGACCACATGGTTTGGATATGCGAAGCGGATTATACTATAATGCGATGAAGTTTTTCGTTATATACCCTAATGAAAATATCCATTTATAATATTACTTATGTCGCAGGAGTGAAATAACCCTTTGGAATAATTTTGATATTACACGGGTGTTATTACACTAGTTGAATAACAATGCAATTGAGCAAGGAACGAATAGCAACGCTATTTTGTAACCACAAAAATGACGTCATTATATATATTGTGACGTCCGTTTTACACGGCGTTATAAGTTTCACGGAAAACAGAAATGTTGAATTTCAAGAATTCTGACGAATTTTTTTGCAAAAATTCCGGTAATTTATAAAAAAGAATATAAAATTTGTGATCATAAAATACAGAATTTATTAAACTCGTCATCTAAAACAGTTAAAACTCGGCCTAGCCTCGTTTCATCTGTTTATAGATGACCTTTTTAATAAATTCGGTATTTCATGACCACTCATTCAATATCCTCTATTTCTCATTCATTGATATCAAGCCTTCTTCAGCTTTTCACAACATATTAATTCTCTTCACAAAGCTTTAGGCTACAGGCAATATATATATTCACCTGCAAAGATGACAGTTTGATTTAAGCCATCATTACCTGGTCTCTTCTAATTTATTTCACGGAGAAAATTAGCCAAAAAAGTTAGTATGTCGCAAAAATTGGCAATTTGTTTGAAATGAAAAAAATATTCAAGCGGATTCGTACCAAACGAAGTACTCATTTTTTCAATAAATTATTAACTATAGAAAATTAATCATTTCTTTAAAAAAATATTTATTTAATCTTATAAGAAAGCTGAAGTTACGTGGGTTTGGTAACCCAACGATGAAATGTGTTCCCTTTCTCTGAGCACATAGATCTAGCCCATTTTGTTTATAATATGGTAAAATTTAAGCAATTACGATAATCGACGACCAACTTTTGTCAGAACCAAAACTTTTGAAAAGAATTTCCAAGGAAATATTTCCATTGTTAGGTGCTCCAGCCGCCGCGATATAACTGAAAAAATGTTGAAAGAAGCGTTAAATTCCAATCAATCAATCAATCAATCGATCGATCGATCGATCGACCGACCGACCGACCGACCGACCGACCGACCGACCGACCGACCGACCGACCGACCGACCGACCGACCGACCGACCGACCGACCAATCAACCAACCAACCAACCAACCAATCAATCAATCAATCAATCAATCCATCCAAAAACTGGTAATTGCTATGGGGAAAATTGCGACAGTTGAGAAAAGAAGATTACAAAGAAGCTTACCTTGTATTATCAGTATTTGAGATTGTGCGTGACATTTCCAACAATTTGAAATATGCGCATGGTGCAAACATTGAGCAGCGTAGAAAACCTCCTACTGTAAATATAATGTTGCACGATGGTGTACAAGTACTTTGAGACCGTATATATTGATTAAACACATAGTGAAGACTCTGGTCAGACTGTGCGGATGCACAGGCTGGTCAGAGTCTTTGCTATCTACATACATTTTGTATATGAAATTGTTGAAAATCTCACGCTCTGGCTCATTTGTAAGTTGTTATTTAATCCTGAATCCAAGAGCCTTTTATCGAGACTATAGTAAAGTAATTGCGCTTACCCTGTCTTAGCAAAATTAGCCCATATCTGTATCATTTTATACGACAGCTCCCACTCCCAGTCCTGTACGGAGTCCACAGATAGACTTTCATTGGTGTCTTTCAGTAACTTCTCCACGAAATTAAATATGAAAGGTAACTCATCGCCATGGCTCGCTCCTTCGGTCCATTTTGGTATCTTGACAAGATTGAGCGACACTGGAGCAGAAAATACGTAAAGATACGTGGACCCGTTACTCGTCGAATTGGCATGCATTACTGTGTATTCATTTGTCCCTTTTGCGAAGTAGACATCATTCCAAAGTTCACTGTACTTATTTCTAATATTTATAGGATTATCAGGATTTGACCAATCAGTATACTGAGATACCACTAATGAATTGATGACACTTGGAACTTCGGCCCCGAAATAGAAACTAAGAGGTATAGCCATAAGACTTCCACTGAATTCTTCTCTTGAAGGGAGAAAATTGTCAGGATCTTCTATAGGTACAAATTCAGGGATGGTTAAAACGAAAGCGCCATCATCGCTGCTGTAACCCGTCATGATATCTAATGTTCGAAAAAAATCGACTTGTGGCAGAGCCTCGGTCCTCGATTGTCTGCCAATGTTTGCCGGTAAATAATCCTTCTTAATGAACTCTCCGTCCGCTACCAAAACGAAATGTACAAACATGAAATCTTCCGGATTCTCAGCAGAATTCTCAATCATATTCTCCATTGTTGTGATAACAGTTTCGCTATCCTTATCTTTAAGACATTTTATCGACTGTTCAATAGAATCGGACTCGCATCCGAAGCGTTTCACTATAAAGTCAAACTGCGGTTTCGGATCGGGATTTAGTATAATCGCCATGGCTGGGAGCCCACTTTGAGGTATCAATCGGTGGATTAATCCTTCATTATCTGGATACAATCCTTGGAAAAATACGCTCGTACCCCCTGCAGATTGTCCGAAAATTGTCACTCGATTAGGATCACCACCAAACGCAGCTATATGTTTGTTTACCCACTTGAAGGCCGTGTGTTGGTCAAAAAGGCCCATATTACCAGGAAGATACCCAGTCTATAATTGAATGTTACCACAATTACGTTTCCTAAGGCTGCAAGTCTATCTCCTTCATACGTCTCTCCAGCACCCATTTCGAACCCACCACCGTGAATAAACATCATGACAGCATGACCCGAGTCCTCATCAGCTTGTTGCATGGGTACATAGATATTAAGGTACAAACAATCCTCGGACTGGTGGCTATACGATTGCATGGACTGGACCTGCACCTGAGCGCATACCGGGCTGTATTTAGTCGCCATAATGGGCTCCTCGACATCACCCTTTTCTATTAATACTGGTTTCTCAAATCTCAAGTCTCCGACAGGTGGTTTAGCATACGGAATTCCAAGGAACGTATTGATAGTGTACTCGCTTCCTCTTGTTGTGAACGTTTTCTCATTTCCAACAATAAGTCCTAGCTCTGTACTAACATTCACGTTAGCATGAATACATGAACACAAAACCGAAAGTAAATATAATTTTAACATTGTACATTTATATTTCATCTTTACACACGAAGTTTCTCCTTGCAGCTAATAAACCGCTTATTTTGAATGAAATGGCAGAGAACTATGCGATATCGCGGTACATTTATAGCCCTTGCATGAAGACATTTCTGACCTGTGAACTGAGACAGTTAAAACTGTTTACTATAAACGGGAATTCAGTCGGGTATTCCACGATACTTTTAACCTGAATGGGGCGTGGCTTACCCGTGCGGTATTTCGACGAGTTTACCCCTCAGTTATTTGGTGCAAATCAGCAACTTCTTCGGAAATTTCCGTTAAAACCATCGATAGAAAAACAAGTTCTCACAACTTAGAATAATCTTTTTCGACCTGCTTTAAAGAAAATTAACCAGTACTCGCGCTGACAGTGAAAGAATAAAGATCGATAGCCGCTCCCGGGTATCGACATCGGGACCTTTGGGTCAAGAGGCCGACGCTCTACCCCGAGAACCCGTCCACCCCAAATTTCAGTAATTGCATGCATCATGACTGCAACCCGTAAATACAATCTAAATCGCGAACATAAAAGGAAAACGAAAAAGCTTCAAAATCATTCATCTTTTGTATCTTAATAGACTAAAGTGTGGACTCGTGATTGATTCGAATCATTTCGGAACTCATCATATTTAACAATGTTTACAGAGGTTCCCTTATGAAATCAATAGGGAACCCCGGTTAACAGTGTTAAAATTCACGACTTCCCAACATTGCGGAACTATTACGAGTGATTGATTCGAATCATTTCGGAACTCATCATATTTAACAATGTTTACAGAGGTTTCCTTATGAAATCAATAGGGAACCCCGGTTAACAGTGCTAAAATTCACGACTTCCCAACATTGCGGAACTATTACGTGTCCACTACTTTTAACTCTAAACTCTAGAAAAAGCATTTTTTTAATTTATGGAAGAAAATAAAAGAAGTGGGAAAACAATGCAGAAACAAATTGAAAATTGCTTGCAATTTACCCCCCTTTTCAATGTTTTTAAAACTTTTTGTAGCTAGTCTTGGTGCAAGTGTTAAAGGATTTTTCCAATTTCATACCGGAGCAAGAAAATTAAGCACAAAATTCAGATATAGTTAACAACATCGTGAATTTGACAAGATGAATGGTTTTGGAATAATTTTGGAATGGAATGAAATCGAATGAGTGCGGTGAGAGGGGGTTGGGTGAAATTAAACGGAGGTATTCCAATATCGCTAATTATATTCAGTATGAACAAAATTAGCGATATTTATTACCTCCCTTTAATAAAATTCCAATCATGTTCTATAAAAAGCTTCGTATTTTTGCAAGAGCCAAGCAGACGCTTTAAGTTTCAATTGTGCCAGTGAAATCGCTTTTTTGGCCTGCTTTATTTATTTTGAATGTAGTTGCAAATCTTATCATTTTAGTGATTTTGGAGCGTTTTTGAATGGTTCCAGTGAGTGATAAGACTGGATGAATTGAGCGCTAAGTAAATGGTTTTGATTGAGATGAATGTCATTTCACGATGTAACTAATTGTGCAAACGACGAGTTAAACGTTTAACTATTCATGAAAGTTACAGCGAAAACTGTAAAAAAAAAATTCAGACCGCGTTTTTAAAGACGGTTCGTATATTTTGATATTGAAAGAAAATGTCGTCTTATATAATGTCCGACGTTGTCCTGTTTCAACTCGATATTAAAAGTAATGAACTTTTTCTAGGTCCCGCTTTGCCACGGCATAAACTCTTAATAACAATCATTTTGTCAAACTTAATAAATCAAACGCAATGTATATCTATCCATCTTTTGAATGTATAAGAAACACATTTGGAAAAAGGGGAAAAGAAGAAAATAATGTCATGCTTGCATATTATTTTCCTTTGCTTTTGTGAATAATATGATTTCATTTTGCGTTAATGCCGATGTCGTTAGCCAAGAGTAAAGCAGAAATCGGTTACCTAAAAACAGAAGTGAAAACACTTTGTAAGAGAAGTATTATTTGTGTTCGTACAAATATGTATGAATTTTTTGATTGAATGGAGTTTTACGCCGCTTTCAACATTTTTTTCAGTTATACCATGGCGGCTGGAGCACATTACAATGGTTTCTTGGTATTTCCCTCACCAGTTTAACCACCACATCCATTCCTAGGTTCTAGTTGCTATCTAACATAGGTCTACGATTATAAAACCATTGGTGAGAGACAAATAGTCGGAAAGAACGAGTGCCGCAAATCTGTTTGTACGGAAATTACAATAGTTTTGCGCTGACTAACGATCTCCAGCTTCAAGTTGTAGTTAAGATGTTTTGGTCGTCCAACACTGATTTTTATCAAGCCCGAGGTTATATATGTATAAAAAAAAAAACAAAACTTTTCTCAGGCTCAACTGAGAATTTTCTCAAATTTTAAATCTAAATAAAAGTATAAAATAAAAGATAATAGTAATAAGTTGTTGTTTATAACAGCTTATTAATTTTATATTTTATGTTAATACATTAAATTGGGTATAAAAACAGAATAATCTCAAATTGAAATTTGAGAAAATTTGGAATTGAGAATGAGAAAAGTTTAAGAACCTCGGACCCTGATGTATTCGGTCCGACCGAAATATAACTTAAAATAATCCAGACATTTTTTCTCCCTTTCCCATGATATTTTATAAGTATTGATATTAAATCGAGGAGTGTGTGCATGATAACCGCAATTGTACTTGGGAATGAAGGTATTGACAATAATTTTGCACGAATCCATAAAAGGAAATCTATCATTACAGCGACCGAACTAGAATTTAAACTTGAACCCTTGATAATAAACATGATCATGTGTTAGATATTTTATTCTACAGTTATCTCAACCAATGACAAATGACATTGCGTATGTGGTCGAATAAAAGTTGTCAAAATTATTATTACGTTTCCTTTAAAAGATATAACAAGTTCCAGAATTTACCATTTATGGCTTTAAAATACTACCAAATAAATAAAGTATTTCTATGACCCAGATATCTACCTAAATAGGCTATTGTACAGGTATTTTCCGTATAAGGTAGCATTTCCATATTTGGTATTGTCTTCTTTTATCGTTACGCTTTGATATTGTTTAAATTACGGGTTATTTGAACCGATGTGTGTGTGTGTATTTCCGTTTATTTATCGTCGCTACCGTAGCACATGCCCATATCAGCGACGCCCCAGAGGACGGTAAGTTGTTAAGGGGAATAGTGCAAGGATACATGACGAAACTACTGCTGCGATCCGCCATGGTTCTTCAACGTGCTCGGTGTAAAGCACCGTCTCACGGGGTCTCGGTTTAACGTCTCATCCGAAAGACAATTAGTTTTGTTAGTGTATCAGCCCGGGAATCAAACCCACGCGGTCGAACTTCAATGGTTTTCGTCATGCCCTACCAACTGAGCATGAAACGGATAAATACCTGTCTGGTATAATAAGAAGTGCTACAACACATACGCACTGAACCCTATTATATGTTGTGATGGGTTCAAAGTCTTTTTTAATCTCTAAAACTGAAAAAGAATATAGTACTTAGCATTTTGTTATTTATTAAAAAAATAAACATTAGGCCATTATTATTTTAATGTCTGCCCTGCGTTCAGGATCTCCGAACATACCCCGCTTTGCACGCAAGCGGTGATCCTGAACGCAGGGCTGGTTCTCGGAACAATTTGAATAAGACAAAGGAAGAGGGAATAAAGATAAAAAATAAATGTCCAAAATCCTTGAGTCGAAATTAAAAAAAAAAAAAATAATAAAAAATAAAAAAAATAAAAAGAGGGTCGTCGGGCCTGGGTTGCTCACCTAAGAAAACTTTAAAAGATTTCTGCATTGATCCAAGATCTACCCCTCCCCCAGCGTTTTGGCCCTGGTAGGCCATCTTTAATTGCTTGATGTATGTTCATTTAGGTATATATGAATGGATTATCCATGACAATTATAAATGCCGTCAGCTTTTTGGTTTGGTCAATGAAATTTTAAGACTTTTACATATCCCCGAGACCTACAGCCTCCAAGTGGTGCTCTGCCCCTGGTAGCCCAACAGTCATAATTTTATTTATTTTCTTAGAAGTATATGAACTGATGTTTTAACCAGATATAAAGGCTGTTACCCACCTGGTTCAGAAGAAGAAAATTTGTCTTATCCCATGCCGTCTATGCTCTGCCCCTGATTGCCCAACAGTGATTATTTTAGTATTCTTTGAAAAATCTATCATCACATAGTCTTTTCCAAATGTAAAGCTTTTGGAGTTCTGGTTAAGATGAAGAAGAAATTTTGAAGATTTCTTAATTGACACCCGGTTTCTACCCCTCCCCCTGATGCTCTGCACCTGACGGCCCAAGAGTAATGATATTTGCTATTTACTTAAAGGTCAATAAACTGATGATTCATCCCAAATAGATAGGCTGTTGGGGACCTGGTTTAAAAAGAGAAGAAGAATTTTGAGAATGTTTCAATCTTTCATTAAATCTGACTCCTACACCCCCCACCCCCACCCCCACCCCTACTGTGTCCCTTGTCGCTATCCAGTTATGATTTTAGCTATTTCGATAAGGGTTGAAGCCCCAGTCTGCGTTTAGAGTAAAAAATCGATATTGCGAGAACATTCTTTGAATAATTATTCTTGATGTAGTATTATGAAGGATGAGTTACATTAATATATAAATCAATCGACAAACGGCGGCTTTTTCAGGAAACGTATAATCTGACGTATATGTCACGTGAAATACGGACACGCAAAGGAGCGGTATTACGCTCTATTCAAATTAGAGTCCGAAATGTTTCGGATGATTCATTCAAAATTCGTGCGTTTTTTGATAGGGCTTCTGCTTTAAAAGAAGAAGAAGAATTTCAAAAGATTTTCTTTCAAATATCACTTTTGTTGTCATAGTAATCAGAGATTTTAACCGATTTTAATTCTTTTACTTATATAGAAGAGGGTCACCTAGGGAACATTCCTGTAAATGTTGGTGTAAATAAGTCCTGTAGTTCAGGAGATTTCGTTTTGAAAATTGTTACTCAACCGAGTAGAGACACTTGAATATGATAAACATGTTTTCTGTTCATGCAGCAGATCGAATACATCGTACGAAACTAAAGTTGGTCGAGTAATACAGCTTATAAAGGTGGTAGTTCAGGAGATGTCGTTTAGAAAATTGTTGACGGACGCCGGACGGAGGCTGATCACAATAGCTCACATAAGCACCCAGGTGAGCTAAAAAACACAGTCAATTTTTATTTTCTGAGTTCAATGCAAAGTAGAATGTTATTTGCAAACAGGTTAGATAGTTTTATCATTCTGAATGCAGTGTTGAGTAGTACGTAAAGTGTCGTCTGTGGAAGCTGAATTGTGTCGAAACTTTGAGAACATGGTTTGATTTCTAAATCTAATATTCTACCTTCCTGTATGGGAATTCAAAACGAGACTTACAGTGGACCTCTAGAAGCGATATCTTCATTGTTCACGTTTGCGTTCAAAGTACATATTTTTCATGAGAAAAGTTGGCTTGGTTTTTCGAGTTCCATACCTCATCGAAAGCTGTAAAAAGATCATTTAAGTTTTGTAAACCATGACAATCGTGAAATACTTAGAACGGTTTTCAAATATACTACTCGAAATTTGCATAGGATATTTTTTTTCTAGTTGAACATTTTAGTATCATGATCAATTGATATAAGTTTTTTATGTTTCTGAGAACTTCTGTGTTTTAGGTATTCAGATCTTTTAAAAGAATGGTTGTCTGGATATTGCTTTTAGAGAAAGGCTTGTCCAAAGGACATAAGGGCCAATATTCGACAATTTCGATGTTATCACGAAAATTAAGAAATGTTGTATGTCCAAAAATTTAAAAATATCTGTACACTTCTACTAAGGGTGATCTCCCCGGGCTTTGATTACGGCCTGACAACGCATGTGCATACTGCTTATAAGCCTTCCGATCTTATATTGTGGAATTTGAACCCTTTCTCCAAGAAAAGCCTGCCTGAGCTCCTGTACAGATTCTGTTTGCCTCGGATGTGATGAAACAGCTATCTGTAACATGTCCAAAGCATGCTCTGTAGGATTTAGATCCGGGCATCTAGCTGGCCATTCCATACGGACGATTGTGGCTTGCTCAAGCTATTGATTGGTGATTTTGGCTCAATGCGCATGCGCAATGTCAGCCATTAGAATGACATTTTTACCAACTGCATCTGTATATGGTCGAACGTAAACATCTTAGATCTCATCTACGTACCTGAGAGCCGTCAATGTGCCGGTTTAAATGACGCGGAGATCTGTTTTCTCCTGAGCACTAATTCCCGCCCAAACCATGACTTAGCCCCCGCCAAACCGATCATGTTCTGTCACACACACACATTTTATTTTACTCATCTTTAAAGAATGTTCGCGAAATAGCGAGTTTTCCCTCTAAACGCAGACTGGGTCTTAAGTGTTTGAAAATCGTTAACTTGTAAGTATTCACGATTCTCATGTAGGGCGTTATGATTAAGCCATGTGCTAAGGCAATTGCACTTTATACCCCAATAAACGCAGTGAAAAAGACACTCCTCCCTTATAATTGCTATCATCTAGATCGAAGAAACTATTGAAATACTCAGCCAAACATTTAAGCTTCAAGTCTACCTTCTGCGCGTATAAATTACACGATCTATTTTTAGATCGTGTATTGTTTATCTCGCTATCGAAGTGAAATGTCATATAGTAAAACAAATGATACACAAATAAAAGACAACATTGAAATTCGTAGAGGTACTTATGACAAGAAAGCTTATTTCTGACAAGTAAGTCTGTATTTTCAAACGAAAACGGTGTGGTCGGTCTTAGTTGAGAGGGTTGCTTGAAGGTTTTCGTCGACTCGCTGTTTTCTAAGTTAAGGTCGGCTCAGAATCAGAATTTCATACTTGTTATCCTAAATTCTTTCGGAAATATATCAATTTATAACAGTTCGAATAGCAATGTTGCGATGATGATCGGGATCTAGGTTAATTCGAGTTCCTTCAACACAGGACGTGCAGATCGAATTTCGGGGGTTTCCCGAAAGACCTATTGCATTTTATACAGAAATAAAGTGCAATGGATTTCCCCACGTGATGCGATTTAAACCAATCAGATTTCTTTATTTTATTGGATTGCAATTATACAAAAATATTAATGAATTAGTTCCTTCGTATTATATCAGAATTTGTAGAAGTTATTAACAACAAATTTTATTGTTTTAGATCACAATCAGGGAACCAAAATTGTCATAAAAAGGGCCTTTTAAATAATTTATTTTCTTTATATCGAATGAATTGTTCCAATGATATTCTTCCTAATCTTATTCATTTCATCAAATAAAGTGTATTGAATAATCTCAAAAATTATTGTGTTAATTTGTGTTTATTTGTTTGAATGGGGTTTACACCGCTTTCAATAATATTGTAGATACATACGGCGACTGGAGCACCTTACAATGGATCCTTGGTATTTCTTACAGCAGTACTACCATTACATCCTTTCTAAGCCTCCACCAACTATCACACATAGGCTACGATTATCAAACCGAACTCAGGACCTTTTGAATGATAATCCACCGCGCTACCAGCTAAGCTATGTCGGAGGCTCATATATTAGTGTGACTTTTAAAATGAGCATTTTATTTATTCTTTAATTAAACCGATGGTATGTTTATCATGTTGTACACAATGATTTACCATTGTAAGAATAGTTCCTTTCGAAAATATGCCAAGTACGTTAAGTTTCATTTAAAAGGCTTTAAATATCCTCGATATCGCGGCGGTGTCCGTTTTGCTACAAAATTTGTAGAAAATGATTGTGGAATCAAATGACTGGAGGAAGAATTAATCGCCAGCGATCGGTCAGGCTACGGTCGATCATCTAGGGGGCTCAAAACATTTTTGTCTCTATCGCTGCATTCGGAACATCACTCGGCCATTTCCGTTAACTTCAACAAACCTCGGATTTATGCCAGGCGGATGGGTATGTATCAAAATCATGCATTTTGTTAGGCGGAAACAGTGTAAGAAAAACTAGTACTCTAGATTTATAACTTTTACAGTAAATAACGGCTGAAAAATCTTAATTTTTGAGAATGACGAATCATTTTTTCGCTGGTCTCGAAAAAAGACATCATCAAGTCGACAGTTTTATGCATATAGAAAATGAATATTTCTTCCTGCAATCGGCGAAGTCAATCCCACGCTATATTTTACTAATCGGCCGATGAAAAATAAGGGTAAACTAAGAGCTTACGTCGCCTCTTTCTAGATCACTAGCACTACTGAAGACTTGATTTTGTGATAAAATCGGCGACAAGTGGGCGACTGATCGTTGCATCGGCCGTCTTAACTGCGGATATCGACAACGAATCGATGATTTAAATTATCTCCGGGTTAAAATCTAAGGTATTTTTCAAGTTTTATGAAATTTTGGAAGACGGTTCTGCACTAACCGACCGTCGTCCGTCTGTCCGTCCGTCAACAAATTCTTTAAACATCTTCTCCTCCTAAAATACTGGGCCAATCAAGCTGAAACTTGGCAGAATGTTTCTTGGATGAAGCTCCTTAAAAAGTTGATAAAAATTTTTATTTCATCAAAAACTCTCGCTTCCATGGTAACAGAAAGGTTGAAAAATGACCGTAAATCGTAGAAAAGGTGTCCCCTCCTCAATCACCAGGCCAATCAAGCTGAAACTTGGCACGGATAAACCTTGGGTGAAGCTCTTCAAAAGTTGTTAAAAGAATTGAATTTCATCAAAAACTCTCATTTCCATGGCAACTGAAAGGTTGAAAAATGGCCGAAAATTACCGAAATTCTTTGAAAAAATCATTCTCCTCCTAAACCACTAGGCAAATCAAGCTGAAACTCGGCAGGGATGTTTCTTTGGTCAAGCTCTTTAAAAGTTGTTTAAAGAATTAGGGTTGAAAAATGGCTGAAAATTGCCGAAAATCTTTTAGAAATTCCATTTTCTTGTAAACCACTTTACCAATTAAGCTGAAACTTGGTAGTGATGTTCCCTGGGTGAATCGCTACCAAAGTTGTAGTTGATCCCATGTTTTGATGATGCTACATACATGATAGGAAAGCTGTCTGCTTTCTGGTTTCAGAGAAGACATTTTTGGAGTTTTTTGCTTTTTGATTCTATGTAAAATAGTATGCGCCCGGGTGGATCTCAAATATCACCCCATGGGGGTGGGGTTGGGGGGGTGATATGAATAAACTTATTAGAGATCCACTAGATGATGCTACATACAAAATAAGAAAGTTTTCTATCGTCAGGTTCAAGAGAAGAAGATTTTTGAAGATTTTCGTACTTTGAATTTATGATAAAAGGGTTGCGCCCGATTGAGTTCTAATTGACCCCGGGACCTTAATATGATCAAATTTGGTAGAGGTTAACTAGATGATGCTACATACAAAATAAGAAAGATGTCTGCATTTTGGTTTCATAGAAGAAATAGATTGAAGATTTTTCGTTCTTTGATTCTTTGTAAAAAGGGTTTCACCCAGGTGGAGCCCAGATATGACCCCCAGGTTCTTGATATGAACAAACGTGGTAGAGGCCGACAAGATGATGCTACATACCAAATATGAAAGCTGTCTGCCTTCTATTTTCAGAGAAGATTTTTGAAGATTTTTGCATTTTAACCCTTTTTGTTAAGGGTAAAGGGAGAGTTTCAGGTTGATTTCATTTATTCGGATAACTTTGGTAGAGCTTAACCCTCGCAAATTCCCTGCCAAGTTTCATCAAGATTGGCCCACTGGTTTAGGAGGAGAAGATGTTTAAAGAAATATGGACGACGGACGACTGACGACGGACATTGAACGATCACAATAGCTCACATTGAGCACTTCGAGCTCAGGTGAGCTAAAATGGAAAATCAGATAAGTCGGCATCAGGTAATACTTATGAGAATTTAGCTTTTACAGACAGTGTGAGTTCCCTTCTCCGGACAGCAACCGTGCACATACGAATACCTAAATCTCTGTTAGAGGAAAATAAAAACAACTTCGAAACTGTATATATGTATCACGGAATGCTTGTATGTTTTGGCTTTGTGTTGTCAACAACTGTCGAATTGGCGTCATGGTATGGCTGGCTCGAACTCGAACCTGTGCACCTAAAATGATCATTTTGATTGTGGCTTCTATTCAAAATATTACTCAACAGATAAGGGGGTTAAAAAACAACTTTTCAATCGTTACAATCGCGCAGTCAAATACGGACCAAATAAGCAATATATAGGCCAGCTAAGATCTATTCATAATGCTTCAGATAGAGATTATTTCGTCTAGACTTTTTATAAATTTTGATTCATTTTCTATTTGAAGATAATTAAATAGAACACTTATTAAAACAATCTCCTATTTTCTGAGGTTGATCCGCAAAGGTTTTATGGCACTCGCGTCAGAAAGTATATAGGTTCAAGCTACGTATTTGTGAATCCCACACTCGCAAAATATGCGTCTGTTAAAATCCTGCTTCGTATCATATTTCAGAATAAATAAGCCTAGACTTGGTCACTAGTCTTTGATCCAAATGATTTATTAATTGAAGACATACTGCGATAGTCGTAATTATGTGGAACTATTTTTCCCAGCTTAAGGTGCTGGCAAATCCGTCTTCATGACAATAGAAAACGTAATTTTGACGAGATTTAAGAACATAGCATTCTACCTTGATTACACTGGCTTCGTGATAATTGGGCAGCTTTAAGAATGGAGAATTCGACCTCGATAAATCTAGCAGAATCACGAAAATTGATGGTGTAATTATAGCACCACATGCAAGTACAATTAAGAACATCGTGAAATTGACAAAATGAATGATTTTGAAATGAAATTGAATGAGTTTGTGGATCGAGTCTTGAGTGATTTCAATGGGAGGTAATCCAATATCGCAAATTTTGTTCAGGATGAACAAAATTAGCGATATTATTTACCTCCATTTACAATGTGTATATATGTTCTATAAATAGCATCCCGTTTCTTCAATATATAATCAGACGCTCATTATTTCAATTATTTCAGTGAAATCCCGATTTTTTCCGAACTTTTTTTTTATTTTGAATGAAGTTGTTGTTACATATCTTTTAGTGAGTTTGGAGCGTTTTTAAATGGTTTGAGTGAGTGTTTGGAATGAATGAATAAAACGCCGAGTGAGCGAGTTAGAATGTTTTGATTGGGATGAATGTCAATTTGGATCTTTCATAAGATTTTGCTTGAGATAAGCTGATCTTAATCGAAACAAGAGCTGAAATGTTATATAGCGAGCCTTCGCGAGATTAATAACTTTTTTATACTAAACGAGGTTAATATCAGCTTGTCTCAAACATAATCGAGTATCAGATTTTTTGCCTCATTAAAAATTTTTGTACGTAAAAAACCCCAATTTTTGGGACGCTAAGATAAAAAACAAGAGGACCAAGATGGTCCTAGATCGCCCACCTGAGTCTCTATGACCCCTGGGACATCACATTAATTAGATAGGCAGATGTCGAAAAGAAGATATTTGCCTAAGATCAATACCATGGAACGTTTTCAGCAAAGAGCAAGACAGATATGCCTTATCGCTCTTTGATTCTATGTAAAAAGGGATGCACCCGGGTTAACCCCAAAAGTGACCCCAGGGTCTTGATATGAACAAACTTGGAAGAGGTCAATAAGATGATGCTACATTCTAAATATGAAAGCTGTCTGCCTTCTCGTTTCAGAGAAGAAGATTTTTGAAGGTTTTCCCATTTTCACCCATCATGCTCAGATGAGCTGAAAGGGATGCCCCCGGGTGGAGCCCAAATATGACCCAAGGGTCTTGATTTGAACAAACTTGGTATGGGCCCACAAGATGATGCTACATACTAAAAATGAAAGCAGTGTGCCCTCTGGTTTCGAATAAAGAAGATTTGAAAAAATTTTTGCTCTTTGATTCTATGTAAAAAGGGTTGCGCCCGGGAGGAGCCCAAATATGATCCTAGGGTCTTGATATGAACAAACTTGGTAGAGGTCTTCTAGATGATGCTACATACCAAATATGAAAGCTGTCTGCCTTCTGGTTTCATAGAAGAAGATTTATAAAGATTTTCATTTTTTTACCCTTCGTGCTCATAAGAGATAAAGGTATGCACCTGTGCAAAGCCCAAATATGACCCAAGGGTCTTGATATGAACAAACTAGGTAGAGGCCCCCTAGGTGATGCTACACACCAAATATTTAAGCTGTCTGCCATCTGGTTACAGAGAAGAAGATTTTTAAAGATTTTCACTCTTTGATTCTATGTAAAAAGGGTTGGGCCCGGGCAAAGCCCAAACATGACCCCAGGGCCTTGATATGAACAAACTTGGTAGAGGTCCACTAGATGATGCTACATATCAAATATGAAAGCTGTCTGCCTTCTGGTTTCAGAGAAGAAGATTTTTGAAGATTTTATTTTTTTTTACCCTTCGTGCCCATAAGAGATAAAAGGATACACCCGTGCAAAGCCCAAATATGACCCAAGGGTCTTGATATGAACAAACTTGGTAGAGGCCCACTAGGTTATGCTACACACCAAATATTTAAGCTGTCTGCCATCTGGTTACAGAGAAGAAGATTTTAAAAGATTTTTCGCTCTTTTATTCTATGTAAAAAGGGTTAGGCCCGGGCAAAGCCCAAATATGACCCAAGGGTCTTGATATGAACAAACTTGGTAGAGGTCCACTAGATGATGCTACATACCAAATATGAAAGCTGTCTGCCTTCTGGTTTCAGAGAAGAAGATTTATAAAGATTTTCATATTTTCACCCTTTTTGTTAAGGGTAAAGGGAAAGTTAAGGGTGGATTTCATTTATTTGAACAACTTTGGTAGAGCTTGACCCAAGGAACCTTGCCAAGTTTCATCAAGATTGGCCCACTGGTTGAGGAGGAGAAGATGTTTAAAGAAATCGTGGACGACGCACGACGCATGACGGTCGACGCACGGCGGACGACGCACGACGCACGACTGAATACGGACGACGGACATTCTACGATCCCAATAGCTCACCTTGAGCACTTTGTGCTCAGGTGAGCTAAAAAACCATGAAAACGTGCGTTAGATGACGTCGTGATTATGTCATTTAGAATGCGATCTTTCACATGTGTAAGACAAGGATATCTCTGATAGTTGTTCGTTATAAACGACAAGGGGAGCTATGTGGGATATATATATAATACGTACTTAGATACGTATTATAAAAAAAAAATATCTAACGAGGTTGGGAGAATCGGAAATTGTCGAGGCTCTGCCGAGACAATTATCGATTCTCACAGCCGAGATATATATTTTTTCATACAATACACTAAGTACGTATTATATTTATCTTATAACCTCTATTTGCCTTGTTTTCGTAGATGTTTCTAACAGAAATGCAAGTTTCTTAAAATAACCGTATAATATCATTTTTTGAAAATAACTATGTGATATCATAAAAAATATCATACGGGATGCTATCACACTGATATTTGTATAGATATAAGATAAATAGCAATATCATGGGGTTTGAATTCTACAAACTTATCCGAAGTAAAAGATAAAAAAAATCATCTTGAAAGTAAGACATCATATTTATGTAGACATGAATAAACAGTAAAAAATTTAAACATGTTGTGTTCATCGAAGAGAATGACCTTACCCTGTAACAAAATTAATGTAGGTGCAAACACCCCACAGTTGGGTGCTGAATGGTAGATCTAGTTCAAATTCAGTCAAGTCGAAAAATGACATATGAGCCTGTGCTTGAGATTTCCAACAATTTCATATATGTACATAGCAAAGACTCTGGCCAGCCTGTGCATCCGCACGGTCTGACCAGAGACTTCACTATTCATTTAGTAGATAGATAATGTCTTAAAGTACTTGTACACCATCAGGTGAAATTACATTTACAGTGGGTGGCTGTCTAAGCTGCTCAATGTTTGCACCTTAGGCACATTTCAAATTGTTGGAAATGTCATGCACTGGCTCACATTATTTTATCAAAATAATTGTTTTTCATATCTACTGTTTTGGTAGGGAAAATGCGCAAGTTAAATTTAGTATATCTAGTCGAAAATTTTGTCCACATATCTATAGGTAAAAAGAAATGATTTTTTTTCACTCACTCAGACTTGTGCATCTATATGTTACTTTATTGACAATGAACATATAATCCAATTTTCATGATAATACATTTTGTAATACTTGAAATCTAACAAAACATAACTGTTTTCATACCAAACAAGGAGGCGAAACTTCAACATTAACTCGAGTTTTCTCCGAAATAAGTCTGATAATTATGTTTTAACGTGTAAATCACGGTATATGGATGATAAAAAGGTTCTTGTTATACGATGAAATATATAGATGTATATATGAAGAAAATATAGATATATTCATGATAATTTCTCTATTCTAAATCATCTTCGCGTTAATGAAGCTTCCAAGAACTCCGATTTTATCATAACAATACATTTATGAATGCACGGCTGCAGTTTTGTTAACGTATATCTTACAATACAAATAGAGAGTTAGCGAAATACTATTGTAAGTGCCTATGAATATATAGGCACTTACAATATATTTACGCTGACCCTTCTAAAGATGGTTAAAGTAAACCTAGATCAACCTTTCTCAAGTCTATAAATGAAGTTCTCTATCAACGATGGGGGATTTCAAATTCAACCCTTCCCCGACGGCGGCACTCATTCTTTCCGACTATTTGTCTCTCACCAATGGGTCGAACATCGTAGACATATGTGAGATAGCAGCTGGAGGCTAGGAAAGGATGTGGTGGTTGAACTGGTGATATAAATACCCGGAATCCACTGTTAGGTGCTCCAGCCGCCGCGATATCACTGAAAAAATGTTGAAAGCGGCGTTAAACTCCATTCAATCAATCGAAAGATGGTTAAAGTAAACCTAGATCAACCTAGGTATCTACCCAGTTTCATATTTTCTCAAGAATATAAATGAAGTACTCTATCAACGGTGCGTAGTTTAAAAGTAAACTCGGTAAAAATGGTTGCTTTGATTAGTCAATTGAATTTATCTTTAGCAGCGATCTGTAAGTCATTCTCTTATAGGTTCTACACTGTGTATCTGAGAGAGAATTTTAATCCGATTTTCATTCGTTGTCTTGCAGAATACACTACTCAAAAGTTCTAAGCGGCCACCTTACCTTTCTCCATTTTTCACATATTTTCCGCTTTTATCTTGAAATATGAACTTTGTCTTTCGAAAGAGTGGCCATTCAGTCATCATCTTATCCAACTGTTTTTGTAGAATTATGCATCAGTTAGTCCTAAATACGTAATTAAATGCATGTACCCTCAATTTTAAAAGTCACAAAATTTACACTTTTAAGAGAAATTTGAATTTTTCGATACTTGAAAAACGCAACGCCTGTCAATCTTTTGTACTATATCAGTGGTACAACGCCTGTGGACTCCTAGAATTAATAAGAAATTCCAAAACGTTCTAAACAGTCCTTATCCTAACAATAAATGTCAAAAATACCCCCACCTACCAATGTTAACTTTGAAATCAAGGGTACTCCTACTTTCGTTTAATTTTAAAACATTTCTTGTTGAATTATTTCAATGAGTTTTCTCTTGTTGACTTCATAAATGATTTGGCTACATTATTCAAAAGAAAACGAGTTGAAACCATGCGGCACTTATAATATATGACCAAAAAGGCAAGTGACCGCTTAGGAGTTTTGGGGAGTGTATATTCAAAGCCAAATACACCGTGTGCCTTATATAAACGTGTGTTGAACAGATTCACCCGGGGTAACCCGATACAGGGAAATCGGAGGATACCAGAATTCAGAGGTAAACAAAGAAAGGCAGATGCAACACAGGTCTGTATTTTTCACCATTTTTCATTAAAAATCAAAAACATCAGGATGCTGCAAGTTTGAAACATAGAGTCAAGTAATCGAACGATGTAATTATGATAGAGATGAAAGATGTCATTTATGTTTAGATGAGAAAAATTGAATTTGTTTGAGAGAATCGTGCTAAATTTAATTAAAACTACACAATATGCTCAGTATCGTTGACAAATCATGCATAAATTTCAAGGAATTAATTTGCATTAAAAATATAGAGAATATTCTAAAAGGAAATTGCCTTTTCATGGTAAAATATGTAAAAAATATCAATGTTTGGAGTAAATCAAAATTGGGAGTGTCACAATTTATGATACGGGATACTCTGAGGCAGGATGTTTGGAGATAAGAGGAAGATGATTTAATGATACTGGTGAACTAGGACGATAATTGCACTACAGTCATTTTTTATCTTACATCTTTTAAACTAATTGTTGATTACATGATGAAATTGACATTCATCTCAATCAAGACCTTTCTAAATCGCTCTCTCAGCGCTCGATTCATTAATTCCAAACATTCATTCAAAACCATGCAAAAACGCTCCAAAATTAATACAAAGTAAAATCAAATTCTTTATGTAAAATGAATAAAGCTAGAGATAAATGCTATATCACTGACACAAGTGTAATTATATTCTTCTGGTTTGTTCTTAAAGAGAAGGGAATCTATTTATAAAACTTGTATGCGTGTTTTTCTAAAGGAACTTGGATATCGCTACTTTTGTTCATCCTGAACAAAATTAGCGATATTGGAATACTTCCCTTATTTTTCAGTCAAAACAATTCATCGTACTCATTCAATTTCATTCTTAAATCATTCACCTTGCCAATTTGGCAATGCTGTTAACTACACGACTTGGTTTTTGAATATATTTTGTAGTAATACTTGTGTTTACAAATTAAACGCATTAAAAAAATGTACAAGAAATTCACACATAGCTTGGCACCAAAAAGAATTAAAATATCAAAGCGGAAAACAGAATTGATACGGTGATGACAAGAATATCGAATGCCTGATCTGGACTATGTTGTCATAATTTCCTTTCTTTTATATATATATTTGTATTGGTTCTCGGGTTCAAACTCGAACAGACTTTCATCTGCATTTTAGTCTGTCTTTTCTTCCATGAGCCCTTGAAGTCCGTTTACATGTCTTTCCTCGGTTCGTTCCGGTCCGCTGATTGTTTTTGGAAGACATGAATGCTCGACTTCAGGAAAAACTCGGATATGGCAATTTAAGTTACTTTTTTTCTGATCGCGTGTACGTACCAACATATTTTTGATACACGAGTTCGCATTTTAAAGGGTTATAGAATATGTTTAAGTTTTTGGGTAAGATACGGATTTAGGACTTATGTAACTTATTATTCGGCCGGTAGGTACTTTGTGTTTCCAGAAAAGAATGCTAGCAACAAATACACCACAATGTATTTGACAATAAAATTTAATCAAAATATTGATCAATGTTTAATGTGGTCAATACATGATAAATTGTGCAGTCAATTCGACAGTATTATTGTAAATAAACATCATTTAAGACTCATTCATAAATCATTGCCAATAGTATTGCCAAATGAAATTAATCGTTTAAGGGCATCTTAAAATCATTATTTTCATCCGCCACAGAAGGTAAACGTATATCAATTTGCGTCGGTCCGTGAAAATGTCCATTTATTTTAAGATTTCCCCTTTCATATATATACGGATTGTGCCTCTGATAATGTGGTGGCAGAGAAAAGAGAGCATTCATGTGTATCTCTTTGTTAATACAATGATTCCGTCATTTATAAATGGATTTACATTGAATCTGTCAAAGAATGTGTGATATCGTATAACTAAGTGTATGTTGTCACGGTTGGTCGGTATTTTATCGAGTCATGGAAAATGGGGATAAAAATGTAAGAAAAAAACTTGTTTGTTCAACTCCTTCTACATTTATGGATGGATTTGTGTTAAACCTTGAACGGAATGTTCCTTATCACACGGCCATGTGCACTTATAGTGCTTTTGTAATATTATGTCGCGCCGTGGAAAACTTGGCCAATCAAAATTTTTGTTCACACAATTCCTCTTAAAAATTTGGGAGGATTGACATGAAACTTTCACAGAATGTTCCTGGTTTTTTTAACCATGCAGTATTGTTGCACTTTAATAATGTTTTGATGCGGAATATTTCCGATGCGATTTCTAACAATATTTCGACTTACCGATTGTCCAAATTCCCAATTAAGAATTTTCCTTGACATCTTGTAATCACATACCAATAACGTCATTCACGTTTTTCGATGAGGAGTTTTTTCTTGACGTCAGTATAATATAACTTGAAATATGTAATATAGCTCATTCTATAACTTTTATCACCATCATCCATGCAATACAAAAATACACATTGCAATATGAAATGTTATATAAGTATTTAGATCATGCGTAACATAATAGTTACTATGCGTTTAATAAAATAACGAACGAAGAATTAACATAACGAATGATTGTATAAATGGATAATAGTGACTAGATGTTATTTAAACTTAGGCACGCGGGTTACGAAAATTATGAATTAATCAAATTATTATAATATTATCACAACAATCACTCATATCACTCAATAGACGGTCAATCTTATTCACTTTAGAAGATACTTGCATGTTTAGCAATAGAGACTATACTCTACCAAATCAACCATATCTGCCTTTTGAATGTACATGCATAATTAGTCGGCACACCATTGTTCCACAAAATCTGCTTTTTCGATTATGTCCTAATTTTGTTGTAAGTGATAGACATGGTTTAATTGTTGTTACTCAATGCACGTTTAAAGATACTTCAAATCTTTATTACATCGCCATCTACACCTTCTTCAACCTAAACAGAAATGCTTGTTCACGAAAATTTCCAGTTCCCAGTATCAATCCTCTAAACTCCCTGCATCATTTATTAAAGTAACTCTTAATTCCTAATATCCAAACGAAATCATATCTCGAGACGGTTTTCAAACAAAACAAGTAATGCTTTCACACACCAGTGAAAAGGGATAGCGCATTATGATGAAAAATGATGAAAAATGACCAAACTTTGTAACTGATCTGTCAATGTATTCGAAATGTTCCAAATTTGGGCAAAACTTGAATGCAAACTGACATGGTCTTGCTAAAATACGGAATTTCAACTTTTAAGATATGACACACTGATTATTCGCTTAAGGACGAGTAGAAAATGATCATATACTGTTTCTTTGTTACGGAGAACACACGTCTAAAAAGTAAATTCAGCCGATCTTGCCTTTAAATCGAATAATCAATAAGGAAATACAGACCTGTGTTGCATCTGTCCTTCTTTGTTTACCTCTAAATTCTGGTATCCTTCGATTTCCCTGTATTGGGTTACCCGGGTGAGATTTTATTATGAATAAAAAATCGATATTTCTTTAAGTATCGTCCTTCATTTAAATGCTGCACAAAAGTCCGTTTAACATATATAACATTTATATATCAAATAACATGAAAAAACAATAAAAACTACAACCATATTATTGTCGAAGCCTTTAGCTGCACAATCTAAATTATACAAAAATATTCAGAGATAGACATACATATTGTAAAGAACATTGTAAGTTTAATTAAGGCTATTTACACAAGATGACTGCGGGCATAACATATAATTGTGCCCATCGTTCAGGGTGAAATAGGGCTCACGAGAGACCACGTCTTCAAATATGCATTCGATACCCTATTCACTGTGTCGTGCAGATTACCAATTCTCGTTCGCTCGCGAGTGTTTGTTAGCTTGAACGCTGGGCGGCATAAGATGATTCTTTTTTTATACAGAAACACAAATCGAAAAAAAAATGTGCTCAATATATCATATATTGTAGAACTCATTAATATCGTTAAGGTGAGACGATTCCAATGAGTATCTACGACACAGGGTTTGTCTTTGTTTAAATATGTAGCCCGTCACGCGAAAAGGGACCATCTGGGTAGTGCGCGAGGTGTCGACCCTAGTCAGAAAGTGCGGACTCCGCAGACTGACTAGGGTCGAAACTTTTCGCACCTTACTTTCTGAACCTAGAATAATCATTCTACATTCCTATGAAAAAATTGTTTGAAAATGCAGCCTCTAGTTTGTTTACAGACAAGTCAGAGAGATTGCATGCCGATTTTTAAAAACTTTTTACAAAGTATTAACTCAAACTGCCTATTTGCATAAATGTTTTGTTGTTGTTGTTGTTGTTTTCAAATAAATATATATATATTCAATTTTGTACACATTTGTTTACCAACATACTCAAAAACTTGCATTAAGTAACCATAACATATCATTTTTAAAGAAATACATTTCTTATATTGGATCGATTGAGTAAATTCTTATTTGAGTTCGATTAATCGAAATCCAGCACTCATGCATAAGAGCTAAGTTTGTTGTCGTTTTTCTTCCAAAACCTCGAAGCTACAGCTTTAAACAAGCTGTAGTTACAAGGTTTCCGCATAAAACAAACGTTTTGTTCTCTTTAACTTTGTTGAAATAATACAATGTCCCGACCCTATCCACTCAATCACCTGTACAACCCTTTTCAGCATCACATGTTTCTTCGGTATAATGTGACCTTGAACTTTGACCTTGTTGGACTGCCTCCATTACTGTGGGTATCGTTTCCATCCAGAAGTTGTTCTTCTCAGCGTAGAAATGGCGCATGACCGATTCTTCAGTTATATCTTTACCGATGTTAAATGCTGTTTGTGTTGTCATGTCGTATTCGGGCCATACAGTGGTGAATTGGAACGGTTTGTTTGGATTGCTGAAATGAAAATGAATAAACTAATACACGTATAAAACATTGGTGAATCTGAACATCTATATTCTAGTTTAACTATCTTCCATATCAAACTAAGAACACCGCCTGCGGGTGCCTACGCTCGGCTGTTTGTAGCTGGATAATGGTTAAACATTCGAAAAAAAGGGCAAAATTCACACAGAATAATTAAGACCTTGATGATAATTATGAAATAATTTCAAGTCGCGTTGATGTGTCCATGAATCAAGTTTGATAGAGGATGTTCCATTGGATATACCCCCCCTTTTCCCCCATCAGACTGTATTCATGGACACATCAACGCAAGAAAACGAAATCATATCCATTATAAAACGATCATAGTTTTGAAGGATCTACCCCTGTCTGGGTGTGAAATAGCAAAATTACATTTCCTATAACACATGTAAAATTGATAATGGTATTGGCGTTGGGAGAATTCACAGAAAACAAATCGCTACATTTAGCACAGAAACAGTATATATAATTTGTGCTCATAAAATACAGAAATTTATTAAACTCGTCATCTAAATCAGATAAAAACTCGGCACAGCCTCGTTTTTATCTGTTTATAGATGACTCGTTTGATAAATTCAGTATTCAATGACCACCCATTTAATATCCTCTTTTTCATATATATGCGTTTTACGCCATCGTGTTATAATCATCTGATCCGTTCTACAGGAAAACCTGTCAAATTGGGATCGTCTTTTAATTTTAAACGTCAAATATATAACAAAATAATCAAATTTAGAATAATCAAATTTAAAAGAATTTGCAATTGTTAATTCAATGTGAGGTAATATTATAAAAAGGCTGCAAAAAATTCAAGAAAACATTGAGCAAAAGAGGGAAATTGATTTAACTAAGCAATTTCTCATTCGTTATCGTTATGTTTACCATTTCAGTGATGTAAGAGCATTTAACGTTTGATTTGTGGAAAATAGTTACATGAAGAGGTATAAATGACCTTATTCCATTTGGAAATAACAAAATTTCTCTTGTTTTCTGAATAATGAATTATGTATTTCTAAAGAATTGAATATTAAGTCTATAGTCAAATTGTCATATAGGAAGGTTTTCCTGGAGAATCGATCATATATAATAGGCGACGAGTTTAATTGATTTGGTATTTTATGAGCACAAATTTGATATTCTAAGTATAACATGGCCAGAATGTTTGTGATAGTTAAGAGTAAATTTCGGAAATTATTGATTCTAGTTATTCCGCGAAAAATAAGACGCCCTTTGCAAATGACGTCATTACACCCATTATGCCACCACTTTCACGGTAACAAAACAGTGTTACTTTACGCTCTCAGTTTATTTTCAGTTATTTCACAAGTGTTAAAATACACCCGCACAAAATCAACATATTATTTCTTTCACCCTCGCGACGAAGGTAAAATTGTAAAAAAAACTTACCCTGTCTTAGCAAAATTAGTCCATATCTGTATCATTTTATACGACAGCTCCCACTCCCATTCCTGCACAGACTCGACAGATAGACTTTCATTGGTGTCTTTCAGTAACTTCTCCACGAAATTAAATATGAAAGGTAACTCATCGCCGTGGCTCGCTCCTTCGGTCCATTTTGGTATCTTGACAAGATTGAGCGACACTGGAGCAGAAAATACGTATAAATAGGTAGATCCTTTCTCCGTAGAATTAGCATGCATTACTGTATATTCATTTGTCCCTTTGGCGAAGAAAACATCATTCCAAAGTTCACTATATTTATTTCTAATGTTAATTGGATTGTCAGGATTTGACCAGTCGGTATACTGAGATACCACCAATGAATTTATGACACTAGGAACTTCAGCCCCGAAATAGAAACCAAGAGGTATAGCCATTAGATTTCCACTAAAGTCTTCTTTAGAGGGCATGAAATTGTCAGGATCTTCAATGGGTACAAATTCTGGGATGGTCAAAACGAAAGCCCCATCATCACTGCTGTAACCAGTCATGAAATCAAATTTTCGGAATGTATTGACCTGTTGTAGAGTCTCTGTCCTTGATTGTCTACCAATGGTGGTGGGTAGACAATCTTTCTTAATGAATTCTCCGTCGGCTGTCATTACAAAATGTACAAACATGAAATCTTCCGGATTCTCTGCAGACTTTTCAATCATATTTTCCATGGTTTTGATAACAGTTTCACTGTCCTTATCTTTCAGACATTTTATTGATTGTTCGGTAGATTCAGACTCGCAACCAAAACGTTTCACTATAAAATCAAACTGGGGTTTTGGGTTAGTATTCAGAGCTATACCCATGGTCGGAACTCCGCTTTGAGGAATTAGTCGATGGATTAATCTTTCATTATCTGGATACAATCCTTGGAAAAATACGCTTGTACCCCCTGCAGATTGCCCGAATACAGTCACTCGATTAGGGTCGCCACCAAAAGCAGCTATATGTTTGTTTACCCATTTGAAAGCCGTGTGTTGGTCAAAAAGGCCCATATTACCAGGAATATGGTCATCTCCGGAGCTGAAGAGTCCAAAGATACCCAGTCTATAATTGAATGTTACCACAATTACGTTTCCTAAGGCTGCCAGTCTATCTCCTTCATATGTCTCTCCAGCACCCATTTCGAACCCACCACCGTGAATATATACCATGACAGCGTGACCCGAGTCCTCATCGGCTTGTTGGACGGGCACATACACGTTCAGATACAAACAATCCTCAGACTGGTGGCTGTACGCTTGCATGGACTGGACTTTTACCTGGGCACATACTGGACTGTATTTGGTGGCCATAATGGGCTCCTTGATATCATCCTTTTCTATCAACACTGGTCTCTCGAATCTCAAGTCTCCAACAGGTGGTTTAGCATACGGAATTCCCAGAAACGTATTGACTGTGTACTCTTTTCCTCGTGTTGTGAATGTTTTCTCATTTCCAACAATACGCCCCAACTTCGTATCAACATTTACGTTAGCGTTTATGCATGTACTTAAAACACAAGTAGATATAACTTGAACATAACGCATTTAATTTCCATCTTCACTTTACTTTTTCTCCTTACACACAATAAACTGTTTATGATGAATGAACTAGCATGGAAGTGTGTGAGCTATTTATAGCCGATAAATGAAGGAAGATGTGACCTTTCAACTTTGTATTGGGTAAAACCAGTATGACACATAACGACTGTTCATATGATACGCGCACTGAAATACATTTGTGTGTAAAAATACAGTAAGGGGGTATACTATAAATGGTAATTCAACCGAGTAACTAATTTGTATAACTCAATCAACCAATTTTAATGTCTATCTAGATCGATTTTTTGAGAGCTTTAAACATATATGTTGTTGTTGATTTTTTAAACCAAAAATGCTTTTACATTTGCATTAAGTATTTTCTCATTTCTCGAGAAACATGCAATAAATACGTTTCCATTCTGCTTTGTGAAATGAGTTTTGATTTGAAGAAATACCCATAACGATTCAATACCTTTGTCGTCTGCTTAAGAGATAACACACTCATAACAAGCGTAATAGCAGAAATCGATTAATGAAAAATACGCGGGAAGGTAAATCACATACGAAGTACAGGTAGCTCTGTAATTAGAAATAATTCGTCAATGAGAAAACAAGCCTTTGTAACTACAGCTTATTGAAGCTGAAGTTACGAGGTTTTGGTCGCTCACCGTTGGTATATATTGTAGCTCGGCGATCAAAAGTCAGTTCAGTATAGGATAAAATGTAAATGAGAATATTTCGTCGTATATCAAGGCCATATCATTTGCCAAAAAATATTATTGAATATGCTCGCAACATATGTGTACATGTGTATAATATATGTGAGCATTCAAGGTCACACATGAGCGCGTTCACATATTTTCTAAATTGTTTCGAAACGAAAATATGGTTGGAATAATTCCAAGATATACGTATTTCCATTTCATAATTGGGTTGATAATCGTAGACCTATATGAGATTGCAGCTGGAGGCTAGGAAAGGATGTGGTGGTTGTACTGGTGTGAGAAATACCAAGAAACCATTGTTAGGTGGCCAAGCCGCCGCGACATAACTGAAAAAATATCGACAGCGGCGTTAAACTCCATTCAATCAATCAATTATTTTCCTATAATATTCCAAAAGTTTGATGCTGATTAGAGGTTTTTATGCAGAACTGTATACAAGTATTATTTTGTGCTGACTTATCGAAACAAAATCTAAAAGCGAACTGAACTAGATTTTAACCTTGACACATTGATAATTTACCTGTACATAACCCTTATTCTTCAGTCATATCGACCTCGATTATTTCGCCGAAACCGTCGACCATATAATGTTTTAAAATATTCGTTAGATTTCCTTTAAAGGGCATACAAGTACCAGAATTTACCAATTATGGCTTGAAAATATTATTTTCTAAATACAGATAGGCTAAAATCCGATACCATTTATATGTATGACCCAGATATCTCCCTCGATATATTGATAAGTGTGCGGGTATTTTCCTTATACGGTAATATTTCCATATTTGGCATGGACTAGTTTAATCGAAACTCGATTTACATGTATTTTAACTTTCAAGGCTGTATTTGTATGAATCGAGTCTCAATCGGGAGCAAGAGTAAGAACTAAAGCACATGAGCACTGCTTTTTTCTATATGCTTTTTTCATGTACCCTATATACCTTTGTAAACGGTATAAATCAAATGCTGCATATGATAGGATTTGAACCTGATCCCTTCAATTTAATTATGATGTACATGTAGTGAGTAAAGCTTACGAATCAACAAAAGCAATTACTTTCTTTTGAAAGGTATTATTTGGCTAATTTCGCCTGAGACTCTGTGCATATTCCGTGTATCTCCGGAAGATCTCCGAGTTCTAATTACACAAACCGTTGGTAACGTATTTATAAAAACACAATTTAAACGACGAGTGCGAGCAAGAAAAATAGCTCAGTCGGATAAGGCGTATCGCTTCCACTCTCACATCTGTGAGTTCAAGTCTCCGAGGCGCCTATTGTTTTATTATATTTTTTTATTTTTTCTCATACTTTTCTTCGTCCCTATTACAAGTTCACATTAAGGGAATATTATTTTTGATAAATTATTAAACGACCACTTTCTGCTGATTCATATCGCGATGTCTAAGATACAAATGATTTTTTGTTATTGTATGAAAATGAAATTTACACTGTACTTATTTGTCTTAAACGACGAGGAAAAGATGTTTACTAATTTTCAGAAAACAGCAAAATTTCCCCATTAAGCCTTGTTTCGAACCTGTTCCAAAAAGGAAACAAACCGTTGCCAAAGTTACCACAAAGGCACCTTGCATCAACAGAGCCAACTGAACTCTGCTGATGTTATTTTAAATATCAAAAGTAAACTCAATATATGAAAAAATGTGTTAGATAAACCCCAATAGACATTCCTTCTAAAAAGAACATATGTGATTATAAGACAGAAAAAAATCCTGAAGCAGAAAATTATGCTGTCGCTTACTCGGTTTGAACCTTGGTTCTCTTGTATCAGAGACGGACGACTTAACCTCTACACCACAGGTCTGAGTGGTAGCTATTGCTCCGTAAACATTTAAATATAAATGCTAATTGGCGGAATTCGTCGATCATCGGTGATTTTCCGATTTGACTCACGGAAAAATTAACAGAGTCTCAGGCGAAATTAGCCAAGGAATATTGTGAAACATTGTTGACCTGTCACTCATTATTTTTCGTAAACTTTCGTTAATATCTGCAAGGTTATTTAAAGAATTTTATTTCAAGATCAAATAAAATACTTCAATTGATATTATTGGGTCCGTAGCGCAGTGGTCTAAACCGTTTGCCTATTACAGTCATTGAATTTACAGTCCTGGTTCGAATACTCTTGCAGTCGGATACAGTAATCTTTTCCCAAAATTGTTTCAACTTTATTTTTATTGTTAACTTAAAGGAACAGCTTTATTGTTTCTGAATTTCTTGTTTGTAATATTCTATATTCGCAATTTTTTCCTAATTAAAATCTCTCATTACTTTATTTTCGTTGAATTAATAAGCTGAGGTCATGATGCTTTTGATTGTCAACTTAGCCCTTATCGTTTCTCTTACGAAGCTCCTAAGCGACTTAATTGAATTATCTTCTTTTGTTCATGATATTTGATGCAAATGATATTATCACTTATTTTCTTATCGTGCGATATATATATGTAAGGTGGCCGCTTAGAACTTTTGAGTAGTGTATATATATATATATATATATATATATATATATATATATATATATATATATATATATATATATATATATATATATATATATATATATATATATATATATATATATATATATATATATATATATATATATATATATATATATATATATATATATATATATATATATATATATATATATATATATATATATATATATATATATACACTACTCAAAAGTTCTAAGCGGCCACCTTACATTTCTCGATTTTTCACATATTTTTCGCTTTTGTTTCGAAATGTTAACTTTGCCTTTAGAAAGAGTAGCCATTTAGACATGATCCTATCTAACTCTTTTGTAAAATCGTACACCAGGAAATCCTAAAATGAAATCAAGTGCCTGTACCCTCATATTCAAAAGTCACAAAAATGACAATTTTTAGAGAAATTTGAATTTTTCGACACTTGAAAAACGCAAATCCTATGAATTTTAAGTACCGATATCAGTGGTAGAACGCATGTGAACCTCAAAAAATTAAAAGAAACGCCAAAACCTCCCTCACTCTTCTTACCCAAACAAGAAATGTCAAAAATACCCCACCCACCAAAAAAACTTTGAAATCGAGGGTACTCCTACATTCGCTTAATTTTAAAACATTTTCGTGTCGAATTTCTTTGCTGACATTTTCTTGTTGACTTCAAAAATGACTTTGCTACATTATGCAAGTGAAAACGGACTGAAACCATGCGACATTTACAACATATGAACATGAACTAAAAAGCAAGTGGCCGCTTAGGAGTTTTGAGGAGTGTATATATATATAATTCTCATATTCTGTTGCAATACTATAATTTATGGTTGAACATGAAATAAAATTTTAATAAGTTGTTACAAATAGCAACTGATTAATACTATCTTGTATCTTCATTTGTTTATTTAAATTCTAAAATTTGAGAAAATTCTCAGTTGAGCACTAAAACGTTTTATGATATCGCGCCCTAGCGTTACAGTTATATTTTTTTTATCAACAGTTTTTAAAAACCTGAGAAAAATTTCCGCGGCCAAGAATTTTTCAAAACATATTTCAATTTTACAAATATGACCTGTTATGCGAAAAGTACCCATCTTGAAAATCCATATACATGTAATTAATCACTGCATTATAAATTGGATGTAGCAGAAGTCAGGCGAAGGACAAATAGCAGATTTTTTGTATAAGAAGGTAGAATATTCATTTAAATTGATTAAGATTTATAAAATCAAAAAGTTTCGATCCTTGTCAGCTTGCGTTGTACATGTAAGCGCAGGTAGACAAGGGTCGATACTTTTCGTACTTACCAGATATGTGTTTTTTTGCGAGTTGAGTCACAAACGTTTTGTTGTTTACCATCTCTTTTTTATCATAGGAATTATTTGTACAATTGTTGGCGAATATTGTAAAATTTACATGGTGAATGATTTTGCAATGATTTCGGAATGAATCTCAATGAGCAGACTGGGCGGCTTCTGAATAAATTTAAAAAGGGTTATACAATACAAATAATTTCGTTCATTGCTTACTTCAATAAAGCTTTAGTTGAAAAAAAAAGAATACGTTTGTGTGTATTTTCGGACCAATCACATGCTCAAAAATCCACGTGAGCCGATAAAATCGTGGAATTATTTGCATCAATTTAAATGGGCTTTTTGAATGATTTTGTAAAAGCATTTCGCGAGCGCTTTGAGATGATGCCCCGCTTTGCACGTGCACATACGTGCAAAGCGAGGTATCATTTCGAAAGCGCTTCGCTAACGTTTTCATCCTGAACGAAGGGCTGATTGAGTGGGATCGTAATTAATTCGGCAATTTCCGACGATCATACTACGATTTTTACCGAGGATGATCAACTTTTATTTTTTTTATATTCATTTTGATTAAGGGATATCATTACTGTTTTATACCAATATTATTGTAAAAAAACATAATATTATTGGCCTTTGAATAACTCCTAGGATAGATTATTGACAATTCGTCCTCGACCATCAAATTATAGATCAAGTAATCAACTCGTCTGCTAGACCAGCAGCAAATTATTTATCCTCGACATTTTTCGTCATAGTGACATAGACGTAGTTAACTTCAGCATATGTACTATGTATTTACAACGTTTTTGAACACGAGCTTTGGATTTCGAACAATTCCACATGTGCGTTACACTGCCATACGTTGCTCAGGATGACAAAACGGTGACAGCTGTTTGCAAATTATACCCCGCACAAAAGTGTACGCGCAAAGCGGTCCATGATTTTTAAGACAGTTTCCACCGTTGCACAATACATTCGTTCTCCACACAAAGACAAAATGATTGCCAAACTGTATCCAGTCAAATATCTTTACGTCGAATGTCCATAAGACGAAGTAAGCTCTACGTCGAAGTATTTTTCAAGTCCCGATCTATTTACTCTTTATTTCTATGTATTTCAACCTCCATACGTCGTTATCCATTGCTCGAAATTTTCCGTACGTCGAACCAATTTCAAGCTCCCGTCACTTTTGTTTGTGTGCATTCACACCTCTTTACGACGAACCCCTACCTTGATTGATGAAAATTGCAATCGAGGTAGTTTTTCACACATTCGACCTGTCAACCACAGTAATAGACACGCGCGATCTCAGTATTGGAAATCGATTGATTACTTGATTAGGTTTGATTGTTTGTAACAGATAGAGAATGTGAAAGGTTAAGTGATTTATTGTTTTGAAATGAAAAGGGTCGGCAAAATGCTTGTGACCTACGACGTTTAATTTGTAATTCTCATTGACAACGGAAGCACGTAAAGCCAATGCTACGCGGGACTTGATTGGTGAAGTACCCGGGAGACACGTGGGGGGGGGGGGGGTGATAGCCATCAACATCGACCAACATGACGTACCAAAGGAAGGACTGGGTAACCAATCTGGGAATTATTTGTCCAGGAAATTGTATATGCAGAAATCATTATCAGATATGTTTTTGCTCGAGAAACGCGAAATGTAAACTTCTAACACAAAAGTCATTGTCCAATAGATCTAATAAAACATGTTAGCACATGTAACTTTGTAAATAGATGGCTTGTTTGAAAATGATTTTACTTTGTGATTTAAATGTATGTTTTATATGATGTTTATAAAAAAATATAAATGTAAATAAAAACAAGTATCATCTTTTATATTCGATTAATTCATCATGATAATCAAATACGCCCGTTACTTCGCCACCAGTTTCGGTCGTACCTAAGTGTGATGACGGCCGCACATGTCTTCGTCCCGAAGATCGCCTTTTATCTCTTCGCCGAACTTTCTGTAAGTCGAAATTTCTAGGTTAGTCCCCCAAAGTTCGACATTAAGATATTCCACTGTACATGCTTAACTGAGAATTTATTCAAACTTCAACTTCAGATTTCGGTGCTAAATAGTTAGTTGTAGCATTAAATTTTACATTTTAAATATCATTTTCAACTTTCGGTGAAGCTTTTCTTAAAAACACACTTGTGAAAATATTGGAAAATGTCAAATGTACAGTCACGGGGAACTGACCCCGGATATTGCTCCAAATTTTCCCGAAATCCGCCATTTTTTTACCACCAATATCATAAACACGAGTAACTGAAAGCCAATTTCCTTTTATCCTTGTATCTTATACCACTAATCAGAATATTTACAAGACTCTTGAACACCATAATTTGTTATTGCTATGATGATACATACCCAAAATCCCTGCTCTTTTAGAAAAAGTGCCTAACTACTTTGCGAACACGAAGAAAAACATATACCCCTCTCCTTCATTCTACATTTGTAAAAAATGTGAGAATCTAATTTAAAAAAAATCTGAAGTAAACATTTTGAAGAAGTGTGATCCAATTTGATGTCCCAAAAATTACAGCCTCCTACTTTCAAAACTGACTGAGATATGAACAGAAATAGGTGGTCTCGTACTGACGCGACAGTGTACTGGGGATTAGAAAAGGGTTACTGTGGATTGCATTTTATGAGCAATTTGTGTACTAGGTGTTGACAATCATTCTGAAGCTTCAACCTCATTTTGTAGCCTTTTATAAGGCTGAATTAGTAAATACCTCATACCAAACGATAAAATAACTTTATCATGGCATCATTGTTTATTTCATTAGTATCCTTGGTGTATCATCTTTAGTTAAATGGTATACGAAATAGTGCATCTATTCATTTAGAATAACTGTCTATATTTATATTCAAATACAGCATTGCTTTGTTTCTATGATTTTATTATAGGGATGAGTGTCTTTTTCACTGCGTTTATTGGGGTATAAAGTGCAATTGCCTTAGCACATGGCAAATAACGCCCGTAGGGCGTTATGATTAAGCCATGTGCTAAGGCAATTGCACTTTATACCCCAATAAACGAAGTGAAAAAGACACTCGTCCCTTATAATTGCAATCATCTAGATCGAAGAAACTATTGAAATACTCAGCCAAACATTTAAGCTCCAAGTCTACTTTTTGCGCGTATAAATTACACGATCTATTTTTAGATCGTGTAGTGTATCTCGCTATCGAAGTGAAATGTCATATAGTAAAACAAATGATACACAAATGAAAGACAATATTGAAATTCGTAGAGGTACTTATGACAAAAAAGCTTGTTTCTGCCAAGTAAGTCTGTATTTTAAAATGAAAACGGTGTGGTCCGTCTTAGTTGAGAGGGTTGCTTGAAGGTCTTCGTCGACTCGTTGTTTTCTAAGTTTAGGTCGGCTCAGAACCAGAATTGCATGTTTGTAATCGTAATTTCTTTCGAAAATATATGAATTTAAAACAGTTCGAATAGCAATGTTGCGTTGATGATCGGAATCTAGATTAATTCGAGTTCCTACAACACAGGACTTGCAGATCGAATTACGGGGGTTTCCCGAAAGACCTATTGCATTTTATACAGAAATAAAGTGCAATGGATTTCCCCACGTGATGCGATTTAAACCAATCAAATTTCTTTATTTTATTGGATTGCAATTATTTATATGTAAGAAAATGAAAAGAAACACTCATCTGGTTATTGAAAGCGACTTTTAATTTAGATTTCTATTTTATATCGGTGAAAATGACTTTTTTTTATTTATATCAAGGTCTTAGTGCAAAAACATAGTACGGTCTATACAACGTACAGACGAATACTGTTTCCTTGACTCTATCAGAACATTGTATCAAATGTCACGTCTGCGTATTATATGAAATCGATTGAAATCCATTCATTTAAATACACGTAAGTTTTATGGCCTGTACTTAGTTTGTAAGACCAGCAGACTGGCAGATACACTCATTCACAGAACGAAAAGGATCTGTGGTTAAGTTGGCATGAAAATCTTAACTACAGTTCAAATATTTTGCAGCCAGTTAACCATCACTGTCCTTGACTTCCTTTAAATAGGTCTCACCAAGCACAATATCCCAATTGAGAGACCGGCTTCTTTCTTCTACTGAAGCCACCCGCCAAGGGTGATAATCATAAACTAGTGTGGAGTAGCAGCCGGAGGCTAGGAAAAGATATAGCGGTATTACTAGTGCGAGAAATACGGGAAACTATATTTAGATGCTCCAACTGTAGTGATATGACCAAAAAATGGTCGAAAGCAGCATTACACCACATTCAAACAAAAAATCTTCTAAAGCCATAATATCACCAATTATGTGCTCATTGGTGTGAAACAATGGACATGTGTCACACTGATTTGTCAAATTCTGGCTGTCATCCAAATCCTAAATTTTCTTATAATCTGATTCCAAATCCTATCTTTGAAATAAATCCCTAATTCACTACAATTTTCTATTTGAACAAGATTCCTTTCCATATCAATCAGAGAAATCATTGCCTAGGAAAGCTACTAAATTCAAATATTTCTTTGATACAATCTTTTGCTGAATGACATAGAAATACCTAATGAATAGAGAAATAGATCTTAGTTATGTAACACACAAAAAAGATGTTTCATAATAGGCTTGTGTATACACGCTATTTTCTGAAATAATGTTTTATCGCAAAATAAGGAATCTTAAATGAATATTGACTTAACCGGGGTCCGCAATCATGACCTCGGATATGACATATCTGACCAATTTGGCCAAGGGAAAAATTAAACAGAATCATGTTTACCTCTGTGAATCATTTAGTTTTTTCTTTCTAAAACTAGACCTACTGAGCATTTTTCTATCGATTTTAGTTTCTCAACTTACTGACTGAAATAAAAGATTAGTCACAGTTACTTCCAAATCGTCTAAAACAGTATTTATCAATGGAATAATCCTTGATTACTCTCTTGGGAAGCAAGAAAATCTAAATATTGGAAAATCTACCAAATCCATGCCAAACCTCCATATGCCAAGGTTGCGTGATATGTATTTTATAAATGTATGGGCTTTGTTAAAGACATACAGTCAATACCAAGTCTTAAGCATGCAAATATTTAGTTTATACTAATTTATTTAAGTTCGATTGCGACGAAAGCTTAAGCTTATAGAATCGCTCTCGAACACTCAATCCTGATGTTTTCACGTCCCCATAGAGAGAGGCAGTGGTTTAAACCCACTGCTACCCATTTTTACAGCTGGGTGAACTGGGGCTGGCTATTAAGTGTTTTGCCCATAAACACACACCGGCGACAGAGGGGCTCGATACACGGACCTCCAGGTCACGGGTCGAGTGCATTTACCACTAGGCCACCGAGTCAGTATATGTAAATATTTGAAGAAAACAAGATCATTTACAGTGCAATACTCAGTACGCTTTTCTGCAATTCCAAGCCCACTTAAAAAGGATGAGAAACCAATCCCCAGTACCCTAATCATTTGACACAGGTCACCGTCAAATGGCCATAACTTGGTCAAAGCTAAATTGTAGACACAATATGCCATTTATGCTTGGCTTATCTGGTCTGATTATATAACTCATTTATAGAAAATTAGAAAACAGTTTCACTTACAAATTTAAAATCGTTTCATCACCGCAGCCGCTTTTAGATGCAATATCCGCGGTTGTTTGCTTCTTCTGATGGATGGTTTGGGAGGCCAAATCTTTAAAATTTCTGACGGGCGGACGAACGGACAGACGACGAATTTTGATCAACCATGAAAGCTTATTTAAGATGATCTAAAAAAGACGTGCTCGGGTGTTGGATGCTATATAGTTACCGAATAAGACGCCAAAATTGGTAAAATTAATGCGTCAATAAGTAACAGTAGACAGCGTCGTTCGCCTGTTCTTGGACCAGGATTTTTATAGCAAGCTGAAAATGTCGACGAAGAGAGAATCTGATTTAAAATGGTTATCAAGGATTAATTGGATCTGTCCTAAAATATTACTTGAGACAAGGTGATCTTAACCGAGACTACAAAAACTATAGCGAATCTTAGCGAAGCTTGAAAGCAATGCTTCTAGTAGAAACAGGGTAATTACAGACATTAAGGTTCATGTAAAGTATTTTAGGCCCAATTTTAAAACACTTCATTTGCCAAGAAAAAGTAGTATGCCCAGGATGTTATATATCAAAATGAGGCTATTCATGAGCCTAAGCAGTTAAGCAACACAAGACTGCCATAGCTATAGCGGTATAGCCAAAACATTGTGGAAAAGGGTCATTTTGTACAGAACAAGCAACTGCAAGACTATTGGATAAAATTGGCCCATATTTGAACAAAGTACAGACTAAAGTACTACCCTGTCTGATAAGTCCATGAAGACACACAAACAGGAAAAGTACGAATATTTTTTAAAGGGGGGTAATCAATATCGTTAATTTTGTTGATCTTGAACAAAATTAGCGATGATGGATTACCTCCCTTTAATTTCTCTCAAAAGTCGCTGACTCAATTTTATTCCAAAATCATTCCAAAATTAGCCATCATGTCAATTTCACGATGTTATTAACTGTATATCTTTTGAGAAGAAGTGTTCGATTCGAGATCCACTTCACCTGCGAAGATGATATATGAAAAGCATAACGCCAACGCCTGCATGGGTACAGAATCGTCCCCTATTCTTCATATTTTCGAGCTCAAAGAATTTAAGAGTAAATCTCCTGCTAGTCAGACTAAACAGTTCCACTAATCATAAGATTTCTATCATTTTTGCACATATTTTGGAAAATGAGTGAAAAAAAAGTCTGCAAATTGAGATCGATGTATTGTATTCCTAGAATGTTAATGGAATTATCTTCTATTACAAAAGTAAACAAAATTAAACGAAGCAACACAAATACACCGAAGACAAAAATACAGTACGGGGATGTAAAAGTTACGTAATATGAAAGATATAAAGCCGTTATGAATCAAAACATCGATTAACCAATCAAATCGTTCCTTTGGGCACTATTGCATTGTTGATCTTAGTCACTTTTCGACATTTTCTTGAAAACGCTTTCGTGTATGGCCAAGTTAAATGACGTCACGATGCAATTAGTTACTTTTAATGTAATGGTCGCAGTCCAGATTAGATTGATTGATTGAATGGAGTTTAACGCCGCTTTCAACATTATTTTAGTTATATCGCGGCGGCCGGAGTACCTAACAATGGATTCCTGGTATTTCTTTCACCTGTACTACCATTACATCCTTTCCTAGCCTCCGACTGCAATCTCACATAGGTTTACGATTATCTACCCATTGATAAGAGACAAACGTCGGAAAGGATATTTGCCGCCACCGGGAATCGAACCCATGACTTCCAGATTGGAAGTCTTAAGCCTAACCAACTGCGCTATGGTGGCGGCTCAGTCCAGATTGGAATCTAGTCATATCTATAATTGGACTTGTTCATATCAGAATTAATATCCGGACTAGTCCGATTCCGAATATGGCTAGATTTCCGCCTGGACTTCAACATATCGTCGTTGTAATTCCAAAATATCGAAACTACAGCTTTATCAAAGCTGTAGTTACGAGATTTTTGAATTACAACGATTATATAAACCGTATTTGTCATTTGCAGAACGCATAGTTAACAAAAAGTTTCATTCATTCATTATCACAGCCTCCTTCCGCATCGCACGTATCTTGAGTATAGTGTGACCCCGAACTTTGACCTTGACCTTGTTGAATGGCCTCCATCACTCTCGGTATAGTTTCCATCCAGAAATTGTTTTTCTCGGCGTTGAAGAATCGCATGACTGACTCTTTCGACATGTCTTTACTGATGTCCATCGCTGTTTGTTCGGCCATGTCATAAGCCGGCCACACAGGATTACTAGTAATCTGTACGGGTTTGTTTGGATTTCTGAAACAAATAAAGGTTTATTTACATTTACTTCAAATTTAAGTGTTTCTTCAGTTTAAATATGAACGAATATCAGGGTTTGACGCTTACTACTTTTTGTGACCAGCCTGGAGGGCCTGTGAGCCAGAAATATTACAGGTCCTCCCTGAGAAGAACATAGAAAAACCATGTTTGATTTTTTGTCATTTAAAGTACAAATTGCAAGGAAAACATTGTTGGAAGAGAAGAAATTGCTTTCGACAAGCAGTTTCCTCTTTTTCTACAATGTTTTCCATATGGTAATGCAAATTTTAGAATTGGAAATGCATTACTTTTCATAATGGGATGGATTTGAATACTTAGTTCTGTCATTTACAACAGGCCTTAAGGACCTGCAGCATGGAAACATCTACCAGCCCTCCCTAAAACCTACAGGTCTTGGGCCCGAGGACTGGTGAAAGTGTCGATCCCTGGATATAATACGATGTTTATCTAATTAACAAACCATAACAAGGCAGTCGTGATAGCGCAGCGGTAGCATGTTGGGCTATCAATGTGGGACCTACTATCAAAATGGTCCCGGGTTCGATTTCCGACGGCAGCACGTATCAATCCGACTATTTGTCTTCCACAAATAGGTTGATAAAGGTAGACCTATGTTAGATGGCAGCTGGAGGCTAAGGAAGGATCTAATGGTATTACTTGTGAAAAAAATACCATTGTTAGGTACTCCAGCCATCGCGATACAACTAATATATTAATGAAAGCGGCGTAAAACCTAGGTCAAACAAACAACTCATGACAAGACATCAAACGTGAGCGTAACCAGAATTTGGAAATTACTATTCGCCCAGACAGCAATAATCAGAGAATATATTGGCGGGGTGAAGCACGATAGGAAAATCCACCCCAGCTTTCCGGGTAATGATATAAACGGGCTATTCTGATGATGTTTGTTGTTGTTTTATCTTCATTAAAGACCCAAGGTTTGTTTCTTAGATTAAGATTCTTAAGAATCTTACTAAGATTTTAAGATGAGGCGTTTTTTAGATTAAGATTTTTTTCATTAAGAATCTTAAGATATCTTAATGAGGAAACGAAGATGGTTTTGCATTGGCTTAAAACGAGTAGCCTCGACGACGTCGAAATACTGAAAATCGTTTCTTTTGACGTCTTAATAATCTGCTTTAGCGGGATTTTTCATCTAGCTCAGAAAAACGCAATCCCGCTCTCATTAGATCTATACAGTAAAGAACAACGCGAAATTGACAAGGTGAATTTTTTGACTGATTTTTTAATGAACTTGAATGAGTGTGTGGAGCGAGTTTCAATTGGGGAAGGGGGGGGGGTTAGTCCAATATCGCTAATTTTGTTCAGGATGAACCAAATTAGTGATATATATATTACCTCCCTTTAATAAAATATGCATGAAAGTTCTTTAATAAGCTTCCTTCTTCTTCAAGAACCAAACGGACGTTTAAAATTTCAATTATGTCGGTGAAATCGCGATTAAGTTCTTTCTTTATTCATTTTGAAGGTAGTTGTTGATCTTGTATTTTTTAGTCATTTTGAGCGTTTTTGAGTGGTTCGAGTGAGTGCTTGGCATGAATGGTTGTAGCGCTGAGCGAGTGAATTGGAATGGTTTTGATCGAAATGAATGTCAATTTCACGATGGTTTTAACTGTACATTTCATAAAAATCATAGTGATATAGTGATACGAGTCATTCGTCTACCATCAATGCGCGTATGCTAAGTAGTATGCTGTAGCTTTCCTCTAACGAAATTATAAATCTTGATCTCGTTCGCAATGAGATTATATCTAAAATAAAAGTACGTGTTGTCAACGCACGAACAAACTGATATAATCATATGATTTGCATAGATATATGGATATATAATCGTAATTAACGTAAACAAGATTTTACTGAATACACGAACTATAACAAAATTCTTCAAACATCAATTATCATAGTAAACTTTTTTGATAGAAAAAAAGGAAAAAATAGAAGAAAGTGCACTGGCGTTTTAACCGACCCAAATAAAATTGGTATACTATAAAATACCATTTAGTTTTATAGTGCAGTTAACAGCATCCTTAACTGAAAGGGTGGGTGATTTTGGAATGTTTTCCGATTGAAATGGAATGAGTGAGAAGAGCGAGTTTTAAAGAGACTAAAGAAAAGTAATCCAATAACGCTAATTTCATCTAATTTGACAATTTCATCTAATTTGACGAAAGTATCGATGCTCTGTTTTGTTTTATTATTATTATTATTTTAAAGTAGCGGACCCGTAATAGTTCCGCAACATTTCGTATCATGTGATCTTTCACAGTGTAAACCGAGGTTTCCTAATGAAAATCATTAGGAAACCTCGGTCAACATTGTGAAAGTTCATGAGTACCGAACTGTGTGTGTATTTCCGTTTATTTTTCGTCGCTACCGTAGCACATGCCCATATGAGCGACGCCCCCAGAAGACGGTTAGTTGTTACGAGGGATAGTTCGAGGATACATGACGAAACTACTGCTGAGATCCGCCATGGTTCTTTAACGTGCTCGGTGTAAAGCACCGTCTCACGGGGCCTCGGTTTAACGTCTCATCCGAAAGTAAATTAGTTTTTGTAAGTGTACCAGCCCGGGAATCAAACCCACGCGGTCGTACTTCAATGGTTTTGAAGTCCGGTGCTCTACCAACTGAGCTAATCGGGCTGGTGTACCGAACTGTTACGGTCCCACTTCCTTAAGTCTACATACTTCCCATATGCTGGTCTTCACCGACCAATCGGACGCTTAAAAATCCGTACCAGCCAAATAAAATGGCGAAATAGTTTGATACGTTTCAATGATACTCTGATCTTTTTTTAAAGTATTTCGAATTGTTGAACGATTTCGGGGCGTTTTTAAGTAAGTGTTTGGAAAGAATGAATGGAGCGATGAGTGAGCGGTTCAGAACGGTTTTGATTAATATGAATGTCAATTCCACTATGTTATTACCTGTACATGTACACCTGTTTTCTTTGAAATAATTCTAACGTATTTTGTGTGTTTTGTATTAGATTTCAAAGAGATTGTCCAAATCTCGGGGCCTCCAGATTATAAGCAATAATGTTGTCAATAGAACCGCTTTTACATTTTTTAAACTTAATTTTGACTATTTATTAATTTATTGTTGTTGTTGCCGTTTATTAAAATGTCAATTCTAAAAGTTCACTATTTTTCGTCCTTATGACCTTACAAACATGCTAACCTGGCCTAGGTTCCGGATGACAAAATGATTCAAAGTGTTTGCAGATTATACCCCGCTTTGCATGCACATACAGGGGAAAAGCGGGGTATAATTTTCAAAAACTTTGCACCGTTTTGTCATCCTCAACGCAGGGCAGGTTTCATGGTGGGGCAAAACTGCATTTCTTAGATGTTAACATCGAGCGAGGCTCGACTTATATCCATTTATTACATTAGCTCAACGTGATCCAATCATAACCATAATATAAAATTATTCTGTAGAAAAACTTACCCCGATTTTGCAAAGTTGGTCCAGTACTGTATCATTTGGAATGACAGTTCCCACTCCCAATCTTGCAACTGTTTGGTTGTTAGGTTTTTATTAAAGTCATTTACCAATTTATCAGCAAAGTTGAAAACATAGGGTAATTCATCCGCATGGTTGGCACCATTGATCCATGTTGGTGTGGGGATGACGTGGAGCGAAGTTGGTGCGGAGAATAAATACAAGTACGTTGAACTTGTTGACGTCGAGTTGGCATGCATTGTTGCGAATTCGTTTGTCCCTTTACCGAAAAATACATCGGTCCAGAGCTCGCTATATTTTATCCTATTGCTCTCAGGAGCGTATGGGTTAGACCAGTCCGTATACTGAGATATGATTAGGGATGTCACAACACTTGGTACGGGTCCACCGAAATTCAATCCGATCGGAAGATGGATTAGATTATTTGCAATATCTTCAGTGGTTGGGAGGAATGTTTCGGGATCTTCAATTGGTAAAAATCCCGGCACTGATAATAAAAACACCCCATCATCACTATTGTAACCGGCCATTAGGTCAAGCGACCGGAAGAAATCTACAGCTGGAAACTGACTTTGTCTTGATTTTTGACAGACTTCCGCGGGTAAAGCGTCCTTATTAATGAAATCACCATCAGCAGTTATTAGGAAATGAACAAAAAGAAAGTTTTCGGGTTCCTCAGATGCCTTTTCAATGAGATCAGATAGAGTTTTGAGAACTGTTTCTGTATCTTTTTCTTTCAGACATTTTACAGATTGTTCGACAGTGTCTGACTCACATTCGAATCCCTTTATTACAAAATCAAACTGTGGCCTCGGATTACTGTTCAATCCCGCGCCCATGCTTGGTACCCCACTCTGGGCTATGATACGATTAATGAGGCCTTTGTTAGCTTGGTACAAACCATGATAATATACACTAGAGCCACCAGCTGATTCACCGAATATAGTAACACGGTCACGATCACCACCAAATGATGCGATGTTCTGATTCACCCATTTAAGAGCAAGATGTTGATCTAGCAATCCCATATTTCCAGGAATATGCTCATCACCAGTACTAAGAAATCCGAATATACCTAGTCGATAATTGATAGTCACAATTATAATGTTTCCGAGCACTGCTAGATTGTCTCCTTCATAGGACTCCCCGGCGCCCATTTCGAACCCACCACCGTGAATAAACACCATGACAGCATGACCCGTGTCCTCATCAGCTTGTTGCACGGGTACATAGATATTGAGGTACAAACAATCCTCGGACTGGTGGTCATAGCCATCAAATAAAGGTGTTTTTAACTGAGAACAAGCAGGGCTGTACTTGGTCGCCATAAATGGTTCCTTAAACTTGTCTATCGGCAGCGACTTTTCAAACCTCAGCTCACCAACAGGTGGCTTGGCGTAGGGAATTCCAAGAAAAGTTTGTAGCTTGAATTGCTGACCACGTGCTGTGATTGTTTTCTCTTCTCCAATAATTTGTCCGACCTCGGTATCCACTTTAACTCCAGAGACCACATTTTTCAGAACCATCAAAATAAACAACGACGAAAATGCACTAAACGTATACTCCATTGCTGTCAAATGCATTGAATCAAGTACACTTTATATTAATGATATCTTAGTGTTGAATGATTTTTCAATCGAACCTTACAGTGTAAACATTAATCTTAACATATCATAAATATAACTCAAACAAAACCCTAAAATGTAGAGTCCATATATGCTAGGTCAGTTTGCAATTAAGATTAAGACCGCTTTATTTAACGACCCAACTTTACTTTTACCCTTTAAACAGATTGTATATTTATTATGTAACTCATGTTAGCGGGACAGGTCAAGAGGTCATTTTTACAAGGTGTCCAAGGAAGAAAATTCTTTATGGTAAGAATAAGTTGCTATCAAGTTAAAGTATCTGTTATCCAGGAAAACCTGCCTAAATGACAATAAAATTGACAATAGGCTTAATCTCCTACTCATCAATATTTTCTACAATAGTTTTCCGTCTCTTTTGAATTTCAGCATACATTGAGTCTACAGTTGACACTCTTTGAATATGGGCCAGTCTTATAATATTAATTGAGCCTATGTGAGACATTTCCAACAATTTCAGATGTATGCAAAGCAAAGTGTCTGGCCAGTATGTACATCTGCACGGTCCGACCATAGTCTTTGCAGTGTTCTCTGTAGACAGATAAGCTCTTAATCCCTCTTTAAGAGGTTAGCAAATATTCTTTTAGCACTACCTGTCAAGGCTGCCTAAAGCTTGTGTCTTGCGCATATCTAAAATGTTTGAAATGTCACGCACAGGCTCATTTTTGTATTTTCTGTGTAAGACAACTGAATTTTCAAAGTGACGACAAGAATAGGCTGCTGTCAAATTGAATTATCCGTTATCTAGCAAAAGCAGCCTAAATGACAATAACATTGGCGATAGACTTTAACACATATTCTCTTATCTGCAAAATCTATTTATTTATAAAACAAGAAAAGAATATGTTATTTCCAAAAAGATTTAGATTATTTGTACCTGTTTATGAAAACATTTTCCACAAACTGGATCGTTATGCACTGAAGGCAGTACAAATGAAAGAAATTGAGGAAAAAAGACAGGCAGCTTGTCTTAAGCAATTTCGTTTTTTTTCCTCAATGTTTTCTTCAATATATTTCAGTCTCTTTTGAATTTAATTTTAACATAATAATATTATATTCATACACTAGCTTTCAGCGGCACAGCTACCTTCATCAGGTGAATCCTATGAATTGTGGATTCACCTGATGAAGGCGGCTGGGCCGCGGAAAGCTAGTGTATAGATAAACATTATTATTAAAGTTTTTATCTCAAGAAGAGAATTTTTTATTCGTTTATTTTAACATACATTGAATCTACGTTTGAAACTGTTAGAATTTTGATGAGTCTCATTATGTTTTTGTTTTAGCTCGATGGGATAGCTGAAAATACAAATGGACGTCATTTAGGATAACGTATAAAGGATCAAATATATTGTTTAATGTTCTTGACATGGTACTCAGTGGATTTTCCGTAATCGTTGGTGAGTAAGGTTTACAAAACATTATTCTATGAATTAATGTGTGTCAGCCATTTCGGTGGTAATGTGTGGCTAAGCAGTTAAATCAACGAGCTCAGAGAGAAATCGAAGGTCTGGGGTCCGAATTTCCGGCCGCGACAATGTATTTCAGAGACACAGTCCTAAGGGAGACCCGTAATAGTTCCGCAATATTACGGAACTGATTTTCATCTTTCACAGTGTTGACCGAGGTTTCCTAATGAAACCATTAGGAAACTTCGGTCATCAATGTTAAAGTGCATTATTTCCAAAACATCGCGGATCTACTAGGGGTCCACTTCCTTAAGCCTGGATACACTGTAATTACATGATTAAGTGAACTTCACAGTGATATGACTAAAAGATTATTAAAAGCGGCGTTAAACACCAATTTAATTCATCCGCCAGCAACGTTTTATAAACGAGCCAGTGCGTAGCATTTTCAACAATTTGTAACATACGTGAGAGGCACAAAATCAGCAGCCTATTCAGTCTCATAGTGAAATTAGATGATTCCATGTCTGTCTACAGACACTTCAAGAACTTATCTGTCTAAATCGTGCAAAGTGAAGACTATTGACAGACTGTGTGTATGTACAGACTGGCAAGAGTCTTTGCTTGGTTCACCTGGGAAACTGTTGGAATAGTCACACACAGGCTCAAATGAGTGTGTCATAACTGTATCTCACAGCTAAAATGACAGAGATGCTTCACGAAAGTGAACGTATTTTGTCGTTGGGAAACCTAGAATTTCGTTACTTTACCTGATTCAAACTGAAGGCACACGGTTAAGCTCGCCAATCGACGATTAAAATTTTAACAACCTGTATCTAGAGATAAACAATAACTGCGAGTGATATCAGTTTCATTGTTTGCTTTCCTAACACCTTTTCAGACGCTTACACAATTCAATTAAGTTAGTGAAATCCTGAATTTTTTCTAACAATTTTTGTTTTGAATGTCTAGTAGTTAATCTTATCTTTTAAGTGATTTCGGCGGGTTTTTAAAGCGTTTCAGTTCAAGTGTTTGGGATGACAGAATGAATGAATGGAGCGCCGAGTGAGCGATTTTGAATGGGTTTTTTTTTGTCGAGGTTAATGCAAATTTCACAATGTAACTATCTGTAATAGACTGTTTATATGAAAATAGGCTTGCAAAAAATTGTCCGATGGCGAAGGTTGTTACCCTTGAAAAAAGGCTTGGAGTGGATCGATTTAAAGAAATACCACTACTACTATTAATAATTTTAATAAATTGATAATAATAACTCGAAAACGCGTCTCGTAATCCGAGTAACAGCCAAAATCATAACTGGTCTTTTATACTATGGTTATCGAGTAACCTGATAAATGACAAACAAGATGATATACGGGTAAAAACAACCAACATGAAAACAATAAAAAAAAACCACATAAAACCAATAAGAGATGGCCCAAATAACGCCCGTAGGGCGTTATGATTAAGCCATGTGCTAAGGCAATTGCACTTTAAACCCCAATAAACGCAGTGAAAAAGACACTCGTCCCTTATAATTGCAATCATCTAGATCGAAGAAACTATTAAAATACTCAGCCAAACACTAAAGCTTCAAGTCTACTTTTTGCGCGTATAAATTACACGATCTATTTTTAGATCGTGTATTGTTTATCTCGCTATCGAAGTGAAATTTCATAAAGTAAAACAAATGGTACACAAACAAAAGACAACATTAAAATTCGTAGAGGTACTTATGACAAATAAGCTTGTTTCTGCCAAGTTAGTCTGTATTTTTGAACGAAAACGGCGTGGTCGATCTTTGTTGAGAGGGTTGCTTGAAGGTCTTCGTCGACTCGCTGTTTTCTAAGTTTAGGTCGGCTCAGAATCAGAACTGCATGCTTGTTATCGTAAATTCTTTCGAAAATATATTAATTCATAATAGATTGAATAGCAATGTTGCGTTGATGATCGGGAACTAGGTTAATTCGAGTTCCTACAACACAGAACTTGCAGATCGAATTTCGGGGGTTTCCCGAAAGACCTATTGCATTTTATACAGAAATAAAGTGCAATGGATTTCCCCACGTGATGCGATTTAAACCAATCAGAGATCTTTATTTTATTGGATTGCAATTATTTCTCTATGAAAACAATTATGAGTACACAGCTACTTTGTCAAGCTGCCACACAAAGTGGTCCCGAAAAAAATATGTTGCATCATGGACCAATCTTTGTTTGGTTCTTTTAATAAGGATATTAAATAAAAAAAGAAGAAGATGGTTTTACAAGATTCAGAGAGGAATGAAACCTAAAAACCCCCATCACACGCATGTACGAAACCGCTTTGCGTATTCACACAGTATGGTAAGGTTTTCAGTTGACACCTCCATGAAATCAACAAACACCCACTTTATCTCTAATTAAATTAGTTCATTCACTAATCGCCGTCTTATCTTTATACATGTCATAGTAACACAACCACTTTCACGGTCCAAATTGATATTGTCCTAATCTCTGCCAAGGGAAGATAATCTCATACAGACTACTATTGTTCACAGTGCTTGTTATGTCCCTTCAGTCATGTACGCATGGGATAAAATACATCGTATTCGATTTTTTTGGAATGTTTTATAAATAAAAATATAAAAATATCAAACAATATATTTTTTCATGAAATACCATGAGATATTTTAGTACAATGAACTAATAGTTTTTTGTTGGTTTTTTTTCGCTCAAGATGAAAAATTGTAATTTGCCGAAAGAAGACGATCGCTGTCGGCAATAAAAAATCGATTGACCAATCAAGACACTCATTTATAATGAGATTTCTGTTGAACTCCAACATTACCTTTTTGTTTCAATTATTTCGTGACTAGGCGACTTAAACGTCGTAACTACAGCTTGAACAAGGTCGCCCTTAAACCTTTTTTTCTTCGTTTCATGTCCATTTCTATATACTTATATATTGATATACTCATATACTACTCAACGTTTGCTAAGCACCAAACTATTTCGCTGTCCTACAGGGGCTGATTTAAAAAAAAACCATTCGTGTTCGTGTTTAAATTTGTACAATAATGTATTGACAATATATCTAAAGTATACATTACCAAATTTGACATGCAATATTCTCGTGAGACGCGTGCAAAATGAGGAACCTCGATTTCTAAACTGTTCTCTCTCATTTTCTACATGTACAGGTTTCGCTTAGATGCTAAGTTTCTGTTTTTCAGTACCTTATTGACTTTTAAGTCGTTACTCATGACTAGTACAAATGTCAGACGACATTTATCTGTCGAACAATTGTGGCGTGCTGTAGGTGTGGTGGAGCAAGGGGCTTCCCACCGTGATGTTGGCATGGTACGGGGGGTGCACCATACTGTTGTAACCAGAGCTTGGCCACGACACCAACAGTATGGTACACCTATAAAAAGACATGTTGGAGGTAGGAGTAGAGCTACCTCAGTCACAGAATGCCGTTTTTTGGTATTTCAAGCTCGAAGGAATAGGTTTGCTACGGCAACACAGCTACCTTTCGCCCTTCAAAACTTATTGGGAGTGCGAGTTTCGACTCAAACCATACGAACACGGCTGCATGAGCATAACCAGAGGTCAAGAAGACCATGTATTCGTTTTCCGCCGTCCCGAGTTCATTGTGGGCGTCGATTAACATAGGTATTGGACCACGTTGGCTGGCGCATAAGACACTGGCGCCCCGTGCTATTCACGGATGAGTCGAGGTATTGCCTGGACTACAATGATAGGCGGCCTAGGGTGTGGAGAAGGCCGGGGGAAAAGTTCCAGGCACCAAACATTGCTGAGCACGATCGTTATGGGGTTGGGTCCATCATGGTTTGGGAGGGCATCAGCTGGGAAGGGCGGACTGATCTTGTTACTTTAGAAAGAGGTACTCTGACAGCTCGTAGGTACATTGATGAAATCCTCAATACCCGCGTAAGACTTTACGCTGGTGCTATTGGGGATGGATTCATTTTAATGGATGATAATGCCCGTCCACACACGGCCCGTATAATCCAAGAGTATCGCCAAGAAGAGGTCATTCCACCTCTGGACTGGCCGGCTCACTCACCGAACTTAAATCCGATAGAGCATATTATGTGTAATGAGCTACAGGTCCGAGTTTCGGCTCGCCAGGTCAAGCCAAGGACACTCAAGGAGCTGGGCCAGATCCGTAAAGAAGAATGGTCTGTTATTCCCCAAAGAGTAATCAAGAAGTTAACCAGGAGTATGAAGAGGCGCTGTCAGGCAGTTATTGACAGTGCCGGCTCTCATACTCGTTTATGAACGAAATGCAATTGAAAGAACATCTTTTTTGGTCAAATTCGATTTTTTCAATTTTCAAGAAAACAGACAAATTTCTAGGGTCTCTCTGTTTGGTCTACATTTAAAGTCTTCTTATCATTATAAAACATTATTTTCTTCTAAAAATTTGATAAACTGACAACAATCGACCATTTTCCAACATTCTTATAATCAAATTTCATTTTTCACTGAAATTATAGTATAAAAAGTTTTGGTGATTATCAAACTTTGAGAAGTATATATTGCAGATAAATACGTTTATATAATTAAGGGGGTAGGTCATGGCGGAGTTCAATGTGCGGGACAATTGATCCATCGTTTATCATCCAGATCGAGTACGGTGACTATAAGACCAATATTGCTTTCTGTTAAATTAAAAGAAAATGAAAAAAGTCAAACCATTGGAAGCCATTTAACTTATGTAGTTTGTGTTGATACCACACTCACGTGTTGTTATTATATAAGCCTGTGCGTGAGATTTCCAACAATTTCAAATATGCGCAAAGTAAAGACTCTGACCAGCCTTTGGGTCTTTACTATATGTTCAGTAGAAAGATAATTTCTAAAGGTATCTATAGAACATCGGGAAACTTTATATTTACAGTATGTAGCTGTCTATACAGCTCAGTGTTTACACATCACGAACGTTTAAATTGTTGGAAATGACACGCACAGGCTCATATCGTATTGATAGGTGCACCAAGCTATGTAAGGTCCTTTCACTTCTCATAGTGTAACCAATGCAACCAGAACGTTCTATATTTTGTTTCAACAAACTTATACAAATTCGAATGTTAGATGTCAATTTTAGGTTAAACAAATCGAACTATAAGAGTTATAACCCCTTCCCCCCCACCCAAGAAAAAATATGTTTGTAGGGTACATGTATATAGAAATCAGCTTGTCTGTCCGTTGTCAGTCTGTCAGTTGGTCGGTCTGTCCGTCAGTCTTAACTCTTATTGTCTCTGCTCAATTTTTCAGCAACAAACGGAATTCAAACAAACTTATACGTGTGCCATTTTTTTTATTACGATTCTTTAGCTTTGGGCGTAGCTATGGTAATTTGATTGAAAATCTTGTCCGCTCTATTTCTCAGAAACTAATAGAGGCATTCGATTCAAATTTGATAGAGGACTCAGCTTAATATTTCTGGCAAATACATCGTATATTGCTGGCTCCTCATTATGGACGAAACGCTGGCTGTTTTAAGGATATTAATCCTTTTTGTGACAATTTATAGTAATTCGCAATGTTCACATTTCGTGACAGGCAAATCATGCCCGTCACAAATACTCAAGTCTGTTTCTGAAGAAAGTAGGCCGAGCCTCACGACTGATAGTCCTTCGTGGCTCCAAATAAGTTTATCGAGCTCAGACGGAGATCCATAAAACACGAATAAAAGCTTTATCTTTTAGTTTTGGAAAAGAATAAAACCTTTGAGCGATACCGTATTATATAATTCAACCTCTTAATGTCCCACGATGAAGAAATACTCCTTTATCGGGGAAGTACTGTTAAAGAATTATGGGATCGGAATGTTTAAAAGAACCACAAATGACAAAAGCGTCGTCATGCGGCATCGTGCAAGCCAATCATGTACATGAGATTGGCAATCCCTCTATATTCGGATTTGATAAATGATACTTTTATAGGATATTACAAGCAAAATCTAGAATCATCTTTGATACGATCATGTCACAATATATGATAAATTACTTTGTTTCATTCGCCCCCTTTATATTCCGTAATAAATCGTGATTCATCCTGGGCCGAGCTGACCCGAGTCATTCATCATTACGGCACCAATTTCCTATGATCAGTCCTATTAAATAAGAACATCTATCTATTTTTTCTATGATCGACCATATTTTTTCTGATAATGCTAATTTTCGTCAGAGATAGATTGTAGTTCTTGTGAACTGGGTTACAAAATTAGGCAGCAGAGACACCGGAGCAACAAGGTAAGACCTTTTTTGCTTAATTTTATCTAAAAAATGACGCATCTGTGTGATTTGGACATGTTCCATGCACAAAATAAGTGTACTCCAGTGCCCTGGCTGCATTTGAACAATTTGGCTGCTATATTTAACAACACCGAGAAAATGACAAGGGGCCTGTTTTTCTAAACATCTTACGATCATTTTTTGCGTAAGTCGAAAATTAAAGTTGCTTCTACAGTAGTTACTTAAAATGGAAATCTACAATGCATTATCTAATTGGAATCGTCTCCTTCAGACGATTCCAAGAAGACATTGCAAGACAGAATCTAACAATGAATAAAAACATTAGGTACGATTTGTGATTTTGACTTACGATCAATTTTGTCGTAAGAAGTTTAGTGAAAGGGCCCAAGGTGAATGTTTTGGGAATGAAATTTAATGAGTATAATGAGTGGTTTTTGAGTGAAAATAAAGAGAAGTAATCCAATATCGCTAATTTTGTTCAGGATAAACAAAATTAATGATTTTTATTACCCCCCTTTCATAAAATATGTATACACGTTCTATAAATAGCTTCCTATCTTTTCAAGGACAAATCAAGTCAATTTGAAGATGTACACCATATATTCGTTTCTTCAGAGTACATTTAAGACAGAAGTGCTTAAAACTCTCCATCAATTTTCTGTACAATGTTATTGGCTGACAATTAGTAAGTGTAGAATAATCTACGCATTAATTTTATCCGCCTGTTAAATAAATAGTGAAATTCATGTCCATCACTAGGTCTCTTTGTTCTTTAGGGACTTGACTTAGTTTTTTAGCTACATGCTCTCATGCTCCGCTGTTGGTGAGTTTCAATTTGAGAATGGTTTCCCTAATGAGATCAGTCGTGGAACTTAGTAATTCAAGGCGATGAATCTTTGGACATCCCGGAGCAAAAAAGGTCGTCATTACCCATAAAAAGAAAGGACACTAACACCTTTAAGTGATTGGCATCGAGCTGAATGTCAGTCAATAACATTTTGTTCAATAACCCTTGAAACTACTCAAATTTGAAAAGAAAGACTTCGGTAGCCATTAACGCGTGATGCATCTAATCAAAAGCTTCGAGATCCTTAGTTCATCGTATCAAAGAAGAGACACAGTTATTCAATGAAGAAAATAATCATCAAATGCAAATGAATCAAACAATTTTAAACTGATGCAAACTCCGCCTTTTTTTTTAATATCCACTCATTACCTAGGAAATCTATTGACATTTACCAGGAACATTATCAAGGCGAGTAATTTACCGATTGAGCTAATCGGGCCGCTAACATGAAGTCTCATATACGTGTCCGTGAGGTTGTCCTGCGAACCTCCCCCCTTCCCCTTTTACTGGATTTCATCCTCGAATTTCAGAATGCAGTTATTAACATCGTAAAATTGACATTCATCACAATAGAAACCATCCCAATTCGCTCTCTTAGCGCCCGGTACATTTATTCCAAACACTCACACAAACAATTCAAAAACTCTCCAAAGTTATTCAAAAGATAAGATCAACATTTACATAAGAAATAAGTGTAGCTAGGGAAATATCGCGATTTACACTATTTAAATTGAAAATCTAAACGTCTGGTTGGTCCTTGAAGAAAAAGGTAGCTTTTTATAGAACGTAATTGAATTTTTTTTTCAAAGGGAGTTATCAAATATAGCTAATTTTGTTCACTATGAACAAAATAAGCGATATCAGATTACCTCCCGTTAATTTCACTCAAAACTTACTCATCCTACGCATTCAGTTTCAGACTAAAATCATTCCAAAACCATTCAGCTTGTCAATTTTACTTCGTTTTTAACTGTACCAGAATTATTTATACATTCGCAATAAGTAATGCACGTTTTGTCATACAACAAATGCAGTCACAATCCCCCGTTAAGTGCCAAATTAAACAGCCAGACCGAGGCTCGAACACAAAGCTTCTTGTTTAAAAGGCGAGTACCATACCGACTTATCGGACTGCTAGTGTCTTCTCTTATAACTGTTAGAGATCAACTCGGCGAATCGAACGTGTTTGATAAAATTGAAAAGGAGACAATTAGATAGCCCCAAACACTACTTAAGAGTTCTAAGCGGCCACTTTACCTTCCTCCATTTTTCACACATTTTCCGCTTTATTTGGAAATGTGAACGTTTGTCCTCTAGTGGCCATTCAGTCATCATCCTATCCAATTGCTTTGTAAAATCATGCATCAGTAAGTCCTAAAGACGGAATTAAATGCATGCACCCTCAATTTCAAAAGTCACAAAATTGACACTTTTAAAAGAAATTTGAATTTTTCGATACTTGAAAAACGCAAAGCCTACCAATCTTTTGTACTAATATCAGTGGTACACGCCTGTGGATTTCTAAAATTAATAAGAAATGCCAAAACTTTCTACTCAATCCTTATACTAACAAGAAATGTCAAAAATACCCAACGCACCAATGTTAACTTTGAAATAGAGGGTACTCCTACTTTCGTTTAATTTTATAACACTGATTTTTCTCTTGTTGACTTCATAAATGATTTGGCTAAATTATTCAAGTGAAAACGGGATGATACCATGCGGCATTTATGTCAAATGACCAAAAAGGCCAGTGGCAGCTAGAGGTTTTGAGAATGTACAGGTGTATATCATTGAAACAAATCAAAACAGTACTTCCGAAAATCACTAGTTTCGTTTGCCTATCTATCATATAGTAAGGGACTAGTACACTTTTTAAGTATTATAGTGTATGATTTACAATTATTATATCACATTTTGTTCATTATTCAAAATTTTGTGCTTCTTTGTAATCAAAGGCCTAAGTGGATAAAAAATCTTATGTTCAAATGCCCCTTTAATTTTACTAGCCATTACTTGTTGCAGGTCTAATAATGAAGTTAATCATAGTCGTACATATATCACTGATGTTACTAGCCGCACACCCATCAGGCAGCATTTCCAGCCAACATTCAACAGACAGTGACAACAAAAAGCAAATTAGTAAACGAAATTCGGGGTTACCACTAAGAAACTTTTTTCAGGTAAATGCCTCATAATTTGAAATTCTTTCGAAAAATGGCTTGAGACAACAAATTAAACAATTCAATCGCTGACCTTAATTTTATTAAGAACTTATTTATCGGTCTATATATGATATAACATGCAACCAGTTCAGTTTATGGCAGTAAAGCAGTAACAAAAAACGAGAAATGGATTTGAAAAAAAGACAGGAGAAATAAACAAAGATCGGGACCAGAATTTCTACTCAAATTATTGAAGATTATTCCTAAACAGTGTGTTAAAACTGAATTGACGAAAACAACATACGATTACGTATCAAAGTTAAACAATATTACTGGATAATTAATCGATTTAACCTCAAACAAAAAGAAATTTTTAATAATTCATGAAAGAAAAAAATGTTCATCTTTGTGAAACAATCAGTTTCGTGTTTATAATCACAAAACCAATGTAAATTTAGTCGAACGGAAGATTTTTATTATAATAATTAAACATGAAAAGGTTTAATGTTTGCTTCGAAGAACCATGCTTCTAGAACTTAGTGTCGTTTGAAAATATGTCAGATCTTCAAGTAAAGATTGCGCTTTTATCATAAAAGTCGATGTAAACTTCCGTAATGATATTTCATTTTATTCTGTCGAATGACTACCAAAACATAGGATTCCATTGAGAAGTAAAGAATTTGAACTGACAACTCTTTTGTTTGTACCTCTGTAAAAATGATATACTTTCTCATTTAAAGCATCGATTAAGAGGCCAGAATTTGACCAGATTACCCAACTTCAATATGTGGAGTCAATACGCCCCTAATACCCCAGCACCAGATGAAATCGAGTGTGAATTTACAATAGAAGTTGTGAGTATAAAAACTTTAAAAACCTTTCGATTATATAACTTTCACGAGAATCATATGTTAATATCATTGTTATGTGGTTTTAGTAAATGGTTTTATTATGATGAGGGTATGTCGAGTCTTGATAATTTTTCTCACAGCCGAGACCAGATATAATTGATATTTTAATACGCTGCCTTTAAACCATATCTTGTTTAGTCCACCAATTTTAGCAAGGGGCAAAATGACCCTGGCTGTCGACTGGGCATAAAGCACCATTAAAAAGAAGGTAATCTTGTTAATGTACTGTGTAATTGTCCAGGCTGCTCTATGGTCCGCTTCACGAACATGTGAAATTATTGGTAATGTCACGCACAGGTTCATCGGTAATTCCCGATAGTTGAATGACATAAGTTAACATCCACGAGGCTGGGATATTGCATATGCAGATATCTTGGGTTAAGTTTGGGGGGCTATATTAAGAGAAACAACTTTTCAGTGGTTGTTAACTATGAAAATGCCGGGGAACTTTATAGATCGGCTTGATATCAAGGAAATATTCGGTCTGTGATCACACAATCCCCTAAAAATGAGCGTTTGAAAAAGAGTGCCTAGACTCGGGCTGTATTGAGTGTTTGTCACTGTTACTGCAATGGCATTGGACTTCGAGCATGCGCAAACCAGAAAAAATACACGTCCCTAAGCCACAGAGTACAGAAACAGGCGTATAACTTGTTGGTTTAAAATCATGTCAGGATGTTTCGTCGTCCAAATAATAGTTTTTTATTATTCGTTTTTTTCTTTGTTCGTAGTTCACGTTGATTTATAAGTTGATTAGATAATTGTTGACTGTTAGGCTCTAGTGACGGATTCAGAGGGCAGATGGATTCGAATTAACCTTTAGCACCACTATACTTTTTTCTTGAAAATTCAATCAAAATTGAACAAAAAAAGAAAAGGACCAACCCCCAAATTGTAAATAAGAATATCCTTATGCAGAAATTAAATTCTAGATCTGTGATTTGGCTTCAATATAACACCTGATAGGCTGAGCAGGGCGTAGCTGCTTGAAAAATAATAGTTCCTGGTATGTAACTGAAAAAAAATGGCGTTTCTAGTTACGAAATCAAAATTTATTAAACTGGAAAATTTGAAAATTTCATTGCTAGAAATGTAATAAAACCATACAACAGCTAGTAAGAATTAAAAAGGCAACACGAAAAAGGCTATACAATAGGAAAGAAAAAATAACAATAACGTTTTTAGTAATTAATTTAACTCGTCATTAAAAAAAGACATAATCTCGGCGAAGCCTCGTTTAAATCTATTTATAAAGACCTGTTTTATTTATTTGTTATTTAATCACCACCCATTCTATATTCTCTTTGTAATTACAATCATCCGTTTCAGCCACAGCTTGTTGGAGGAAGGTGTGTTAGACTCGGTGGTATTTACCGTATGGCTGTATGTCAGTCTGGCGTTCACTTGGACTTTACTAGTAACAACTGTGAGAGGATCTTAGCCGAACGAGAAGCGAACGTGAACGGCCAACAAGATAACGTCCAGCCTCATACTATAAGGCAGCACCAAATTCAGCAACGATCTGTCGCCTACAATAGACCGGTACCAAAAGATTGGGAAACAGACGTTTCAAGTCCATAGCTACAGTTTTATTTGTAAAACTCTTCGAAGCAGCTGATATTTACTCTCGTTTGTAGACAGTAGATAAATGATAGAAAATAGATTTTGTTAGGAAACGTCATTGAAAACTTTAAATCTACGTTTCATTATTTATACTCATATTTACAGATAAGGACTACAAGAGTCGTTTGCTGATACATTCTCAGGATAAATGACTGCATACTTATGGCAGCCATTAAGCATACCAAACACTTTTCTGACTAATTGTGGCAGGTTATATGAGATACTGCTTATTAATAATTTAATATTTTTGTATATACTTGCCTAGCTTTGTATAAGCTGAACTCTGGTACACTCTGGTACGTTTGCAGAGTTGTATGCGCGTTGACGTCCTAATAGTGGCAGATAGTGTAGTTTGGTAGGTCACTTTACTAAGCTTTAAAAGCCGTAATCGGTTGGCACTTTCCCTAGTTCAGATGGATACAACCGGAACGTTTCAATCCAGTAACATATCCTGCATAATTGAGTACATAAACACAAATTCATCCGAGATATCAATTTATGCGTTGACATTAAATACATTCACAAAAGTAGCAATCATGGACAGGCTAAGTTCGGACGGAATTAGAAACCTACGCATTTATGCAGAGTTTTCTAAACGCTGCGAGAGTCTGATATAAAAATGATATTTGTTTCGTCATGTCCCATTTGAAGGAAGTCTACATTAAAAATCATTGTAAAACAATTGCTTTTTGTGGCGGATATGATATACACTGAAACAAATGTCGCTGTTAAGATATCTTTTGAAATACACAATTTCCATTCGTTTGAATTCGTGTTGTTAAGCAGTCATCATATCAGTTTTACTGTTCGACTAGCCGATGAGCCAAAATGTCAACTGTGGTTGAGCTGGCCATAATGCTGAGATTTATGGTCTCATAAAAGAGTGGTCTTGTTGTCGATTTTGCTGTTGACCCAGGTGAGCTGTAATGTCCAGTCAGCAGAACAAATAGTCTTCTTGTCATATTTGTTAAGTCCACGTGCGAGAAATAGTTTGTCATCATGACAAAATAGGCGGAACGTGCGTTTGTCATTAAGTCTGCGATGGTCCGGACCATAACCCCTTCTTTCATGAGTTGATTTAAAAATAAGTGGTCACAATTATGTTGGGTAGATGTATCTTTTGGCAGAAATTTTCAGAAATTCTAAGTCTGACAGAAGGCCAAGCGTTAGATTGAGCTAATCGGGATATTTCTCCCCAAATAAATCCGGACCATAACTCCTCAATTTATGGATAGATCTCGATCAGCTAACTCTTTTCGATTATTTTCTAACATGAAAATATGTTTCTTTTGAATGAGAAAAAAAAAAATAATATAGCTCCAATTCAATGTCACAACCCATAGTCATAAAGTAGCTTAAGCTAATCTGGAGTATATCTCTCACTGTTTCGAAAATCGATACTTACTATTTTATTTTTTAACTTAAAGCTATTCGTCGCCGAAAAGATGGATTCGTTGTCTTTTTACAATCGCGGTGAAGGGACCGAAACTTTAAACTGTTTCATGCTCAACTGAGGATTTTCTCAAATTAAATATTTGAATGGTGGTTTGAACATAAATAATTCATTTCAATAAATTGTTATTTAACACGACTTATCGGTATCATATTTCATGTTCATACATTCATTACAATATTGCAACAAAATAACAACTTTAATCTCAAGTAGAAATTTGAAAAAAAAAAAATCTAAGTTGAGCTTAAGAAAGAGTATACAATATCAGGCCCGGATAAAGAAATAATAAAGCAATAGTATTTGAAGCAGTGACTATACAAGCTCTCTTACCTACAATTCAGTCTGTTATTAGAGGATATTGAAAAGGTGGTCATTGAATAACGAATTTATTAAACACCGAGTTTAAAAATTTGGTATTTTATGAGCACAAATTTGATATTCTACTTATAATATGACCTGAATGTTTGTTATAAAGCGAGGAAAGTCCGGTAATTAATAGGTTCTAGTTTTTCCGCGAAACATATTACGCAGTATTTTAATTGATGTCATCAAATGCCATATCACGTCATTTTCATAACGAAAATATAACGTTGCTATGGGATCTTAGCTCATTTGCATAGCTATTCCACTAGTGTAATAACCCCCGTGTAATATGAAAAATATTCAACGGTTTATTTCACTACCGCGACGTTGTATATTTAAGTCAATTCAAAACTTTGGTTTCGGCGCCAAACATAGCAGTGTGAATTTAAAAAGACAAGATCCAATTTATATCTAGTTTTCTTCTTTTGCTCTATTCTTGACCGGGTTATTGAGGGTTTAGGACGGGCCCAAAAGCGTTTATGTGTATAAATAGAAAGTACGATTTGCTGGCCATTGTATGGTTGCTACAGGCCAACCCTCTCTATCTGCGATATGACGGTCCATTTCTGATATACATGTAAATTGTTAATTATATGCAAAAAGCAATCGTTAGCGTCATTAAAAAGGTTAGCAAATTACTGGCTTGTCACACAATTTAACCCTTTCCTGTTTTACAAAATTTTGGACCAAATTCAAAGGTTTGGCAGACGAAAATTTTAAGTGGATTTAATTTGAAAAATAACCATTCAGTAGGGTAGAAAATAGTGTGGAAAAAGAAGAAATTGCTTGTCTTAAGCAATTCCTCCTTTTTCGCAATTTTTTCTCAATCATAAAATCACGTGCACGTAAAAATCAGGGATTAAACAGCAAAGGGTTTAACTACTGAGTGCTGAAGTTTAGGACAATTTAGTCTAAAACATTGGAAAATGTAAAAAACTATTCTAATTGACAGAGGTCACAATTTCACTTGCTGCTCCATTAGATAAATTGATTGGTTGATTTAATATTAAATTACGCCCAATTGAGCCAAACAATTGCCTATTTATAATTCAAATATAATTTGAGAGCCAAATAAATACGGTTAGTTACACCGTGAAATTGACATGCATCTCAATCAAAACCACTCTTAATCGCTCACTCAGCGCTCCACCCATTCATTCCAAATAATCACTCAAACTAATCAAAAACGCTCCAATATCACTAGAAAAGAGAAGGTCAATAACTACATTCAGAATAAATATAGATAGCATAAATCACGATTTCACTGACATAATTCGAATTATAAACGTACGATTGGTTCTGGAAGAAACAGGTAGCTATTAACAGAATTTGTATGTATATTTTATGAAAGGGAAGTAATGAATATCGCTTATTTTGTTCATCCTGAACAAAATATACATACAAGTTCTATAAAAAGCTTTCTATGTATTCACGAACTAGTCAGATGCTAACAAATTCAAATGTCTGCGAATTCGTGGATTTTTTTCTAGCAATTTTATTATCAATGTAGTTGTTGTTAACCTATATCTTGTTAGAGATTTTTTTTAGCGTTTTTGGATGAGATGAGCGAGTGTTTGAAATGAATGGAGCACCGAGTGAATGATTTAGAATGATCTTTATCGGAATGAGCGTCAATTTATTTCACGATGATTTTAACTGTACACGTGTACATTTTTCTACTTTGAAACGGATATGCTCAATATGTGTTTTAGCTCACGTGACTTTCTCGAGAAACACTGTTGTGATTTAAACGTGCCTTGCACGTATGGAATTTTTTCATTCTCCAAATTTTGACATATAGAATATGGTGGAAGTTGATTAATAGTCAAAATTTTGTCCACTAATATTTAGGCCTCGCAAACCGGTCGTTAGCGTGCTTTGTCGGATTGCAATGAACCTTAATTCATTCGCAACATATTTCTTTACGAAATTTGGCGATAATATTACGATTTTTACGGAATGTTACAAGTTATTTAGGACAACCACCAATTAAATAATGACATTTCAAGATTGCTTTACGGATAGCAAACACTTCATTGCGAGCATTGTAAACGGTACACTTCGAATACCGATGCATACTAATGACTGTAACAAGGTGCTAAATCGTCACAAGATACGCCCGTCAAACAGCCTGGTGTAAATTTAGGTTAAGATTAGAATTGGAGTTATTTTGAATGAATATCTTTTAGACAATTTTTGTCTAGACAGACAGATGAAGAATTGTAGAAGACTTAAAGCTCGTATACTATTAGAGATAAACTCTAGACAAGATCCAAGAATGATAAAAAATACTCAAGAATTAAGCCAGGTAGTGTTTTTATGATTATTATGCACTCTCTTGATAAGATCTAACTACCCATAAAGTTTCATGATCATAGCTCAAATACTTTTAGAGATGTGCTCTGGAAGTGATTCAGGTATAAAAACTACTAAGGCCAATAACCCGAAAAATTGCCAGGTAGAATTACGGTTCTTCTGCACAGCACTCCCCCTTGAAGAGATCTTTCTACCGATGATGTTTCATGATCACAGCTCAAATAATTTTATAGATATGCTATTGACAAGGTCTAAGTATGAAAAACTACAAGAGGTTTTAAGTAAAAGAAGAGCCAGGTAAAGTTATGTTTCTTTTGCACTGCACTTCCCACGATGCGATCTTTCTTCCAATGAAGTTTAATGGTCACAGCTCCTATACCTTTAGAGATATGCTCCGGACAAGATTTAAGTAAAGATAAACAACAAAGGGCATTAACTTAAAAATGGTAGAGTTATGGTTCGTTTGCACCGCACCATGATGAGATCAAACTAACCTTGAAGTTATATATTATAGCTCTTATACTTTTAGAGATATGATCCAGACAAGATCCTAGTACAATAAAGGGCATTACTAAAACGATAGGCCATGTCGAGTTATGTTCTTTTTCACTACACTTCGTAATGGGGAGAAGAATATAACTGCCAAGTTTCTAGAAAATCGGACATAACGTTACAGGGTTATGCTCTGGACAAAGAAGTAGACGCCGCCCGGACGCCAAGACGCCACGGGTAGTCCCATAATACTTTCCGTCTTCGACTGGCGTATACAAATATATCGGAGCGCTCAAGTAACTTTTATCAAGACCAGAGCAACGTGCATGATTACATATAGCGCTCGCAAGGAAAAAGGTTCCACTGATCTTATATCAGTCCTGCGGATGAGAAAACATGATCGAACGTTTGAATATGATTCGCAGCGCTACGAGTGCATATGCAAAGCGGAATACTATTTTCTACATGTTTGACGTACGTTTTCATATTGCACACACAGTAGCTTTCATCTATATGAACAGCAAGCACGCATCCCCCATGAAAAGTAAATATATAAAAAAATGTCACCATGAAGTAATATTCGGAATGTGCATTCTTATCGTCTATCCTAGCAGCTGCAGCCGTACTGGAAGTAGTAGAATAATTGATTTCGTGTATATTCTTCCTTGTGTACATCCCGTTCGAGTGGTTTAAATAGGCGAACACAGCCTCACATATCAAGATTCATCAAGCTGTAGTTACAAAGCTTGGTTATGCAACGATGGAATGCAATAAATTTGAAACAGTCCCTCTGCTTATAAAAAGCTATATTGTCTATCGGAATACCAAGGGCTGACTGACAAAATTCAGAGCCATGCTAGGTGTTTTTACTGTTGGTTTTTTTTTTTTTTTTTTTTTTTTTTTTGGGGGGGGGGGAATTATGTTGGGTTTTTTCACTTTTGTTTCAAAAAATTAAATAATTATTAAAAAGATGATAATTATAACATTATTGCCATCAATTATTGATAAAGCGCAAGAATCGTATAAAGTCCCTACTTGATCGTATACATTCGCAATAGAACGTTAACAAGGTTTTTAAGCACGCAAATGTCGAAATTTTGTATTTATCCGCTACGTACTCGTATGAAAGCGTAGAGATCCCTTTAAAGGGGTTGTAAGATATACATAGAGATATCGTACCATTGTGGAAGAGAAGCTTTGTGAAAGAAACAACTTTAAGGCGGCTGGATACAATTTGTCTGATTATGAACATAGACGAAAGTACTCATTAGGTAATACTACAATCGCAGGTTTAAAACTCGGGTTCGAAGTGCACTTTTGCAAACCATTGATATTATCTTTTTGATAACTTTTTGTTTACACAGATCTCAAGACAGTTCGGTCTATTTTAGGATAGAAGTAAGGAACGGTGCAACATCATATAAGGTTCTTGTCACAGGCTTTGCCAATGTAAAGTTTTCATTTTGCCATTAAGTGACCTTATGAATATGACCCTGACTGATGTCATAGACTTTAGTAACAACTGAAAGGTCTTGTCATATGCAATAAACACGTGAAATATCATAGCTGTATCACTTGTCATAAAAAGCTAATGGTGAATATTAAAGTTTTAATTTTCCACTTATTTGACTTTGAAAATGGCCTTGACATTGACCATTGACCAAAAAGGTCTTTTCACAAGCAATGCACATGTGAATATGAAGGTTCTATTACGTACCAATCAAAAGTTATGGCAAATGTTACAGTTTTTAAGGGACAGACTGACAAACATACAAAAACACAGGACTAAAACAATATGCCCCTATCTATCGATGCATAAAAGTCGTTTTGGAACATGTAAATATGTGTAATAGAAGAAAAAGAGTCAAACATGTAACTTTTCACTTTATTCCCTGATACTAATTGATAACGACTTTCTTTTCTTCTTTAATTCCAAAAACAAAGTAATATAGCAAATAGGTTAAGGGCATTTTTTAGATGTTCATTAAAAGGGACAAACGTCAAGACGCAATTGACAAGAAATATGCACCTCTTTTCAACCAAAAATTGGTTCGTGGTTATCACATCCATTGATTAAAAAGACTTATAAATCGTTTAAAGGTATTTTGAAAATGCATTACTATTTTTTTTTTTCCTTTTTCGTTTAGGAAAATTTCCGATTCCGGAGATTCCTGTATCATTCCGGAGATTAAGGTCAAACAAAGGAAGATCATGTACATTGAGTATCACTGAGCTTATTGTGTACGAGGGTCATCCATGAAATAGTGAGACTGGTTCCATATCTCGAAAACTAATAAAGATATCAAAACGAAATTTTACATGCATGTACATTATTGATTTTTCACATCAACCAGTATGTTGCCATGACGTCGTGATGATGACGTCACAAAGAATGACATCATGACGTTAACAATGACCAGATATCAAAATAACAGAAATGTTACGTCTTTTGAGTATTCAATTTCAGAAAATTGAAGAAGATGGAAACACCGTTTTGCTATGATTATTTTACAGGGATACAGTACTTTCTCACTGTACCTCTTTTCTACTGATTATTTTTTCATCAATTGGAAAAATCAATTTTAGCAAAAAAAAAAACTTCCTTTTTGCTTGATTTTGATCACGAAGACATTATTTTTCAATGAAAATATTTGTATTCTACAATTTTGGTTGAATGTGTCATCTTATATCTTCAAGAAAGACAATTAATGCAAAATCTTTCTACAAAACTTGCGTATACATCAATATTGAATTGCATTCGGATACCCTCCCATTTTTGAGAACGATGTTGTTAGATAAAAGGAAGGTATTCGTTAAGAAATTTGACGTCATTTCTTTCTAAAATTATACAACCATTATCTACCACTTAGAAATAATACCAGAAAACATTTAACAATGTAATTTGGGTAAAAAAAGACAACCAGGTAGTTTAATATAAAGTTTTTTAAACATTGAAACATCAAGAGGTTAATGTGGCCATTACGACATATGGCACCTCCCTCTGTTGCCTAGCAACAAGAGTTCCATACAATGTATCTAGGTGGGAGTCTATCAAACATTGAAGGAGATGTTATACTTAACAACGGTGGAACAACAATCTCAGATTTATGAACTAGTTTGGCATGATAGCGCAAGTCTCACTATTAATTAGATGACCCACGTACGTAGCATTTCTCAATGGGAGACTTTAGCCTGTTATCTCCCTTGTTTGCTCTGTGCATTAAATCAGAGGTGTTCCAAAATCGTTAGCGGTCCTTTTAGAAAATCTTCTTGGATTTTATCCATAGTTTCTTTGAAGAAGTTGCGAATTTTATTTTTGTAAATACAAATTACTTATTTATGCAATTCGTATTTATGATACAATTTTCAATAACAAAGAAGGAAATAAATGTTTATTTTTCGTCAAATGTATCTTATAAATTGCGCAATATTTGATTAAGAGCTTATCTTTCAATCTTACAGTGCAAAGAAAATAAGGATAAAACCCAAGGTTACCACTGATTTGGACCCTTCCTTCCTTTGGGAGTATTTCAAGGGAGATAACCGACCGATATCCCTCATTGTTATCCGTCACGGGAAAGAAGACTGCTTGGTAAGTACGTAAAACTTATTTGAAACGGAAATTAGATCCAGAATATGAAAATGTTGTTTGCATTCAAAAGTATCGACCCCAGCCAAACTGCACTATTCGCGCATTCTGGCTCGGGTCTATACACTGCTGCACTTCTGAGATGGTTTTTTATCGCCTGACGGGTCCCAAATACGTTGTAAGAATCCTGAGAACACGAAATACACAATATATGTGACAGTCGTTATCCTTATCATTTTCCTGATTACACAAAATAACGTCACAAAAACAAACACTATCGAAATCAGAAAATACTTCAAGCTTATCTAGTTTTTATTCATCTGGAGATGGTGTTTGCTGAGGAGTGTGTCTGTTGGACATAATTGCTTGACACTGTGGGTAAAAATCGAAGTATGGCCCACTCTGGCATATGTATGGCTGTAGAAACCGATTTCCTCCGAGGCGAGTGCACCGGCCGCCGCGACGTTGCAGCTGAAATAAATGTTCTTACTTAATCATATTTGTTTGTTACTATACACTTTGACATTGAAAACATACATATTTAACCTTCGGCAAAAATATCTTTAAATATAAAGAAAATCAAAGAAAGTGTGCTCTGGTCAGCTAAACGCGATATTAAAACAGGACTACTGTTTTATGACCTAGATCTGTAATAGTGACAGTGACGACAAATAAAGGATGTTATGCCGCACGTTTTTTAGAATCAAGTCCAACCTTTCGGATCGTGGTCCACACTTTCTGAATGGAGATCGTTCGCGGTCTAGATACAAGCGGAAAAGTGAAATTACCCAAATATCTTAACGGTATTTGACGTCCTATACTTACGTTGCTATTCCGGGTCAGACTGATCCCGTTCTATACACAAAGGAATGAGTACAGTTAAAGCGATGATTGAGGTTGAAGGATGTATGTCCCGAAACAAAAATGTAAATTGCAACAGCTTGTCTCAAGGAGATTGCGTTATGACGATCTATAACATTATGACGTTGTTCCTCCGCACATGTACCGTTTTACATAACGAATCTGAGCAAAGACGTTTTGTTCCAACAATTATTTAGTAGTGGCATTTCATTCAGAGCATAAGGTAGAACTTTCACTTAAATCTGAAAGTTTGCGAAAGACAGATATTTAGGTAATTTGACGTTAACACCTTAAAGCCGAAGCACTATCTATTGATTCACCGCAACACGCATGGATTTCTTAAATTACAATTTCTTGTAGGGTTAATAAAACAATAAAGTTATCGAAGTGGTGTGCATTATTTGATATAAAGCGTGTTTGTTTTTTTTTTTTTTTTTTGTTTTTTTTTTTTTTTTTTTTTTTTTGTTTTTGTTTTTCTTTTTTTTATAAGTATCAAGAACATTTTTTGAAGAGTATATTTGTCACTCTTCTCAAACTGTTTAAAGTAAAATTGCTTAACAAAGTAGCGCATACAACAAGCATTGTTTGCTATGCATTTTCTGATAAAATCTTCTTGAAACCCTTCTTTTTCACCTGACACAACGACTGAACAGGGCTGTCTGTCCGTTAACACATATTTCTTTGCTCCCTCTATATTGCATCTATTGCTTTGAAATTCGCACAAAATAATATGTCTCCATATGAAATCATGTACCTCAAATTTTGAAGCCCCTACTATATCGGTTGCTGAATCATCTCCCATTAAACACCGAGTTACTGTTGTGCGGAGCATTTTTCATTAACCATGCATGGGAATTATAGTTCTGCAAGAAAGAGTGAGGTGCGAGAAACCATTAACTCCTATCATTTTCAATGTAAAATTGATCTTTGATCACTCACTTGAAATTGCAGGTCTATAGTATAGGTAAACCATTCTATCTGAATGTTTACAAACAAACTTTCGACGAGTTTAATATAGAGAAATTGGGACCAACGATATTTGTGTTGTCACGGTCTTTTCGCTATACTGAAGGATCACAGAAACACAAAACTACTGGAATTTCTACAACTGCGTGCATTCCTTTGAACTACATCTGTAAACGTAATGTGTCATAGCTTAAAAGTAACATTCTTTCGAAACCGACTTTATCATGAAGAAACTAAAATTGGAACGACAAAAAGCATGGAATACCGATTGGAAGAAATAAGTGTTTTACTTGATGAGTTTCTTTACTGTATCAGTATACAGGCGATTCCATGTATACGTAAGTACCGTTATCTCACGCTTGTTAAATTTCAGGTCAGTCCACACCTACTCATAGCTTTACCAAATTTTCCCGCGTTTTCGAATACCCCGGTTGGACTATACACAATGTGTGTTTCTATGTTAACGTTATGCACCTGTAGTGCTGAAGCTACTATTATAATTTGTTACTGGATAATTTTCTGATGAACATCTAAATAGTGCTAAATTGCTGTTGTCGGGGCATTGCTCTCATTAATAACAACATTTTCCATAGACGTAAGAAATGTCCTACTGTATGTTGAAATGGGTATTGTTATTATTTGAATTGCAGTTTAAAACATACAATTTTGGAAATTGAAAAAAAAAGGTAACAGAGAAACAATAACGATCTCTTACCCTGACTACTTCGACAAAGCAATCTACTTCGTTCGGAAGTGGTAGGCGTGGAGCCAGCTGTTCCCATGGATTATTAGTTGTAGGACCTTGCTGGTTCTCATCTGCATAGGCATTCACATAGGCACGGTGTAGTTCGGGGTTCAGGCCCTGAAAAAAGGTTTAATTATTTTTTACATCGTTTGATTGTCCTTTCTTGTCCTTTTATAAGGATAACAAAATATAACAAGTACTCATAAAAAACAAGAGGCCCAATAGGGCCTGTATCGCTTTACTGGCTTTTACATCTCAAGATTTGAAAGAGAGATATTGCAAATAAAATGTAATGAAGTCACATGCATTCAGAAGGAATTCTGAATTTTTCAAATTGATTCTTATTTATAAGCTAATCAGAAGTGAACACATGTAACTAATATGCAAAATAACATGGAAGAGACTTTTTATATAACACTGAAAAAGAACATATTACACTGATTTTACTCATTTTTTTTAAATAAATTTCATTTCACCCAATGCCTAACGATTTTGAATTTTATTGATCTGAATTCCAAAAGAACTTAGCAGACTACATGGAACAAAGCCGAATAATGCAGAAAACATTCATAGAAAACGAAAAATTGCGAATAAAATGATCTATAGCTACAATGTTTGACTTGGGAAATGAGGAAGGGAAGTGTTTATTTTTTATCACTTAATACGCTGCATTGAGAGCAGAGAGCTATAGATAGGGGGATATTTTGTTTTTCAAAAAATATTTCATTCTTCCTAACTTTAACCCTATGCTATTGGTACTAATTCGAAATGTCTCATCATCCTTGCCAAGTTTCATTGCAAATGGCCCACTGGTTTGGGAAGATTTTTTAAAAAGATTTTGAAAAGATTTTAACCTGCAAAAATGCCCCGCCCTACCACGCCTATATTTTGGGGTCAATAAAAATGTCTTGAACAATTTAAGGGTCACTCAAGAAACAAGTTTCATTGAAATTGGCCCAATGGTTCTGAAAGAGAAGACTTTAAAAGATTTTAAAGTGAAAATATGTCACGCCAGCCAGGCCCATATTTGGAGGTCAATCAAAATTTCTTGAACAATTTAAGAGGGTCACTCAAGGACCATTTCTACCAAGTTTCGTTAAAATCCGCCCTTTGGTTTAGGAGGAGAAGATGTTTAAAGACAATGTTTACGCACGGACGGACGCACGGACGGACACTCCGCCATGACAAAAGCTAGCTGGCCTTCGGCCAGTGGAGCAAAAAAACCCAAACAATTTCATTAGCGTCTCTAAGAATTACAAGCTCTTTGGTCTGTAAAAATAGATTGCCGAAGTAGTATTTCCGATATACAAATCGAACTTACTAAGCCAATCAAAATCGAACCGATTGCGTCACCAGCTTAGCGCAACCGGAATGACACTCGATCGTTTAATAGATTAGTCGGGGGGGGGGGGTGTTACCTCCGTCGACATTTCAGTTTGGAGCAGAGTATTAACTTTATTCTTATTGATTGCGTGTATTTCCGTTTATAAATCGTCGCTACAGCAGCACAGGCCCATATGAGAGGCGCCCCCAGAAACGACAAACTGTTACTGGGGAGAGTACAAGGATACATGACGAAACTACTGCTGAGATTGGTTCTTTAAATAGCACGATGCAAAGGGACATCGTTTTAACGTCTCATCCGAAAGACAATTAGTTTGTAAGTGTGTCATCCCGGGAATCGAGCCCTCGCGATCTACCTTCTATTGTTATGAAATCCGGTGCTCCACCGACTGAGCTGAACGGGCTGACAGATTCTAATTGATAAGTAAATAAAGGGTCATTAAGAGTCTCTACATTACTCCGTGAATCTGATTTTGCAAAACAACTTAGTTTTTAATCGCGAAACGAGTAAATCCTCCTATGAACAGATAGTGCGGGCGATTTTATCTATTCTAATTTCTGAAGTGGCCTTGCAGGTAAAGAAAACCACAATGGTTGCCTCGTTAAGGAAATAAACAGTCCTGATGGTTGGCATAAAGTGTTCCGCGGTCAGAAGACATTGATCCCGAAAATGAAACTGGATCACCCTGGTTGGGTTACGCTGTTTGCAAAAAGTATTAACAAAAAGCATTATGGCCAAGGAATGTGTACCCCAAACATTTAAATGCCCTATTTTAATCGCTTCGGATATAGAACACTATTCAGGCAATATCAAACGAAATTATGTCTGTGCTCAAACTACAACGATTTGATATTTTTTCGGGATGAGTGCGGAATTGGCGCGTCTAAATGTGTTTCTTTTACGACATATGAGACTAGTGTAATAATTCGGAAACATATTAGGCTAGGACTACAGTTCAAATCTATAGCCGTCCAATTTAAGTACTATCTTATTGCTTTGCTCGTAGACTAAGCTTCATGATCATGGATTCTGCTAAGATATCAACCCATTAAAGAAAGATGTTTAGTAATGAGTACAACTTTTCTGCTTCGGGAAATTGCACTTTTTGTTTTGATTTGTTGGAATAACAAAGTTAATTATTAAAACATACAGTATCAGATGGCTAGGCGTAGAGAGTTGTCTATGCAGTCTATGACTTGTGTTTCAGTTTTAACAAATGTCTAGCCAGTAATTGATAGCCAAAGTCTGGAGTATTATTTAAGAATTTTTTATCTTAGACACTGCACTTCTCTTCGGATTCATGCTCAATGTACATACTGCTTTTGGTCTACTATGTCCTAAAATTTGACAATTTGATATTTGCTTTGCTTCCAGAAACTAAAAGCACAATCTGTTAATTAGATATTTTGGGGTACAAGAAATAGCCATGGGTTTGAACTTATGAATACCACAATTTAAATTGAAAATAACAGAGTTCTTTTTATCAGAATGGGGTGACAATTAGCATAGCGAGGGAGTCGATGGCAAGTTTGAGTTAATAAAAAATAAAGATCTGCAGCAGACGAGGATAAACCCATTGATAAACAGATAGATTGGACTGAAATTAGAACTGAATGGGCTGTAGCTTTTGGAACGATCAAGGGTCATACAGAAACCTTAACGTCAGAAAGTTCTGTTAAAGAACTCTATTCATTGAAGAATGGAGAGTAATACCCTAATTTGGCTAAGCTTGGTGCCACTGTCTTATATATTCTGTTGAGTGAGAGAGACCATTCAGTACATAGAACAGAATTAAAAGACATTCATGCCTTTTTATGCTCCCCGAAGGGAGAGCATATAGCCGCCGCTTTGTCTGTCCGTCCGTCCGTAATTCCGTCTGTCCGTCCGTCCCCACCTATTTCTCTTAAACCCTAGGGCCAAATCAAATGAAACTTACCATGTGAACTCCCTATGATATAGTGATGATGCATCTGTGACGGTTTTTGGATTTGAGGCCTCGTCACGGGAAAAGGGGACTTAAGGTAAAAAACAGGTTTTCCCAAATTTCTCCTAATCTTACAGTCAGAATTTAGTGAAATTTCATTTTTGAGTAGCAAATCAGATGCCTTTTACTATAAACAATTTGAAATTAACGTAAAAAATATATCATCGAAAAAGGGGGCTAAATGTTTGTTACCTTTACGTTAGCATGTAAAATAGTTAGTCCGTCTGTCCGTCCCCACCTATTTCTCCATAACCCTTGGGCCAAATCAAATGAAACTTACCATGTAAACGTCCTATAATATAGTGTTGATGCATCTGTGACGGTTTTTGGATTTGAGGCCTCGTCACGGGAAAAGAGGACTTATTGGGGAAAAAACAGTTTTTCCCGAATTTTTTCTTAGTCTAACAGTCAGAATTTAGTGAAATTTCATATTTGAGTATCAAATCAGATGCTCTTTACTATAAACAATTTGAAATTAACGTAAAAAAAAGAAATCATGGAAAAAGGGGGCTAAATGTTTGTTACCATTATACTAGCACGTAAAATACAGTTATTCTTTCATTTCTCCTAGTCTTATGCTCAGAATTTGATGAAATTTCACATTTCAGTAGCAAATCAGATGCCCTTTACCATAAACTATTTGAAATTTGTGTCTAAAAGTATGTCATGCAAAAGGGGGGTTTAATGTTTGTTACCTTTATGTTTGCTGTATAAGATAACACCTTATTTGAGTCCTTGCAATCTGACCACAGAGCATATCTTCTTAAGTATAATAGCTATCAACTTGAAACTTTATGGCTGGATAGATCTTATGGAGGAGAAGTGCAGTGCACAAGAACTACAACTCTTGCTTGCATAATTTTGGAGTTATTGCCCTTTGTTATTTTTGATACTTAGATTATGTCTGGAGCATATCTCCTAAAGTATAACAGCTATCAACTTGAAACTTTATGGCTGGATAGATATCATAGAGGAGAAGTGCTATGCACAAGAACTACAACTCTTGCTTGCATAATTTTGGAGTTATTGTCCTTTGTTATTTTTGATACTTAGATTATGTCTGGAGCATATCTCCTAAAGTATAATAGCTACCAACTTTCAGTCGATTTTGGCGGTTTGTTAAGTGACCTACCATACACCATTGGGAAACAAAAATGGCGAATCATCTTGAAAACCCTCCGCGTTACACGAATTCGCGTGGTCCAAAATTGGTCGGTCTTTTCATACTTTACACTGTCGACATTTTGTGCAGAGTCCTTGCATCACGCCATTTCCGAAATACACTGTTGTCTGAAGGATTCAAGTCTTTTTAAATAGAAAATTGAATTTAAGTGCGCACTGCTTTCTCTCGGTGATATTAAGCTTTTATTAAGAGCTTACTGAGTTTTATTTTTCACACTGTATAACATTGGTGAACGTTAACGAAAAAGTCACAAAATTCGCAAAATGCGGGGGACTTTCAAAAAATAATTAATAGAATTTATATTACCTCCCGGTAATTCAATTTAAAATAGAGATCCGGCTGTCTATTCTGTCCCTCCGTCAGCATTTGCTTGTAAACGCTTTATATATCGAGAGAGTTTATAGTTTTTGTCTGATTGACTTCAAGCTTTGTCAGAATGATTTGATTAGCACAAGCACATTTCCTGGCGAGTCAAGCTTCCCGGGAGAAAGAGGCCAAATTTAAAATTTAAAAAATCCTTATTAATAAATCGAAAGTCCACAGTTGTTAACCCCCCTCCTCAAATATGCTCAGAATGATCGGACAACCACAAGGATCATTTTTTTCGAAAATGAGTCCGGTCTATCAAGCGTCATAGGAAAAGGGACCTTATGAAAATTTAAATAGAAAATCCACATAAACGACCTTAGTCCACAGTTTTCAGCCGATTGTCTTTAAACTTGCTCAGAATAATTGGACCATCACAATGTTGGTTCCCTACGAAAGTGGATCCGATCCGTCATGGAAAAGAATCGTTTAAGTTTAACTCGTCGTGTAAAAGTACATTAGAATTAAGTTCTGTGTTTTTTGTTCGACGTTAAAGATATCGTTGGTTCGTTCATATTAGAGAAAGCCTTTGCTTGTTAATAATAGAAAAAGTGAAAATATATGTGTACTCCTAAAGTGCAAACGTGTTAATAAAGCAATGCTGTCAACACGGTCATTTCATGAATAAACGTTATTTTTATTATCAAAAAAATAATCTAAACAATTATACTGCAAAACTTAATAGGATTTATTCTTATTTTTAAAACGAGTCCTCAACAATCCTTTTATAAGCATTATATCTTGAATCAGCTTAAACGAATTGTCAGTTAAGTGGTTTCGATATCTTCAAAAAAGACGGACATACAGAAATACTGACATACGGAAAAATAATATGCCCTGGATAAAATATATTTGGTGGCATATAATGATAAATACAATAGAAGAAATAAATTTTAAGTTTAGGAAAAATGTTTAAGACGTGGTTCTTGTGAAATGGTACACATGTGGTAAGTACAATAATTCGATTTAAAACCTAGAGATTGAATATATAATAGAATGATATTAAAATATTCAATTGTGAAAAAAAATTTCAACTTACGATCGTCCGTCTTCCAGCGGCGCCAGGGAATCTTTGTCCATTATTGTTCATATCTTGAACTTGGCCATTAATTAATCTCATCATTCCAAGCACAGTAAAGAACGATACCAATCTTAAATAATCTTCTTTCCACATTTTTATTTAATTGATAAGTTTTAGAAAAAAATGAAATCCTTATGATATTTTTATTTTGCCACCTTGTATGTGAGTTCCATATTACGTAATATCTCGAATTGAGGCCATGCATGTATCATCATTATTGCTTTATGGATATACATAGATGATTGATAGGAAATACTAGTTTTATTTGGCATGTCCCAGTTTTTGTATGAGTAGTTCGACCCAAATTTACTCTTGTCGGGAAAACTTCTTTAGTTATTTTTATTTAATTTTTTTTAGATTTCTGTTACTTTTAGACATGGATATTTATTTCAGTATCTCAAGCTGCAAACAGTTTCTCGTTACAACAAATGGAAAAATTCATATTCATTCAAGGGCAACAAAATAAACATATATACAGCACACATCAATACAAACACACACCTGACACACAAACACACAACAAAAATTCAAATGAACACAAACATTAAATGTGAAATCAATTAAACAAATACTAGTTCGATGTAAATCTATTGCTTTATTTAAATCAAGGGACCGAAGAAGAATTCTGCAGAGACTGGAACTAATAACTCTTTTCAGAAGTTTAATCATTATCAAAATGAAGTCTTTTTTGTGGGGGTGGGGGATGACTGGCTACTAAAGTTTGCTTCGCCTTTTAGGATATATTTCTTAGTGCTTTGTGGTAAATGTTAGTACACTGTGTCTGATTCTAAAATATGGTTTGATATATTTATCATGGATAACGGAGAAAGCAGGACAAATAGGCTTACAATATTATTCAATTTTCTTCAATCTTCAATTTCTCTTTTATCATAGTATTCACATAGTCAATTTTCATATTGTAAATTTTGACCTGCATAGCGACCGGTTTCGACTTTTGATTTGTGTGAGGACATACGAAATTTGATGTCCAGTTTTGAACGAAAATGTCGGTGATTTTACGCTTGAATATGGCGGGAGAATTTTTAAGATAAATATCAAATTAGTCCTTCCAAATGAAAGAACAGCAAGCAAAATCGAAAATACTTTTTACATTTTTCGTCCAATAAGTTTGTCCATTATTACAGTCGTCACGTAAGATTTGATAAATTTGTTTGATAAGGATATTTTCAGAGTTCAATATCTTACAATGGTTAGTATAGGTATAGTACTTAATTATCCTAATCTGTAATACTGTGATACAATACTCTAATACATAATGTAGTCAAAGAACGTTCGAGCGACTTCGGTACATTGGTATGTGTCAGTTTTTGTATATATATATATATAATATATAGAAGAGTATCGTTTGTTTCAGTGTAAGGTCGAATTGTATGTCATTGAGTGAAGAACAAAAGCTATATTTTCGTGAATGGCGCAGCCACGGTTAAAGATATAGCTAATTTGTTCACGAAATGAAATAAATGAAATCTTACTCGAAAAACAAACTCTTAGTCTATTTCTCTAATACATAAATGAGACAAAATGTAAAATTTTAAGACAAGGTTTTTTTTTATTGCGCGTTATTTTGCACCGATTGCTATATACAATGTTCATTATGACGTCACTTTTTGGGCTCCGCATAGATGAAGTCAGTTAGGCTTAATATAACAAAAGCGGGATATAAGTTGTTAAAAATATCATTGGTAAAGCAGTGGGTTTATCAAAATGATCATATACCGTTTATCCTCGATCAACAAGAAAAGGATTAAAGAAAATTTATGACTTTCATTATTATCGTTTATAAGATTTTTTTTCTAAACCAAGCAACAAGTATGTATTTCAAACCCGGAACTACACTAAAAACTACATATATAAATATAGACCTAGTTTCAAAAACAATTCTTAAGCTTTATTTATGAGTCACCGAAACTAAACGTACTGTCTTAAAACTATTTTTATGTAATAGACGATTGTTTCCGAGATTCGGCGCCAGTTCTATCTACTGAGGCAAATCATCTTGTCCAAGTTTGATTTATGAATGGCTATATAGGTCGAATCTATTGTTCTGATATCGTTTGGGTCTAGACAGTCATTAGCCTGCCTTGTTAAATAATGTTTCTGGTATATTTATGGTATCTGTCAAGAAAAAAATCAGATTGGTATCGGCGACTCTATTGTTTTATAGTATCTGACATAGTTCATTAATATGGGGACACAAGAAAAGGTTTTTCTATAATGCGCTTCGGTGGATTATCGAGAAATATATATAATACTTACTTAGTGTATTGTATGGAAAAAAATTATGTATCGAGGTTGGGAGAATTGATCATTGTCGAGGCTCTGCCGAGACAATTATCAATTCTCACAACCGAGTTAGATATTTTTTTCATACAATACACTAAGTATGTATTATATTTATCTTCTAACCTCTATTTGTCTTGTTTTCGTCAATTTTTCTAACAGAAATGCAAGTTACTAAAAATAACCGCATTGTATCATTGTTCTAAAAATAAATATGTGATATCATAAAAAATATCATACGGGATGTTATCACACAGATATTTGTATAGTTATAAGATAAAATGGTTTATCATCATTTGATGTTCTAACCGTCCAAGCAATAAACGTTTCAAAAAACTCATACCCCGCTATCGTTTATATCACTTCATTTGATGTTTTCTATCCGAAACTAAAAAAAAATGACGTCATCATCAACGTTACATAACAAGCACGTGCAAAATGGCGCGCTTTAAGAAAATATGTCCTTAAATTTTAACCATTTGTATCTTTTTGGAATAACAGGATTATAACAATCGTTTGTTTTTCGAGTAAAATCAATTGATATTTCGTGAACAAAAAAGGCTAACCTTTCACGAGTCGGTCCACCACTCGTGAAAATTAGCTTTTGTTGTCCACCAAATAAAATATAAATCGATTCCACTCTTAAACAAACGATTTTCCTCTTTTCAATTTAGATAATGCGAGCAACATCTCCGATGTTTACTGCAAGATAATTATCATTATTTAGAAAAATAAATCAAATGAGATTGAAACGTATGACAACAAAGTTCGATTATACATATTTTCCCTTATAAGTAATCCGCTATATCGTGTAAATGCTAATTAAAACGTCAATCATTGTGTAACTGATATCAAAATCAAAATTTGTGTTGAGTAGGTCCTTTATTTTTCGATTAAAATTTTTTGATAAAATTGAAATTGTTCAATCCCATTCTTTCAAAGAAATTAGAATCAATCATTATCTAAAATTAACATCATAGATCTAGTTACAATCGTCTCGCAAACTATGTAATTTTTTTGAGATGCTTACGTTCATTGCATTTCAAGCCGGTGTCATATCGGATATTGTCTCCGTGTCTTTGAACCATGGATGTTACGGTTTCGATACCCTAAGGCGGCGCATATTCTTTCCGATATTTGCCTCCTACAAATCAAAAGATGACCGTTAACCTAAGTGGGATAGCAGTTTCATCCCGTCTATCAGTGTGTCCATCCATTCGTCCGCAGACCTTTTTATTTTCCGAACTCAAGAACGAGTGATCTAAGATCATGAAATTTTGTTTAATTGTCGTCCATAACCCAAGGAGGTGCCCTATTGTTTTTGAGTCACGAAGGTCAAAGATCAATGACATAATTGAACTTCGTCTGAAAACCATTTACGTTACTGCGCCAAAGCGCTGGTGAGTGGTCAGCTTTGTGACAAATCTAGTTCAGCCATTTGTTTTCTTGCATACAAATAAGCATTTTTTGGCTTTTGGTTAGTACATAGGTCAATGCACTTGAAGAATCAAAGCACTGAAAGTACTAGAGGTGGACGTTTCTGATGGCATTGTGGTAAAAGTAACGAGACGAAATAGGAAAATGTCCATGTATAGTCCGGCAGATATCTAGCTTGACCCGGAAGTAGGGTTCAAAGTTTTTTTCTTGACTGATTCTTGTAGCTAAGGCCTTCCCCAACAAGAATCTGGCTGATGACATCTTGTCATCATTGAGCATTTTGAGAAAATCGAGATGGCAGCCAGGACTATCGAAAATTACGCTAAAAGCTTGGTAGATCACTATGAAGACCTTTAAAGTGGCTTTTGTGTGTTTTATTTGCTGTTAAAGCTCGAATTCTAAAGTACATGGCATGGTTTATACATATTTTGACATTAAAAATTTGTATGGTAGTCAAGATGGCAGCCCAATTGAATTATTTAATGGCATTTAAAGTATTTATTGACCCATGTGACATAAGAATCAATGGAATTGGTTAAAGGGCTTATTCAGTAATTATTTCTAAGTGGTTTTATGCCTTATGAATATCAGGCTAGTGAAAACTCTAATAATCTGTTGTTACATTAAAATTGATTTGAAGATGGCAGCCAGGAAAGAAAAGATGCTAAGTTAAATATTTTCAATCGATAAATAAGAGGTCTTTTGCACCTGCACTTATGATGTCAAGGCCAATTTCAAAGTTGTTTTAAGAATTGATGCCCTAAATGATAGATAGCATTCGAGATGGCAGCCAAGAAATACACCTAAAAGAAAGTTTGAGGTTGCAAAATTATATAAGAAAATGATTCATTTTTACTCATGAAAAAACAAGTCATCATTTTGAAATTAGAAAGGTTACATGTGCAATATATAAAGTATTACTGTGTACAAAGATGGCAGCCAATATTGCATAATTATCGCATTTTTGTTGTTTTTAAATGTTTTGACAATTCAAGATATAGTATTTGCAAAATTCATGTGTAGACAATCACTTTAACTTGAAAATCTCTTCCAGAAAGACAGAAAGGAAACCAACAATACATCATATAAACATGAATAACTAAATAGAAGTCTAACTTCAATAATAGCATCATTACATATACGTATTCTAGTGAACAATGCATAGAACTTACATTGCATGGTAATTGAAAATAAAATTCAATTTGCTTTGAAAGAAAATTATTGCACAAAAAATATATTCATCTCATATCGATGGATTGGCACAAAACAGTTGTATCTGCCAACAAACATTAAGGCAGTTAGAACTGTTTCATGCTGAATCATCGATATGGTCAAATACTTACAGAATATTTTGAAAAATCATAGTTATTTTGATTGAATGTCGTGTTCTTTTATCTGAATTATTTCTTTTTCGCTAGTTTATTATGGGTTTATTATGTTGCGCTTAAGATTATTAATATTTTTTCATGATAACCATTACATATATAGTTACAAGAGTTTCTTTATACAATATTCTGATAGATTCATTGTAGCTGACCTATTAAACCACGTCCATATCAGTATGTATAGTCATATATATTTTTAGTGGAAAAGAAGTTGTTCCACTAAGGCTATTGAGCACTTAACAAGTGGTAAATTTAAATTGCATGTATATTTTTAGTGGAAAAGAAGTTGTTCCACTAAGGCTATTGAGCACTTAACAAGTGGTAAATTTAAATTGCATGTTCACAACCGTTCAACATGTCATGTAAACACGATGATTGACTAGTCTGTGTTACCTGGATGTATAGTCCGTTTCACTTCTATATGGACCAACCTTTTCATCAATTACATAAAATTGCTTTTGAATAAAGGATTTGTATGTAGTAAAATCTTAATTTTAGCTTAATACCATTCCAAAAAATATTTTTTGAAAATAAAATGATTTCAAAATAATGATTTTGTCTATCTAGTTAATGTTAATATTTTCGCATTATCCGTTCTTAAACACGAGGGGTGGTGGAGGCTGTTCAATAGTAAGAAAATGCCATCATATATAGTAAAAACACGTGGTTTTATACTAAACTTTTGACAGATGAAACGTCCATTATTCCTTATTTGGACATGCTAATTAGCATATCGACGGTCATGTCATCTTAAACTTAAATAGCGCGTGATTTTTACCGTTAGTACTCGCCTTTTCATCAAGTTTTCTTCGTGAAATTCCTACTTCGTTCAATAATGCTTTTTGATTGGTCTTAACATGTCAATATAGGGTTCATCTCAGAATGAATAAAATCAATAATCAATTATCTGGTCAAACAGTTTCTGAAGAAAGAGAGAATATACACAGATTTGATATCCAACGGTAGCAAACATCCTAGACAACCTTAATTATATTGAAAAACTCGATTTTATAGTAATACAATTCACTTAAAATCTTACTCTTTTGACTCGGCCCCTATGCAAATCAGTACTATTTTTGGTTATACAATTCGCTGTTCCGTTTAATACAGTAACAAGTAGGTATGAAATGCTGAAAGTTAACATGTAGACGGACGGACAAAATCATTATTTTACATTCAAAAATTCTGAAAAAGAAAATTCGTCATGGTATTAGCTGGAAAAAATGATATGACAAGAAAAATATGCGTTTCATTAATTAATTTCTGAGATTTTCGGCGAAATATTGGTCCATATAGAAGTCAAACGGACAATATTTGGTAATCCTTAAAAGCATGCAATGTACTCCCTGATTTTTATATGCGTGAATTGTAAGCTTTGTTCAAACGATATGTATGCGGTAAATAACTTGCACGCAGGTCGACTAAAATGCTGATTTATGCACGAACCTCACATCCTCGAAATCGCAGTTGATTTATTCAAATCATCGCCAAAAGTTGATGATGCAGTGCTGATGTAGCTTCGAAAAGTTGTCAAAAGTGTTAGTTCAAATGCGCCCTTTTGCCTGTTCCTTAATTTGCATCTTCAATTTGTTGGGGCATTTGATATATGACGATTTGGCAACAGTATTGTGACTTTGCTGTATGGCTATACTTGTTTTCATATAAGCTCAGAGAGTGACTAAAATGCTGATTTTTGCAAGAACCTCACATCCTCGAAATCGCAGTTGATTTGTTGAAATCATCACCAAAAGTTGGTGATTCAGTGCCGATATAGCCGAGAAAGGTTTACAAAAGTGTTTGTTCAAATGCGCCCTTTTGCCTGTCCTTATTTTCAATTTGTTGGCATTTGATATATGGCGATTTGGTAACAGTATTGTAGCTTTACTGTACGGCTATGATTATTTTTATCTTTCTGTTCATGTAAAAACTATATACTGGGATTAGTTATCAAATGAGCTGGCAAACACAATCGTGAGCAAATTGAAATAGTTACAATAATGATAAATATAATTAAGAATATATGTACAGGTATTTTGTGAAATTCAAAATCATTGAATCAAGCAGTAAACAAAAATACAACTATATTAAGACTATGTCGGTAGACATAGAACAAACATATTTTTACAGGGTGACAATTTTTGTCTATATTGTCAGGGCAAATAAATATTTAATTCTATATTCACATACAATAGAATGCGCCAAATGATATTTTCTTATATCTATTTAAATGCATCGGATTTGTTTAGAGCTCATTTTGAAAACACGTATTGATTATGATTATACAGACATGTTTTGTCAACAAGTTCCTAGCGTTGTCACAATAGTTAAAATAAATTTGATAGTAACTGGAAGGAAAAACAGCGAGGCTTCCATCTTCAAAATAAGATGTTTTAATCTTTTACATCTGAACATAGTTATCAAAAATTGGATTTTATATGTTTTTTGCCATATTTTCATACTTATCGTTAAAGTATATGTATTCATAAATCACAAACTCTCTTAACAGACTGTCATCTCGACTGCCAAACTGAATTTTACTGTAAGATCATTATTTCCCTAACGTGCTCCGGCAGCAGATCAATACCATCATATTTTACATGGTAGGGTGTATATAGTCGTGTCAGCTTTAAATCGATTAACTTATCTGAAATTTAGTTTTTTAGCTGTACATGTAACTTCAAATGTTTACAAAAACATATACACCTTTAATTACACCAGTATTTAAGCAGTTTTTCCATTTGGCAGCCATCTTGACAAGTATACTTATTCTAATCTTCATTCAATGTGTTCATCACACCAGGAAACTTCAAATTGGCATCTTTTTAGTTAAAATAAGTACAAAATTTAGTTGAATTGTTAAATCATAGACTGATACACATTTTTAAGATTCTTATATCTTGCATGGATTGAGAATTACTTTAAAAAGCATTTTATAAATTCGTTTTGGCTGCTATCTTGAATACCAAACTCATAACTCATGTCATTTTATGCTTTTATTTAGTTACATAGCTTCAGGTCAATATCTTAACAATAAATGACCACTAAAATCAGGTATATATTTCAAAGAGAGAAGTCTACGGAGCCGTTTGCTTGATTTTTGATAGTCCTGGCTGCCATCTCGATTTTTTCAAAATGCTCAATGATGACAAGATGTCATCAACCAGATTCTTGTTGGGGAAGGCATCGGCTACAAGAATCAGTCAACAAAAAAACTTTGAACCCTACTTCCAGGTTCAGCTAAAATATGCCATATTTCTGCCGGACTAGTAAGTATACGATAAATGTAAAATGTTTCGACCAAAGTTCGGCAAGCTTCAGTGTTAATGACAACTGTAAAGGAAAAACATCTATTTTGGTGGTTGTTGTTGTTGTTAAATCTATGTTAACCGTTTATTTGTGTTTTTTTAGAAATGAAATATGCGTGATCCGTCACGCGAAACAGGAACCACTGAAAAAGAAATTGAAAACTAGATTGGTTCAAGGACAGGTTAACCAGAGATCACATTTTCAAGTCTTTTTCGCAATCCCCAGATCGTTTCATTTTGAATGGCTAGTCACAAATATATTCAGAGGCCCCCGACCCTCTTCTTTTAGATGAACTGTTTACTTCTAAAAAACTCCAAGTTTAAAAGTTAAAAACTTTGAATGTGCTATTTAGTGTTAATGATAAATTAGTACACATCCAAAATTAGCACCAACAACTATATTAAGATGGAACAAATGAAAGATCGCAAATGCAGCTGGTTAATAATATCACCGAGTTCTGTATCTCAAAACGTAGGCCTAGAAGTTCGCAGTCGCGGTAACTTGTCTTGTGTGAGTGACGGACAGAGATTTGTCAGCGCTAGGTCACTTAAATATCTTAACAACAACTCGTTTATTGAGCGGCATTAGAAGATCATTTATCTAAATATAGCGTGTTGGATAAAATTTGAATTCCAAGACACTGTTTTGCTTGTGTTGATTCTCCTTATATATTCTATGAAGATTGGTTAAAATGTCATAAATTCTGAATGAGAAAACGAATCTTTCAATAAAAATATTCGAAAATATTTCCTTTTTGAGTTAAAAAGATATTTAGCGTGATTTTCACGTTCTCTAACGAACACACCTCTGGTTATAAATTTATAGATGGTGACAGAACCAAGGCTAAACAGCACGGTGCAAATGCGTCGTCTGCTTCTCACTCTCCTTGCAGATTGAATTATCAAAAAAGATTGCAGGAATGTTTATATACTATCCGCTGTATCCCTGAGAGCGGGCTGCAATTCCAACCACCTTTCCTTTGCCTCCCGTACAAAACCCATTTGGCGAATCACCGCCTTGTCGTTAATATAACATTCATTCGCAAAAGTTTATAACGCTAGGTTTAGTGTTGGCAGCTGATTTCTCATTTGAAAAGAGTCTTTGAATAATCTACAGATTGTACAGAAATCTTGTATAATGTCATTTTCAAGATGCACTGTTGTCTGTTTGAAACAAGTCTTTAATAAAAACAAAATTGAAGCCAAGTTTGAACTACTTTTTTGAAAAGCTGTTAACATCTGACTGGATTTTTTCACGCACTAACACTGGTAGACACAAAACGTCCACCAAAAACGGTTTTCTTTAATGTTTCCGATCATCTATGGGGATCTTTTTGGTAATATCAAAATTTGAAGACAGTATTTTACTGTGCTTTGTTATCAAATTATAATATTACCATTTTACTCTTCGTTTATTTTGCTTACTCAGCATAATCTTTTGGGGTAACGTTGATTCTTTTGATGACATATAATCAAAATGAAAATACGATTTCTGCGCTCTTATCATTCACGAGGTCTATTCAGTAGAAAGCTCTGTTACCAAGTACTTTCCATTTCTCACATTTACTCCGATTAGTGATTCCAGCCGTAAACAAAATAGAGATTCGCACGAACTTCATGATTTCTATTCTTTAAAATATCTGTCGAGCATGAAAAGTGTACTTTCCCTAGAAGGGTGTTTGCAGAATTCATATCTGCAGACAGATGCACTGTGATGCACAAATCGTTATACGACATTACCCATATAGAGATAGCTTAAAATTAGTGGGTTTGCTTTTGGTATTCCTGGAAGGTATTAAATGTGTTCGGGATATTTTAATTTGTTACTTACATGTGTATAAATTAAACAAGGTATATAAATTAAGACCTACATTTTTCTTTAAAAAAAAAAGAAGATTTTTATTTTTCATGAAGTAATATTTTTATTAAAATTGACAAGTACGAGTATTCACCACATTTTATTGTACTTTTAAACTGCTAAATCGTAGCGCTAAATAATCCCATTCTTTTATCTATTATCAAATAAGAAACTGTTAGCAATCTCTTTGATTCTAGATGTAAAAATAGTAAAGATAGTAAAATTAACGCAAGAGTCCGAATTTTCTTAAGGTGTTGTAATATATGCATTCTTCTGTAAACTTTTTTCCACTTTACATTTGAAATACATATATTTTTTGGGGACGGCCGGCATGGTTCAGTTGGTAGCGCCTCAGACTCGATCCGGTTTCATTATTTACGGGTTCGATCCCAGCGGCGGCACAAATATTTTTTTTTTTAATTTCTCCCAGCAACGTGTGAATAATCTTAAACCTATTTGGGATAGCAGTCGGATTATGGGAAATATTTGTATGTTAGTACAGGTGCAAGAGCTAAGTTCCCAAATTATATAGGAAAACTGGTAAAAAGTGGGATTAAATGATTTTTAAACAAAAACGGCACAAAAATCTCTTTATGCAACGTGTCTAGTTTAAAGTTCATATTTCGTCCACAGTGTTTGAGAGAATGGTGTCAAAGTATATCACCCTAATAGCCGTCCTGGTGGATGCTTTAAACGCCGGAATATCGACAGAATCTTCAAATCACATTGTAAAGGAACTTGTTTTGTCCCGGAACAAACGGACTAGGGTACGTAACACATGGCCAATTTTGCTATTTTCGGTGTCATACTTAGGATGTGAAGTCCATACCAATCTTAGTACTGTTAGTTACATCGTGAAATTATCAATCATCTCGATGTAAACCATTCTAAATTACTAACACAGTTCTCCATTCTTTCATTACAAACACTAACTCAACTTTTCCAAAACGCTATACATTTTTTTCACAGAACGCTTCGAAATGGTTTGAAACTATCAACATTTTATTCATGTCGTTTTTTATTATCTGGTGTGGTGTTCACAGTCACTGATAGGCCTGTTGAAATACGCAGACAGAAATGTACGTATATTTATTTACAAGAAAGGTAAAAAAAATCGCCTAAGAAGTAATATTGCCTCCCTTGAATTACACCCAAACTCACTCATCGCACTCAACAATTTTATTCCAAAATCATTCACAGCAATAAAACACTCTGAAAGTCGATATTTCGGCAAAAATTGTCTTCATTAAGAAAAACAACAAATAAATTTTGTCATTTTTATTAACATGGGCAAATTTTTCCGAAATATCGAATGATAACATTTTGTAACTTACGTCGGTTTGCCTTGAGACGTCATGAGGCGTTTCTATCTGAAGCGCTACTTGTTCAACACATGTAGGTCTTGCTATGCGTATTTATTTTCACCATTTTCAATGTTATTTCCAAAAAAGTAAAAAGACAAAAAACAACAAATAAATTATATTTTCCTTTTGAAATTTCACAAAATTCCATTCTACTTTTGAAAGAAATATTTGGGAAAGTTAAATTACATTTTTTTCACGTCGAGTTTTACCTAATTTTGACGTTTTACAGCTTTTTAATTGTCAAATGCGTACGTCAGAAGATGCTACTTTTTTATAAGTAGAGACGCCAATAACGTATCGCTTAGCACAATTCTGGTGCAGGACTATTGTAAGTGTCTTTTAATAAACGGACACTTGAAATGGTCCTTCGTCGAACCCTTGCTTACTTATGGGGAATAATAGTTAAGTAATCAGTGAATAATCAGGGTCCGGGCAGTGAAGCGGTAAACTAAAGCTACATAGCCCAGCGACGTTGGGTTCTAAATTCAAATTGTATGTTACCGTTCTTGTAAATATCTGTGAAAAATAATGATAACAAAATACAAAAAACATTGATTTCTGAACTGTTGTGATGAACGGGGGCTGCGTTCCCAATTTTGCACGACTGTCACTGGTGGAAACCTGACCCCTGTTGCTCACTAAACTCCATGGGCGAGTGGAGGGTCGTTGCTACGGCTGAAATAGAGCCGTGTCTACGACTGTCTGATCGCTGACCAACGATGTATTATCTAAGAATGTAGAGTAATCATGAGGAGATTTTCCCGAACTAGATAAAGATTTCTAAAGATCGCTTATAAATTCAAGTTAACCCGAATTATCTGTAAAATATCTATCATGCCTCTATTAAAGTATCCGCAAAATTTATAATCAGCTTTCTTGATCCAATCATTATCAAATTAATTCTATGTCATTCTGTTTGTGAATTACCATACTGTGTGTTATTTCATGCGATGGTTTAATAGAGAATATGTGATGTTATGTTTAAGGAAAAATATACTTGGTTTGAAGTTTCTAACCAAATGAAGCTATTATTTGAGCCAAAGGGGTTGATATGAAAACACTTGATAAAGGTCCACTTTTTCTGGTTTCAGAGAAAAAGGTTTTTAAGGTGTTTTGCCCTTTGATTCTATGCAAAAAAGGACGTGTCCGGGTGGAGCCCAAATATGACCTAAAGGTCTTGATATGAACTGACTGGGTAGATGTCCACTAGTCACCAAAATAATTGCTGTCTACCTTCTAGTTTCGGAGAAGAAGGTTTTTGAAGACTTTCGCTCTTTGATACTATGTAAAAAGGGATGAGCCCGGGTGGAGCCCAAATGTGACCCGAGGTTCTTGATTTAAAATAAACTTGGTAGAGATCCATTAGATAAATCAACATACAAAATATGATAGCTGTCTGCCATCTGGTTTCGGAGAAGAAGATTTACCAATTTTCACCATTTTTGTTAAGGGTAAAGGGAGAGTTAAGGGTGGATTACATTTATTTGAACAACTTTGGTTGAACTTGACCCAAGGAACATCCCTCGCAATTTTCATCAAGATTGGCCCACAGGTTTAGGAGGATATGTTTAAAGAAATTGTAGACGACGCACGAACGCAAGACGGAAATCGGACGAGCACAATAGCTCACATTGAGCAGCACTTCGTGCTCAGGTGAGCTAAAATGGACAACAAAAATAAAAAAGAAGTTTGTCTTGATGTCGGAAGAAAACGGAAGACATGCTTATAATTCGGTTTATCAGAAAACTTCGTAGGTTTTTAGCCTAAAATATATGTGCCGGTGCGTGACATTTCCTATGATTTCAAAAGTGCCCAAATCAATGACTCTGGCCAGTCTGTGCATCCGCACAGTCTGGCCAGAGTCTTCACTTTGCGATTTGTGGACAGATAAGGCCTTTAATATGTGTAGACAGTTAGGCAATCCTCTACTCACAACAATTAACTGTCTTGGCTGATAAAAGTTTACTATTCACGCAGATGTCAAATTGTTGAAATGGCACGCACAGGCTCATGTTCGATTTTCATGTCATCGTCCTAGCAGTACTGAAATGTCGTTAGTGAATTTATGATGTGCAGTAGTATAATCAATGCAGATATTTTGTCGTCATAACTTTCGCTAGCCATCTTAAGTAATAAATAATTCAACAAAGAAAACACATACGATATACAGATTTCAAAATTTTTCATTGGGGATTGGCTACTTCAAGGAAACACTAAAACCTACTCTTCATATTTTTGGTCATTTACCGACATTTCTTTCGCTGATGTATTTAAAATTGTTTTCGGTATAACACATATTGCTTAATTCAACTGTTACAGGAAAACGTATAACATGTAATTTAGGAAATAAAGCATGAATATAATTTCGTATTCAGAAGAATTATAATTATAATGAAACAATACTATAGAAATTAGCGAAACCCATTTAAGTCCTTTTTTTCCCATTGGTTTAAGGGAAAGAGTATCACCCAAGTTTTATTATCAAGCCAACGAGCTATGGTGGACACGTGACATATGGCGGGAAATATGCCATCTTTACTCCAGTAAACCAAATAGTTCGCAAAATTTCAGCAAAATTCCAATGCAAGTAACGCTTTTTAATTTAAGAACAGTGCGAACTATTCAACGAGTCCTCCTTAAAGTTCCCAATATACTTAATGAAACTTTAACAAACAACTATACGAAGTGATTGTATCAATACAACTTGGTACTTCACGTCATTTAATACAAAAAAAGCACCAATCCACGCGGATAATCCCCTATTCAAACTGAGCAATGTGCGACATACCTGTTTGTTTGAATAACTTAACTAAATATTTATACTGCTTAAAGAAGAAAAAAAATATTTTGAACAGTCCTAACGTTCTAACAAAAAAAATTATCTCGGATATGGATATCTCGGTAATTGAACCCTACGCGCCAGCGTGAGAGGAGAGCATGTTAACCACTGGACCACCGGAACTGTTCAGGACAATTCTTATTTAATACTATGTACTTTAAAAAACGATCAAATTCCCCTTCAAAGTACTATGATTGGGTGACAGTCCCTAGATCTATCGATACATCGGGCTACCAGTTTATCAGATAGTTATGTCCCTCGATTTGTGCTGTATTTAAGCGAATGGGGACAGTGAAAAAAGTGTTCGAAGTAGAAATTACCTGACTTAGTATAGAAAAAAAACCAATTCACATAAGCTAATAATTTCTTAGACATGCAAAAAAGACGTTAATCTTTTCGAAGAGGGATCTACAAAGGCATTCGTCACAACTCAGCTGATTCCTTACCCCACATCTATCAACACCTAGATAGACTCGCCGAAATAGGGCCAAATGATTTATATTTTAGAAAAGAGTTCAAAACATTTTCGCTCATAAATGAATTTTAAGAAAAAATAAAAATATCAAGCTGTTAAGTGTCTACGGGCACGAAATGTCACTACCTTCTCCAATTGGCTCTAGAAAAAGATTTTCCTACAGAACCCATTCGGATTTTTAATTTAATAATAACTCTAAGAATAACCATTTGTATGAGTGAATTTGTGTTTTTAGAATAAGTAACGATTAGAAAATGAAAATTAAGAAATCCTTTCCCCACTTAGCTCCCATTCTCATCTATAATGAAAAGCCATTAGAAAAACCTTTCCTTACACATGTGTAAGATGACATTCTAAATTACGTCATCCAACGTACGTGATCGCCTTGATTTTCCATCTGGACATTTTAAAAATTGGGTTTTCAACGTTTAATAATGAGGGTTATGTTCTTTTTGCCAGAAAAAGTATATGAATCTCGATTTTGTTTGAGACATGTCGGTCTTAACTTAGGGTGAACTTACAAATATTTCTATTCTAGACTCTGTTAAGATCAGCTTGTCTCAAACAAAATCTCATTACAGATCCTATATCTATTCAGGGCATGAATCCAGACCTCCACCAGGCTTATCTAGATTTACTCCAACAAGTGGCATCCATTCCTCCACCGACGACTACACCGCCACAACCAACAAGTTTTTGGAGGGACTACGCCCCGTCTGTACCAGAGGGGGATGACATCGACTGTTGGATGGAAGTTGTACTGGTAAGACATGAAAATGTGAATTAATGAATGGACCGTAACATATTGCTTTACGGCAGGGGCCCGTTTTACTAAACGTATTACAAAAAATGATCGTAAGTTAAAATCGCAAATCGTACCTGTTTTTGTTTTTTTTTTTTTTTTTTTTTTCATTTATTGTTAGATAATGCCTCGAAATTTCTCGTCTTTAAAAGACGATTTTAACGAGATGATGTTTGGCATAATTCCATTGTTAACTACTACTGTAGAAGAAACTTTAATTTTTGACGTACGCAAAAAAAAGATCGTAAAATGTTTAGAAAATGGGCCCCATGGCTCCAAAGATTCGTAGCCCAGGCGTAAGGCATTACGTTACTCTCCATTTATTGTTGAAAGTAGTTTACAGAATTGAACAGCACTAGGCTACCGATGATGGCAAATGAGTAATCACGAAAAAACTGGCGCTCTGAAAATGAACAATTTTATTGAGTTTGATTTGGTGTCTAAATTGAGTTTAAAGCCGCTTTCATTTTTTTTTCAGTCATTCTTGTCTAACATCACTAATTCATTTTCTAATGTATCATTTATTACATGTGTAATGGGATGCCCACGACCTTCTCTAACCATTGGACGTGGAAAATAAAGCTAATTATCATTCTCTTAGTCATGCGCTTCGTGGGTATCACCAGCACTAGTCCGGGGCTCTGGTTTGCATTATACACCCACACGGCAAGTGAGGCAGCCGATATTCGAACCAGTGTAAGCCAGGTAAAGGTTTTGGGTTTTTTTTACTGCAGCCGCCATAACAGTGCTATTGGTAGCGCGTCGGAAAGTCAATCTAGAGGCCTCGGTTCGATGCCTGACGGCGACACTCAGCCTTTCCGACTATTTGTCTCTCACCAATGAGTTGATATTCGTAGGCCTATGTGGGATAGCAGCTGTGGACTTGGAATGGATGTAATGGTACTTCTGGTGTGGGAACTACCAGGAATCAATTGTAAGGGGTCCAGCCGCCGCGATATGACTGAAATAATTGTATGAGCGGCGTAAAACCCCGTATAAACGAAGTAATTAAATAAACTAGGTATAGCTATGGTTCTTGTGCATTGCAATCAACAAGGTGGAGAAGAATGTAGCGACAAAGAAGCGGACCCTGCCCGGATATCCGGACACCACGTATGGTCAAATAATAAGTTCCGTTTCGACCGTTTTTGTTGAAAAACGTTTCGAAATCGTTCAAATTGATAGAATTATCGCAAGATTATTTTGGCTGTATTGATTTTTAAGCGTCTGATATTGTCCGCGAAAATATATAGTCAGGAAAGAAATTTTTTTATCAGTACTCTTAAATTGAATAAGTGTGGCATACAAAGAGGTGTGAAAACAATTTGTCTGATTTGTGGAAACCCCGTGAAAAAGCCTATGCGCAATGCAAGTTTATTTTGATGCAAAACAATGGATGTCAGAAAAGTGCGTACCCCTTTGCACGAGGGAATGCAGTAAAATTTGACCACGAGACTCGAGCGATCGAGCAAGCGCGGGTTCGAGTTAGTGCAGTAAAAACCAATAATAAAATAGAGTCAGACGCGTCGGGACCGGAAGGTGGGCTCGAGTTTTCGCATAAATTCGAGTTTTCGCCCTCTCGAGGTAACGCGTGACCACTGTATATAAAATTTTAGCTCATTTCGTCCAAAAGAAGAAATAAGAGATTATGATTTACCTCACTTGATAATAATTCGAATCTTGCTCATCACACTCAATCATTTTCATTCCAAAACCATTGTCAATTTCTCAGTGTTCCTAAACGTACATAAAGAGCGCAAAGTAGAGACTCCGAACAGATATGCGATTGCACAAGTTGGCCATAGGTGGCAGTATCTTAACATTTTTTACAAAAAGATGTTAAATATATAAAAGTTTTCTTTCTCTGAAAATACTTGAGAACATCGCTAAGATTACCATTGGATTCTTTGATTGTTTGGAAAAATGATAAAATTGAAGTACAAGACTTGCTGGTGATATTTAATAATTCAAGGACATGCTATTGAAATCATTTTTCTGTTTGTTTGTTTTTTTAAGTCATTTATTTTTATTAAAGGGAGTTTTCAAATGTTTCTACTCTTGTCAACTTTCACTATTATCCTCCAAATCACTCCACTCACTCAAAATGGTTAAGCTGATTTGATTAGTTGATTTGGTCAGTACAAAATGATGTAATAGGTGTGTGTGCCGATGAAATATTGTGATACTGAAAAATATCATTTGGAATACTACCATAGAGGCAAATCCTCACCTCAGTGTTGTCCTTGCAAGTTAAAGAAGTATTTTTCCAATTTATTTCATAAAGTACGACGTATTATTGCATACATATTTTCTTAAACATGACCTTCAAAAATACATTTAGATTTTTGGTATTTTTTTCAAAAAATTCATAGTAATATTGAATTTAAAATTGACCTTGATTTTTTTTAAGAGACACCTGTCATTATAAAATAATTGGCATTTTATCCTGTTTAAGTTCTTTGATACTGCACCTTTAAAAGGCTTTACTTTTTGTAAGTGTAAATTGTTGGATTTGTGGCACACAAGGTAATAAATTGTCAGCAAAAATTTGGCGTTGGACGTAAAACAAATCCTAGGTGGCTTTTCACGAATTACGCCGTTTAATTCGCCCATTTACGAAAATGTTTGAAACAAAATAACGGAGGTCAATAGTACATTTTTTTCATAAGTCAATCGAATTTTAAGCTCTACTGATCGATTGTTAGAAGAACTTTAGCGATGGCGTGGTTCCCGTCCGTCTGTCTTTCAGTAAACACTTCACAAATACGTCCACAAATAGTATCAGATTTGCTTGAATCTTTCACAGGATGGTTGTAAAGTCAAATGGAAGGTTCTTTTGAATATGGGATTGATTTGACAGAAAACACGGGTCAAAGGGGTCTAATTGGTTTTCTCTAAAAATAATCATGTTTATGCGATAAAGGATTTCATTGATTTTTGTCACAGAATAATTGTAGGGTTTAAAGGAATGTCTCTTATGAAAATGTGGCTGCCCAAGGTGAAAACACGCGAAAAGGGGTCCTATGGAATATCGCTCTTCTTATTTTGGTAATGCGATTAAACCTACAAAAATATCAAATTATCCTGAAACTATCACGGGTTGGTTGTGGAGGTTTCAGGAAAGTTCTTTGTTAACTTTTTATAAACACAATGGAATGGAGCCCTTAGGGTTGTTCATAAAAAAAATTGACCGAGAGAAAGTCATTTAGGTAAATTTCAGATTTAAACATTATTTTATGCTATTAGTTCTTGATATATCAAATTAAACTGAGGAAGAACTATATAGTCAGTAGAGCGCCACAGGCCATCATGGGCCTCATGTTAATAAATAGCGATGGTCTATCGACTCTTCCTACTGAAAGTAACTTAAGTACAGCAGAGTCCTTTATATTTTTCAGCTTGAAGAAAGGGGAGGTCGCTGTATTAGCCTCGGTAGAGACCAAACTTCTATATGTCAGAGTGGATTGCATTTCGAAGTTCAAGACGCATGTGAAGGTATCATACGACAAAGGAATTTATCTAACTAGGACTTACAAAAACACAAAATGTGTTCGGAGACGATATAATCATTTTCGTTTCAACCACACTTAGTGAAGAAATCTATTGTACCTTATTTCTATATATTACGAAAAAGGTCTCTCAGAAAACCCTACGCTCTTAGATCTGCAAGTGAAGTGTTGTGGAAACTCGAAAATCCTTTCGAATCTGGATACTCAATCTGTAATTCAGTCAAATGTCTAGTAAACACCAGCCTTAAAATATGCCATCCGTTTCCTTTATGGCTTTTTAATGCTGCAATTCATGTATATCCATTTCTTACAAATGAGCTATGGAACATATGAGAACAAGGTTTTTATAATACTATTGTCTGACCTCGAAATGGAATAAATAAAACATTTGCTGATCTTGAATCGTACTTGTCTTGAATCTTTTATTGTTGCCACAATTCCTTTATTGACACTGTGATTAAGTTAACCTAAATTAAGTTTAAACGGATGTCCGTTTTTCAGGCTTAAAGTTTTTCAATCTTGCCCATGACTGATGACCTTGACTTAACTAGCAACTTAAAGGTCTTGTCATAAGCAATACTCTTGTGAAATGTGCAAACTTTTTCTCTTACCACTGCAATGAAAAAAAAAATGTTAAACTTGTAATATTACACAAATTTGATCTGGGCTGATGACCTGAAACATGATAACAACAGAAAGGTCTTGTAAGAAAAAATGCAAATGAAATATGTATACTCTCTACCACTTTTTTAACAAAAGATATGGCTAATTAAAAGTTTATATGACGAAAGTAATCGACCTTGAAAATATGAACTAGGTAGTCCATGGACCAGGAGGGGTCACCGTGCACCCCCCTAAGGGCTCTCCGAGAGTGGTTTGGAAATTTTCATAGGACCTCCCTGAGTGAGAATCGCGATGTTAACAGGTAGAAATTCGGGTCCCAACTGCCATTCTGAGTGGTTTTCTAGATGGCAGCCAAGAATAAATTCATTTTACCTTTGGTACACTATAGAGGAAATTTGTTCATTTTGAATATTATTTGAGAGTTTAAAAAATGTATAATTTTCGTCTTGTTAAACCCTTCATTACTTGAAGTTATTTTAAAGATCCCAACTTCCCAAATGAGAGATGGCAGCCAGTTCTAGATAAGACTTTTGCTATTTTTTCGATGAATGCAATGTGATAAAAGTGTTCACCATGTACTTCACCATAGATCATATTGCAAAGTGCTATGATATTGTTGATATGACCTTCCCGAGTTCAAATCAAGTTGTTAGCAGTCGATATTTTGGGTCCTGGTTGCCTTTATCGGCGTTTCTCTAAATAGCAGCCACTAAAAGTTCAAATTTACCAGGAGGTTTTTTATAGGCACCCTTTGATTTTAAATCATATCTAAAGACCGAAACATGTATATTTTGCATTCTTGGTACGATATCTATTTATTAAAGATAATTTGGATATCCAAACATCCGTTATGAGAGATGGCAGCCAGTTTAAGATAGAAATTTTGTCATTTACTGTTGCATTCTATGAAAGATGAAGGGTCACCATGTACTTTGCCAAACATCCCCTCTGATTGTGCCATGAAATCCCCAAGGTTGAATCAAGTTGTTTCTAGTCAATATTTTTGGTCCCGACGGCCTTTTGGGGTGTCTAAATGGCAGCCAATGCAAATACAAGTAAATAAGTTGGAACAACTTGTTTACGAGCAACCTTCTTTTATATCTTTAAGGGCCAAAAACATATATTTGGTGTTATAGCTACAAACTAAAAAAAAACTAAAGTCTATTTGAAGATCAAACATCCTGAATGGTAGATGGCAGCTAATGTTGAATATGAAATTTGCCAATTTTTGTTGCAGAGCATAAGACACTAGGAGACGAACCATCCTAAAAACCCTTACTAAGAGTGCATAGGAATGCTTAACCGACCTCACTTAGTGAGAATCAAAAATCTTTTAATCGATATATTGTGTCCCGACTGCCTTTACGGGTATTTTCTAGATGGCAGCCAAGAAAATGCTTGATTTTCATTAGAATCCCTTTGCAAACATTGCTTCACATTTCAACTCATTTTAAGGACCAGACACCTGTATTTAGCATTTAAGCTACCGTTCTATCAATTAATGTCTGAATTTAAATTCCAAAATACTGAATTGTAAACATGAATTTAATTCGGGAAGGGAAGGGGGGGGGGCCTAAAAAGATTTATCAACTTAATTGTTCACAAGACCCTCCGCAGTAGAATTATGTATTGATATTAACATTCGGTATCTTTGGTTTCACCTTTTAATAAACGTTTTCAAACTGAAAGGGAAACATATTTGTTGTGTTGTTTTTTTTTTAAAAAAAAACTTCTTGGTTATCTAGGGCTAATTTGATGTTCCCAAAATTCTCAAAGCGAGATGCCATTCAGATATTTATACGAATATGCCATATCTATTTAGTTCGATATAGGATTCTTTCAAATGGCGACCGAAAATATCCGCCAAATTAAATAAATGTAAAGGAATCTGAAACAAAGCCACCAATTTTGCTTATTTCAATATCTTAAATTTGCATAAGTCTGTTATTCATATTTCTCTTGAAAGGCTCAGAAGTGCTTATCCCCTACGTAGCTGATACATTTAGAAATTCATATATGAATTTGTTTAGGACGTTTTTCCTAGCATTAATTTATATAATTTTCTAAAAAAAACTTGGCCGCCATTTGACCATATGGAAGTTTTCCTATATCGACTAATTCCAAAATATTACTTTATTATTGTACGGTAATCTGGATTGATTTGTTTTACACAAAAAAAAAACATGCGTCGTGTTTGTCAAAATAAACGCCTCACTAAAATATTCTTAGAACGAATGCCTCCTTTTTTGTGACGCAGAATTATATATGGACAAACGTTGAATATATGCTCTTATTCATATCATAAGGTATACTTCGAAAGTGTCATAAAAAACAACCTTTAAGTAAAGATAGTGACTTTATAGCATTGACAATATGTGCTATGATTGTCCCATGATCAGGAACATTATGTCAAAACCTTCTTACAAATCCATCAATAGTTTGATGAAATCCATGCATTGATGTAGAAGGAGTACATTTACAAGACAATTGATAATTATGCAGCTCTTCCGAGATTTGGAATGATGTCTTCCAACGGATTTGATAAGCACACATAGTCACATGATGAGGAACATTCTGTGAAAGTTTCATTCAAACCCATTGTTAAATACAAGACAAATGTGTTGACAAGAAGTTTTACATCAAACCCCCTTTTTCTGTGACTTGGCATTATATCAGCAATCATCAACAAAATGAGTTTGTCATATTCTGAAAGTTTCATGAAAGTATGTCTATAAATGAAGGAAATGTTTAGCAGTAAAAAACATTGTGTACTTGACACTAAGTCTAGTCAAAACCATTCTTGATTATTTACTCAGCGTTCCATTCATGACATTTTTGAAACACTAACTCAAAATGACCCAAAATCATTAAAAAAATTGAATCGACCAAAACCACTGCGAAATCATTCAAAATTCTCCAATCATTCAATAATTCCATTAGCAGGGGGTGGATTTGGAAGCTTCTGATTGGCCCTGAATACAAATATATCTACTAATAGAACAATACGTCATTATATCGTATAATTGTTTTCAAATTCGATAATAAGGAAAACATTCAAATCATTCAAAAGTTGCTTATGCTACTAACCCTTGTCAATTCCACGGTGTTCTTAATAGAAACAAGAAATGAACTAACTATGTATACACACACGGACTGACAGATGGAGAAAATGATACCAATATGCATCCATCTTCGACAGAAACATGTACACATAAAGCTGTTTTTACAGAAATAAGATGAATTCAAATTATGACCTGACTGCCATCTCATACTTCAAATTTCATTTTCAAGTAATTTCTCAGAGACAATTTAAAACTACCCCAATCCGTCAGGTGAAACGAAACCACAGAATATTGATTTCATGGATATGTGGTGAACAACATGATACATCCCCTACTTCCACAGGAGTGACGTGCACACCCAACTAGTTTCAGAGACTATTACACTTAAGAAAGCAAAATTACGTGTTTAAAATTGGCTGCCATCTTCATTTCAGTATTTTGGGTTTTTTTTGAGATTAGACACTTAATCGAATAAATAATAAGAGATACGCTAAACTTAGGTGATTTGGTCCTGAAATTAAGATAAAAAAAGACCAATGTTTGCAAAGGAATTCTTATGTAATCTATACTTTTTCTTGGCTGCCATCTTGAAAAAAAACATTCGGAAAGGCAATCGGAACACCAAAAACATCGATTGGTACTTTTTTTTATTCTCAATGAGTAATATCGGTTAAACTTTTCCTTTGTCCTATCAGAGATGGCTTTTATGATGATGATGGACTGAAAAAAAACTAGGCAAATTTCATATTAAAAACTGTCTGCCATCTAGCATTCAGGATATTTGATATTCAAAAAGACATTAGCTATTTCAGCGTGTAGCAAGGCTACTGAATATTTATGTTTTTGCCATTCTAGATAATAAAAAAAACCATAGGTTGCTCATATACAAGTTGTTCGAATTTATTTAGTTATATTTGCATTGGCTGTCATTTAGAAAAACATCCCGAAAAGGCAGTTGCGACTCAAAACATCTACTGTAAACAACTTGATTCAACCTTTGGAATGTTGAATTAACAATTTCATGGTACAACAAAAGAGGATTGTTTGGCAAAGTACATGGTGACCCTCGTCTTTCACAGATTGCAACAAAAATTCATATCCTTAACTGGCAATCATCTCTCTCATAGAGGATGTTTTGATATCCAATCTAACATTGACCAATAGATATTGTATCAAGAACGTGAAAAAAAACACGTTTTGGTCCTTAAATATGATTTGAAAACATGTCATATCCGTTTAGTGTCTCCTGGTTAATTTGTATTTTGAGTGGCTGCCATTTAGAAAAACACCGAGAAAAGCAGTCAGGACCAATAATATCGACAGTTTACAACTTGATTTGAACTCGGGAAGGTCATTTCAACAATATCATAGCACTTTGCAATATGATCTATGGAGAAGTTCATTGCGAACACCTTTTTCTCATTGCATTCATAGAAAAAATAGCAAAAATCTTATCTAGAGCTGGCTGCCATCTCCCATTGGGGATGTTGGGATCTTTAAAATCACTTCAACTAATTAAGGGTTTTACCAGGACGCAAAGTATACATTTTTCAAACTCTCAAATAATATTCAAAATGAACAAAATTCCTCTATAGTGTACCAAAGGTAAAATGAATTTATTCTTGGCTGCCATCTAGAAAACCACTCGGAATGGCAGTCGGGACCCAAAAAACCACCTGTTAACATCGTGATTCTCACTCAGGGAGGTTCTATGAACATTTCCATACCACTCTCGGAGAGCCCTTAGGGGGTGCACGTTGACCCCTCCTGGCCCACGGACTAAGGTCTTATCTGAGGACCGTGTCATAGACATGTATTGAAAGGTCATGGCACGAGTTAAACACAAATAAAATGGGAAAGCTATTTAACTTACCATTGAAAACTATATATATATAAAGTTTTTATTTTACGCAAATGAAACATTGAAAAATAAACATGGCCTTGATCGTGCTACAATTACAATCTTGTTACAATTAATTCACTTGTAAAATATGTAGACCGTTCATCAAATTTTATGGTGAAGGTAAAGTTATATGATGGAAATTATAGAATCGGACTATATTACCTTGACCTTTGGTGACCTTGATTTAAATATCCACCTGTCTAAAAATAAAACACATTTTAAATATGAATGCTTTAACCCAACTGCAAACTAAATGCCAATCTTTAAAATTTATTTATTTATTTAATTTTGACCTGTAAAATTGACCTTGACAGATGACATTGAACTTGGTACAGACATAAAGGTCTTATCAAATGAATATGAGAAACATGAATACATTTTCTCTTACAAATCAAATGTTACGGCCAATTTAATATTTTGGAAGACTCATTGATAGCTACCACAAAGCTTATAACATTAACCCCTAAATTTGATGACGCGTTTTTATACGCATACTTTCGAAAGTTTATTGCCAAGGGCGTCTGATTTGCTTTCAAATTCAAATGAAATTCCATCAAATACTGATCATTAGACTAGAAGAAACTGAAGGCCCCTTTTTCCGTGACCCAGCCTCAAATAACAAAAATATTATAAGCTAACCAGGAAATTTCCTAGGAAGTTTATAATTTAAGTTTCATCACATTTGCTTAAAGGTTGTAAAGATATAGCTTTGGACGGACGGACGGACGGACTGAAATACTTTATGAGACCCCGAAAAAATATTCGGAGAGAATAAACAAGAGGCTCAAGAGGGCAAGTCTCGCCTAACGGATTTGTAACAAGAATTACATTATAACAATAAGCTAAATCATAATCTATTTGTAAGTAGATCATCATCTAAGGCCAAGATTGGTTAATGCATGGAGAAAAAAATCTTAAATCAAGAAACATTATTTCACGAAAGTCCCCTTTTTCATGACACAGAATAACAGTTAAAAGAGGTTTAATGTGTGCATAGTCACGTGATAAGTAGTTTCGTGAAGTCTGTCAAGAAATCATCAAGAAATGTTGCATCACAAAGGCCCGTTTTTCCATGATACAGCAACATAACATAACCAACAGCGAATCAGAGAGAGGTATATCCAAAGAAAAATCCTGACATCAATCATTTGCATCCAAAAATTATTTCAAAGAATATATTTTTATTTTGTCATTTAGCTCCATTATTAGCTCACTTGACAACACCCATGGTTTACCTCAATCATAATTTCAGGAAGAAATCTAAGAGAGCAACTCTTAAAATCCATTCCTGTAAAATCTTGTTGAATTCTAACCAGTTGGTCCCAAAAGAATGATTAAAAAAAATACCATAGATGGTTATTATGGGATGACGTGCAGCCTGTAAAACCCAGAGTTATCAGCCAAATCAGGATTAAAGAAGGAATCTGAAAGAGCGTGTCCAAAGCATCATTTTTGTCCAGTATGGTTGAATTATGACAAGGATTTTCAGAGAAAAGGATTTTTTTCACTATAAAGGACCCTTTTTCCGTGACTCGACAATCTGTAGTAATCAGGGGCCAATTTTACTAAACATCTTATGAAAAAAATGATCGTAAGTCAAAAATACAAATCGTATCTGATGTTTTTATTCATTATTAGATTCTGTCTTGCAATATCTCATTGGAATCGTCTTTGAAAGACGATTTCAAAGAGATGATGCATGGCAGAGTTCGATATCTAGCTACCACTGTAGAAGCAACTGTGATTTTTGACTTACGCAAAAAATGATCGTAAGATGTTTAGTAAAACGGGGCCCAGCAGAGTAGAGAAAAAAATCTCAAAGAGCACGCTCCAAGCATCATTTCTGCTCAGGTTTGTTTAATTCTGACCTGAAGTTTCAGGAAAGGAGACATTGATAAATTTTGCAATATGTGGCTATTTTGAATGATGTGACAGCCTTTAGCGCCTTAGTTATCAACTCGATCAGGATAAATAAGGTATTTGACTGAGCATGTCCATAAGGAGCCCTTTTGTGGTGACTCGATAGCCCGTAAAACCAAAGTTATATGTTCATTCAAGACTAAAAGAAGGAATATGACAGAGCATGTCCTGATCATCATTCCTTGTGTAATCTAGTTGAATTCTGACAAGTAGTTGCAGAAAAGAAGGATCAGAGAAGATAAAAATCATGGATTTTGTAAAATAACTGAAAATGTCAGGAATTTTGTAAAATCAGTGATTCCGTCAGTTGTTTTATAAAATGACTAAAATTTTCAGTAAATATGTAAAAAAAAATGGAATATTTGTGGTAAAAAGAAGGAAATACAGTATATTATGTTTCTAATTCATCAGTTAATACGTTAAATCAATTCAATTCATTAGTAAAAAAGGGAATACAGTGCAGTTTATTAGAAAAAAATGGTATTTCATTATAAAGGTGAGTTAGGTTTCCCTTTTTTGTTTGATATCCATATTTTTTCCTCAAACTTAGCAATTTTTTGTAGCAAAATATGTGTTTGAAATCATTATCATCGTTCAAGAAAAAGTAAAACATTGTAATCTAAAATACATACTTTCTCATGGATCTGATTGATCAATTTGTTCTTTTAAATGATCAATTATTCTTTAATTAGTTTATTGATAGATTGCTTTAACACACTGCAAAGTAAAATTCATTGAAAAAGTTTGTTAGATGTTGTTAAAATGTTTCTTTAAAAGTAATAGTCATTAATTACTTTTGACTTATCTATTCGACCGCGTGCGTTCGATTCCCGGGCTGGTACACTAACAAAACTAATTGTCTTTCGGATAAGACGTTAAACCGAGGCTCCGTGAGACGGTGCTTTACACCGTTCACGTTAACCCCTTTCCTGTTTTACAAAATATTGGACCAGTCAATATTCAAAGGTGTTGCAGATGGAAATTTAAGGTGGATTTAATTTGAAAAATGATCATTCTGTAGGGTAGAAAAAAGTGTGGAAAAAGAAGAAATTGCTTGTTAGAAGCAATTTCTTCTTTTTTCACAATGTTTTCTCAATCATAAAATCACAGGCACGTAAAAAGCCGGGATTAACAGCAAAGGGTTAAGGAACCATGGCGGATCTCGGCAGTAGTTTCGTCATGTATCCTTGCACTATCCCGCGTAACAACTAATCGTCTTCCGGGTGCGTCGCTCATATGGGCATGTGCTACGGTAGCGATGATGAATAAACGGAAATGCACACACTTAGTTACAATAGCTCAAAATGGATCTTGATGCCAAGACTACCTCCCGTGAAACGCTCGTCTGAAGCTACGAATCAAACAAACGTGTTCTTATACCCAAAGTGGAATACGAGAACATAATTGGACAGCTTTTTGAATGTGAAACCACCAAACAGAAAACGAACCAACATTACTACTTGCTCAGAAAATATGAAATTCTTGAGTATGGTAATGGCAAGAAGTTAATCAGAAGAATAGAGAGCCAGCATGATTCAACACAATATTTCGTCACCATTGAGGACACTTTTGGTGTCATCAAACAGGCCCACATAGCTACTGGCCATGGTGGTAGAGACAAAATGATCAAAGAGCTCATCAAGAAATACGCCAACATCACGCATGAAGCGCTGAGCTTGTACAAATCCATGTGCATCCAGTGCCAGAAAAAGAAGAAGCGAACAACAACCACTTGAGTAGTTGTAAAGCCAATTCTAACTAAGGACTTCAGTTCTAGAGCACAAGTGTATTTAATAGTCTATGACAAAGGGACACTACGAATGGATAATGAACTATCAAGCTCATCTCATCGAATTCTGTGTCTCACGTCCATTAACATCAAAACGAGCTGCTAAGGTAGCTTTTCAGTTATTGGACATATTCCTACTTGGGGCACCGTCTATTCTACAGTCTGACAATGGGTCCAGGTTTACAGCTCAGATTGTAACAGAACTAAAACAGCTGTGGCCAAGTCTCGCCTTTGTCTATGGAAAGCCACACCATCCTCAGAGCCAAGGTTCTGTTGGAAGGGCCAACTGCGACGTCAAAGATATGTTAGCTGCTTGGTTAGCTGATAACATTTCAACTGACTGGACTATTGGACTCAAATTCGTCCAGTTCCAAAAGAACTCAAGCCATCACACCGGAATTAAGTGTTCTTTCTCTTTACTACTCGTTGCAGATGCAAAAGTTGGGCTCACCTCATCGTCAATTCCAGATGAAGTACTGAACAAACTAGAAACAGAGGAAGACTTACAGACAGCGTTAGCTACAACTGATCCTGATCCAGCTCATAGTGAGTCAGCTATCGTATCTGATTTCACTACTTGACAAGACAACATTCAGATACAAAGAAAGAGAGCAGCTGATGCCCAGCTGTAACAAGCTGAAAGAATGGTGCAGAGAAGCAAAGTGGTCTTATCTAATCCAAAGATTGGTGACAATGTTACTGTACCCATACCATCGGTTGACAGAGGTCTAGCAGATCCTCGTAACATAATTGGAATAATAACTGATATTAGTGATAATGGGCTTTATACTGTGGCTGTTAAGGGTAGTGTTCTGAACACAAAATACTCACGTAATCAGTTCGATATTTGTACTTCAACCCTTTATGATATCAGTGACTTTGAGTGCGACTCAACTATTTTTCTTCGAAGTGCAGTGCAACAGGAATCTATCTGTGGTGGGCAAGGCTTTGTGAGGTGTAATTGTAATGGAAGCAAAAGGTGTCAAACAAATATGTGCAAATGTTTTAAATCAAATGTGTTCTGTAATTCTAGATGTAATTCAAGCTTGTCCTGTGCTAATAAAAACTGAATAATTCCATGGCATTACACAGTGACATATTCATAGAGAATAAAGGTTTCAAATAAGATCATAATTCTAAAAAATCAAGTACAAAAGGTTTGAGTCGATTAACTAAGTAGCCTAACATTATGTCTTTTTATTCAAGAAAAAGAATCTAAAGGAAACATTGTATGGGAAATGTATGAAATACATGAGTCGACTTAATAAGTAGTTTAGCATTTCTTACAAATAAGAAAAGAAATGAATTGTATGAAAACCATTTTATAAAGAAATTTATTCTTTTATTTTCATTTTTGTACTTAATTTCAATAAGAACAAGAGCCATGTCGGACATGGCAATCCCCCCCCCCCCCCCCCGTGAAAGCTTGATAGTAAACTGAAGCCCAATAGATTAAAGATTCTATTGTACTTTAAGAGATAAACCCCTTACAAAATCTAAGTCTTTAAAATAACAAAGGGCAATTACTCCAAAATTATGCATGCAAGAAGTGTAGTTCTTGTGCACTGCACTTCTGCTCCATGAGATCTATCCACCAATAAAGTTTTAAGTTGATAGCTATAATACTTTAGCAGATATGCTCCGGACAAAATCTAAGTCTTAAAATAACAAAGGGCAATAACTCAAAAATTATGCAAGCAAGAGTTGTAGTTCTTGTGTACTGCACTTCTCCTCTATAAGATCTATCCACCCATAAAGTTTCAATTTGATAGCTATAATACTTTAGGAGATACGCTCCGGACAAAATCTAAGTCTTAAAAATGACAAAGGGCAATAACTCCAAAATTATGCAAGCAAGAGTTGTAGTTCTTATGCAGTGCTGTTCTACTCCGTGAGATCTATCCACCCGTAAGGTTTCAAGATGATAGCTATTATACTTTAGGAGATATGCTCCGGACAAAATCTAAGTCTTAAAAATAACAAAGGGCAATAACTCCAAAAAAATGCAAGCAAGAGTTGTAGTTCTTGTGCACTGCACTTCTGCTCCATGAGATCTATCCACCCATAAAGTTTCAAATTGATAGCTATTAAACTTCAGGAGATAGTTCCGGACAAAATCTAAGTCTTAAAAGTAACAAAGGGCAATAACTCCAAAATTATGAAAGCAAAGGTTGTAGTTCTTATGCACTGCACTTCTCCTCCATGAGATCTTTCCACCCATAAAGTTTAAAATTGGTAGCTATTATACTTAAGGAGCTAGCTCCGGACAAAATCTAAGTCTTTAAAATAACAAAGGGGAATAACTCCAAATTATGCAAGCAAGAGTTGTAGTTCTTGTGCACAGCACTTCTGCTCCATGAGATCTATCTACCCGTAAAGTTTTAAGTTAATAGCTATAATACTTTAGCAGATATGCTCCGGACAAAATATAAGTTTTAAAAATAACAAAGAGTAATAACTCCAAAATTATGCAAGCAAGAGTTGTAGTGCAGTGCACTTCTCCCTTAAATCTAAGTCTTTAAAATAACAAAGGGGAATAACTCCAAATTATGCAAGCAAGAGTTGTAGTTCTTGTGCACAGCACTTCTGCTCCATGAGATCTATCTACCCGTAAAGTTTTAAGTTAATAGCTATAATACTTTAGCAGATATGCTCCGGACAAAATATAAGTTTTAAAAATAACAAAGAGTAATAACTCCAAAATTATGCAAGCAAGAGTTGTAGTGCAGTGCACTTCTCCCTTATAAGATCTATCCACCCATAAAGTTTCAAGTTGATAGCTGTTATACTTTAGGAGATATGCTCCGGACAAAATCTAAGTCTAAAAAATAACAAAGGGCAATAACTCCAAAATTATGCAAGCAAGAGTTGTAGTTCTTGTGCACTGCACTTCTCCTCTATGAGATCTATCCACCCATAAAGTTTCAAGTTGATACCTATTATACTTTAGGAGATATGCTCCGGACAAGTTTAGTGACGGAACCCGGAATGACGGACGGAGACCATTACTATGTCCCCTCGTCGAAAACGGCGGGGGGATAACAAATAAATACGATTTGAATGTAATATGTGTTATTAATTTTATTTTTCAAGTTTGACATCAAAATAACAGAATGCAAAAATATAAATAGAAACAGTCTCAAATATAAACTGATTACTTCAGATATTTTATGAAATTACTGATTGAATAATTGTTTTTTTCCAAAATCACTAAAGTTTTCAGTTTTCTTTAAAATAAATGATAAATTAGAAACATAGTTTACTGTATTTCCTTCTTTTTACCACATAATATTCAAATTTTTTTACATATTCACTGAAAATTTTAGTCATTTTATAAACCAACTGACGGAAACAGTGATTTTACAAAATTCTTGAAATTTTCAGGGGTTTTTTTTACAAAATCCCTGATTTTACATATTGACTGTAACATATATATATATTTCACAATAAGGGAACCTTTTTGATGACCCGTAGCGCCCAAGTTGTAATCTATAATAATAATAATAATCTTTATTTATAGTCGGGGATTTGTACGAGATACAGTTAACAGCTTTTAACCGACTTTTACTCATTCTAGATGTTATCAATTTTGCGTGAGAATTTCGAGAGGCAGTGGAATCCCTTTTTTGTGTGTGTGTGGAAGGGTTTTCATCCACTGCTACCCATTTACAGCTGGGTGGACTGAGGCAGTGACTATTAAGTTTCTTGCTCAAGGAAACAACTCGCTGTCACCAGGACTCGAACTACTGACTTTCGGATCAGAAGACCGACGCTCTAACCACTGAGCTATCGAAGCAGTTAATCTGATCAGAATTAAAAGAAGGAATCTGAAAGAGCATGTTCTAAACACCATTCCTGTCAAATTAGGTTAAATTCGGACCAGTCATTTCAGAGGAGCAATGATCAAAGAAAAAGTTCACGCACGCACTAATGCCCAACCGACAAATATCCATGACAAAGGCCCACCGAACTTCGTCCAGTGGAGCTACAAATCACCCACGTCCTTACTTCAATTCGATACCGTTTCAAGAAATGGACACTTCAACGCCCCCTCCCCCCTAACACACACGTAAAATGTTACACACCGATCTTAATCAATATTTATGAACGAGCTTCAAGACTTCGCTTTTTTTTATTCAGTGGCGCTTAGAATACAATCACTAACAAATTTAACGTATCTTCTAACTTTTTTAGGAATTAATTTCAATTTTCAAATATTTAAAGTTTGGGAGAATGTTGAAACAAAAAATATGACGACAAAATACAATATCAAACTCGGGAACCTGTCTCAATTTTCATTTACATTTTATTTTTAATTTCAAGTAAAAAGCTCGTGGAGGTATGTCCGACATTGCACTTTGGGAATGTCTGGCACGTTGAATTCGATTTATTCTCTAAAAAGACTCCAAACATGGCTTTTGTTTAACCTTTATAGGAGATGGAGCGTTCCAATTTTCAAAAGGGTTAACCTAATATTTTGACCAAGTTTCAGGCTATTCGACCGAAACCGTGGCCTGTACAGGGCGAACAAGAATTTTGTCATTTGGGCCCTTTTTGCATTGATATGAGACGGAACGTTTCCATTTTCAATAGGGTTCATCCTGGTGTGTAGAAAATCATTCGGACAATGTTTCACTAAAATTGGAACAATATATGGTCTAAAGAGCGCAGACAAGTAATTTGTCATAATGGCCCCTATTCCCGTGGATTTTGTCATTTGGCCCCTTTTTCCGTAGATAGAATGTTCCCATTTTCATAAGGGGTTTGTCCTTGTGACCATACAAAAATGTTCAAGGGTCATAAAAATTGGACTATTTGTGGCCTATAGAGCGTTGAAATGTATTTTGCGATATGAGATGGAATGTTCAGACTTTTAGTAGGGTCATCCTTGTGACCAAATAAACATAATATCCAGATCAAGTTTCGTGAAAATCGGGCAAAAATGGTGGCAACTTAAATGCTGACGAGGTAATTGTTGACGATGCACGGCGGACATTCAATGATAAAAATAGCTTATCTTGAGTACGATATGCTCAGGTGGACTAAGAAGATACAGCGTCCCTTGTATGAAGATTTTCTGTCGTGTTTCACCTTTTTAATGATTTTTGACATAATGCAATAGTGTTGCCGTTTTTGTTCGTTTTTCAAACTAATAGTCTATTACTTTCTTAAACCTATGCTGCATACATTTACCCATCGTTTCTGTTTTATTTGTCCTCAATTTGCCAATAAATTGGTTTTTGTTAACTAATTTTAAATGTAGGGTTTCAATCTGCAGTGATTTTTATGCATTCCAAAATAACGCAAAGAAGAAAAGTTACCTGTCAAATTGGTTTGGAACAGAATCATAAAGAAGCGAATGTTTTGAATTCTGATGGAAAATTTAGTCCGAAAATGAAATGGATCTCAGCAATGTAGTGTAGTTACAAGTTTACAAGCAAAAGTGTCTAAACACTCTTTAACATTGATGAATCATTTTAAATTGTTTGGTAGTGTTCAATTTGTCTTTCACCTTGTCCGCTTCGTATGGTACATAGAAGTGTATTTGTGAAACATTAAGATCATTCAGATCGAGAATATTCAGACAATATAAATTAACTGTATGAAGGTAGTATCACTTCATTCCAAAACTTGCAGAACCTTCCAGTAGATTTATCAAGAAAATATGCCTGTGAAAAGACAAAGTAATGTGTCTGAAAAACCTGATAAAGACAAGGCTTAACTTGAGCACGTTGTTACATAGAGTTTTTTCGTCCATGCTCAGGCTGAAATGATTGTGCTTTAACTAGATCAAAGCAAAATGTGGACAGACATCTAAATGGGCGGCGCTATACAAAGACAAGTATTGCTTCATTTTGCTACTGTTCAACAGAAGCACTACGTGGAAAGAAATGTTACAGGATAGTATTATGTTATTGCTCGCGCCCAAATTTGGTACGGTTGTGTTTAAAATGTTCTGAAGCAGTTACAGTTGCAGTGTATATAAATCGAATTCGAAATAGTCTCTCTTTGCCCTTGAATAACAATCGTAAGTAAAATTTCCGAAAAAGTGGACATTCTTGAACGAAAAATGTTATTCATTTTATCTTATGACGTTAGAACCCATTAGAATCGTCTCATTGAGACGATTTGTATGGGTTTGAACATCCTAAGATTCAGTCAGAAATGTGTGACAATCTTTATTTTCTTTAAAAAAAAAAACAAAAAAAACACGTCCCTTCTATCATTAATTATTGTATAGAAAGACCATTTCCATAAGTGACCGCTTTTAAATGGTCCCATAATTTTACTTTATATCTATTTCTAAAGTAGCTCGGATCCAGAAGGTTCTTGGACCTTATGTCATATAACAAGTCTGACGTTCTAGAAATAGCCACGATATTTCCCAATACTTAATGAATAAAAAGTGTTTTATAGCCTGTCAATAACTAAGGTCTGACGTTGAGCGCAAAACATATAAAAAAAAAATAATTGTAAGAATCACTTGTCGATAAAACATTCAAAACTATCAAAGGTTGATATGTATTTCATAAACAATCGAAAACAGTTCAAGAAATTACATGGAATGCAAAGTGACAATTCTTCTCCTTTTAAAAGATAGTAATGCGTAAGATGTGTACGACCAACGCGCTAGCGAATCAAAATAAGTTCCTCTCGACGGTTTGACCTGTTTCCAGTAAACAATCGCCAAGATCCTGTTGAAAAGAGAAAAAAATAGTTTTTATGGTTTGCAGGATCAGTCCAACAGTTCATCCGGACAAAATTTCCCAATAATCACAGTAAGAAGTGTTCACGAAGTTGTGCATAACACCTACGCATCTTGAAAGGAAAAAGAAAGGTTTATGAAATAAACCTTAGGTTTGACTTATTTAACGTATATAATGATATATAATTATATAACATTTTACGCGAATAATAATATCATGATTAAATGAACTTATCAGTAGAGCTAGCATGAAAATACAAACATTAGCTATAAAACCAAAAGAAATAGGAAAAAAAACAAGTTGATTGACAAACAATTTCTGAATGGCAATTTGAAAGATAAATTTTTAGACACTTGTAAAAGAACAGCTCAAGTCCCAACATCACTTGCATCATCAGCTTATTTTACACATTTGTCAAAATCAGGTGCTTAAAACCTGGTGTACTCTTTAGTATGGCTTTCAGACGGTCAAAGGCAATTTGACACTAGTAATTCGATTTGAATTTTATGTTTTACTTAAACAAGTTTGTTACAGGCTCACCTATTTCAGAAAAAATCTCACAGAATTTTCTAAAGTAGCCAGTCATACCAAGAAATCGCATAAGTTTCTTTAGACTAGTAGGTTCAGGGAACTCTCAGATGACAGTGACTTTAGTTTCTAAAGGTTTAACTTGACCATGTTCGCGTCAGCGATATCGATGTCATCTCTCGTCAGTCGGTTGTATCGATATATAACATTGTATCACTCATGCAAGCATCATTGGTTTCTACCATGGGAACAATGTCGATAGTGTCAGTGATATCGATTTGTACAATCGAATGAATCACGTAATAATCAGTTGTATAACATAGTGACCTATGTGACTAAGTAATTAATCTGTAAACTAAATTAGTGATTAGGGATTTTAACTTCTCTTTTAAAAAGTTTAATATTCTGTTATAATACATTATGTCTGACATGCAGTACGTGCAGTATTATACATGGATGTTTTTATTGGACAGCGTTCAAGTCAAATTTGTCATTTAAACACGTGTTTATTGTTCAATGTCAACATGTTTGTTACCTTGGGGATTGTCCAGAATGCATAACGTTGCCAATTGTTTAAGGTCAACGTGTTTACTGTCTTCATTGTTATGGGTTATTAAGTATTGTTTAAAATCAAGTTGTTTACTTGAATTTTAATGTTTTTAATTGAAACTCAAGTTTTGACAGATAGTTTAGAGTTAATGCTATAATTGGCCGCCGTCAAAGCGCAGTTGGTAGCGCGACGGACTGTCATTCTAAAGGTCCCGGGTTCGATCCCCGACAGCGGCACTCATTCTTTCCGACAATTTGTCTCTCACCAATGGGTTGATAATCGTAGACCTATGTGAGATAGTAGCTGGAGGCTAAGAAAGGATGTAATGGTTGTACTGGTGAGAGAAATACCAGGAATCCATTGTTAGGTGCTCCAGCCGCCGCGATATAACTGAAATAATGCTGAAACAGCGTTAAACTCCATTCAATCAATCAATCAATTAATGCTATAATTAGTAATATGTATCTTAAACAATTCATTGGTTTGTAAATAGCAGATGTTGGCATTCATGAGAGTGCCAAGTCGGAGAATTATAAAAGGTCGCTAAAACGTATAAATAATGCATGCTGGAGAGAGGACAGACAAGTCTTGCAGAACAGTCTTGTTTGAGGACCAGAGCTGAACAGTTAAGTTGTTCTTTTCTAATAAACTCATTATGCTAAATTGACTGTGTTTGATGTATTATTGCGAGGTATTGTCAGGTTTTAATGTTTACAGATGATTTTATTACGTGAAAATAATAAATGCACTCTCAGAAAAACTTATATTTAACAAAGATCTTTACATACAAACACAAACACAGTACATAAGCATAAAGCGTACACACAATACTTATGGCACATTGCACAAATAGAAGCACAGTACACTAAGTAACACTAACAAGCTATACGCACAGCACAGTACACTCAGTACCATGCTATACACAGTACATAACATTGTCCATATGCTCAAGATAACTAGATGGGTTTTGGATAATGATAACCGTTGAGACAGAACGACATCAGTCTATGTCAACCAAATCACGGACACCAAGTTCTGTTGGCACTAAGCCCCAATCCCCTGTCTAGATCTGTTTGTCCAATAACAATGACCACCTGAAGGTATAAACAACCTTTTGTACCTAAAATATCATTTGACTATATACATTTTATGCTGACAAAAAATACTGCAACTCAATATCATCTGTGGCTGAGCTTATGATATATTTAAAATTATGAAAGGGGTTAAAAATAAAACAATTATAATTCTGTTGCTAAAAAGTCTGAATCAGTATCAATCTGCAAAACTCATAAGTGAACACAACTTCTACGAACCTCTTCTTTTCTTTTGAACTATACATTTCAAATTATTTTAGGTCACACTATTATCAAATACAAATAGAAAAGTAAAATAACTTACAGAAAGAATATTCGGCTCCTTTATCTATAAATCCAAACTTTATCACAATCTAACCTCAAATGACTTTACTCGCTTTAAAACACATACCTATGTATCCGCTTATAAAAACAACTCATCAATACACACTCTCAATCAAAGTCCTGAACACCCTGTAGACCAAGCGGCAGTAAATAGTCACACCTGACATTATCTCCCCTTTCAAAAGAAAAATGTAACACATTTTTTATGAACGACTTAGATAATCTGCTTGCACATTTTCTGGTCCTTTGATTGCAACAATTCTGAAGCGATAAGGCTGTAAGCTTAATACCCATCTCAATATTCGGCTATTATTCAACTTGGTGCTTTGCATGTAAATAAGTGGGCAATGATCGGTCTCTATCTGAAACTTACGTCCATATAGATACATCTGGAATTTGGCTATTCCCCATACCAAACCTAAACATTCACGTTCAATGGCTGAATATCGTGTCTCTCTCGGCAGAAGCTTTTTACTGGCATATGCAACTGGGAAATTTTACCTCATCTATTACCTGTAAAAGTACAACCCCTATTCCAACGTTAGAGCCATCCGTTCTTAAAATAAACATACGCTTTAAGTCCGGAAGTCGTAAGATTGGAAATCTTACAATATGTCCCTTTAGAACCTCTAATGCGCTTTGATGTTCCTGTTCCCAAACAACTTGAGAAGGATTACCCTTTTTGATCAAATTTTTGAGAGGAAATTTCTGTAAAATGAGGCACAAACTTACGAAAGAACCTAACCATTCCTAAGAATGACATTACCTGTTTTTTGGTCTTCGGTCTGGCTGCCTCCTCTATATCATTTACCTTCTCTGCATTCAACGACACAATCCCATTTCCCACTGAATGCCCTAGAAAATCTACACAAGGATACCCAATCATACACTTACTCGGACGTGCTGTAAGACCGGCTTGTCTTAATCTACAAAATATTTCCCTTAGACCAACTAAATTACTTGGCCAATCCTCTGTATGCTCAAAAATATCATCTATGAAATTATCAATGTCGTTCAAATCTTTTTAGAGCTTTCGCATCATTCTGCTGAAATTAGCATGAGCAGTAACTAATCCAAAAGGCATTTTTCTAAACTGATACAAACTATCTGGAGTGCTAAAAGCCGTCTTCTCCTTGCCAATACCCTTTTCTCAAATCGATTTTTGAAAAATACTTACAATGGGTCAACTTTGCAAATATCTCCTCCGGATTTGGAATGGGCTCAGCGTCAAAAACTGTAAATTTGTTAAGATTGCCAAAATCAATACAAAAGCTAATACTTTGATCTGTTTTTTTTTTTTTTTTTTTTTTTTTTTTCACAAGCACTACCGGTGAGCAATATGGCGATTTTGATGCTTCAATAATGCCCATTTCTAGCATATTATTTGTCTTTTTTCTGATAGTGTTTGTCATTGAAAAAGGCAAAGGATACTGTTTTGTTCGAAAGGGGTGATCTGATGTTAATCTAATCTCATGCTCGATTAAATTGGTTTCACTCGGTAAGTCTGTCAAAATATTCCTGAACTCATTCAAGATTTGATTACCTCCTTCTTTTGAGTCTCTATCAAATGAGGGTATATTTTAACATCCTGAATAGTCTCCTTCCCTTTAAAGTCTGGAAAATCCAGAAGTGATTCATCATTCACAGCACCACTTACCCCTTCAGCTTCTTCAGACTGGATATCTACAGTATTGTCGATGATACCCGTACATGCTTCATCCAAAATTCCTTGGACTTCTATTCTATCAGTTTTATTTGGATCTGTTTTTGCATGTCTGGTTACGTACCTTTTGAGTAAGTTCGCATGAAAAGCTTTTACTTTTCCTTTCATAGAAATCTTGTAATCACAATGTCCAATTTTGCCTACGACCCGGTATTGTACTTACCATTGCATTAATAATTTATTTCCATCTGTTGGAAATAAAACTAAGACTTCATCATCCTTCTCAAACTTCCTTACCTTACTTTTCTTATCATAATATTTCTTGTAGTATCTAGAAGATTGTTCCAGTTCTTGCCTTGCAACTGCAAGTGTATCTTCCATTTTTTGTCTTAAGATCTAATACATACTGATATGTTGTCTTTACCTCTGGCTGTTTAACTTCATCCTTCCAAAGATCTTTAAGAATTGACATAGGCCCTTTTACAGTTATTCCATTCAATAATTCAAATGGACTGAATCCTAGACTTGCCTGTGGAACCTCTCTATAAGCAAATAAAAGCGCAGGAATATATCTATCCCAATCATTTCGTTTATCTGCACATATCTTCCTGAGCATATTTTTTAATGTTCCATTGAATTTTTCAACTAACCCATTACACATCGGATGATATGGGGGTTGTATGTATTAACCGGATTGATAAAAGTCTACTTACCTCCTTCATTACCTCTGGCGTAAATTGATATCCTAAATCTGTAAGTATCTCAGATGGAAGTCCTTCATAGTTAGAATATACCTATTCTTTCTTTCCGTAACTGGGTGTATTGGTCCAACTAAGTCAATAGCAACACGTTCAAATGGCGTTTCAATGCCCTCCTAACACCGAATCATGGGCTTATTTTACCAATGTATCTCTATGTATTTTTGGTACTACAAGTTGCTTTTTCCTCAGCTTGATCAGGTTTTACCTTCTTGAAATACCTGTATAGTAAACCATTCTTTAAACCAAACCATGACACAATGTCCTTTTTTGCATTTTGCTCACCTGTTTCAGCCTTCCTTCTTACCCAGTTCAGAGTTCCATCCTTCGTTTGCTCTTCTCTAAATGCCTCTTTGTTTACATCCAAACCTTTCATTACCTTAAGCGCACGAAATCCCCCTTCTCTTTTTTTCTGAGCCCTTGTTCGAACTGCACCACAATCTTCCACTCTTCCATTTTCTTCTATCTTAACTTGCCATAATAAGTCTGGGTCATTTGGGTTTCGAACTTCTTGAATATTTCCAAGAATAAGGTCATAAATTGGGTCAATCATACATAAAGCCTCAACTTTTCCTAAGAAAAATGGTGTATAAACAACTATCTTTGCAACAGGTACTTCTCTTACTGTACCGTCAATAAATACACACTTCTGATTCTTTCAAATAAATTGTGGAGCATCAACCAACCTTTTCCGAACTACCACACTACTACACCTAGTATCTCTTAATACTGTAATTTTTTTTCTCGTTTAACCAGCCCTCAAGGACTGGCATTGACTTTATTTCCTTACCTCTAGCAAGAGCACTTATTAACGGAAGTTCATGACCGCACCCTAAACGAACTTTATCGTTAGAAATACAACACTCGAGCATCTTACTAGTATAACACGCCTGAGCCTCTGCCTCTAGTTCTTCCTCTTGATCATCTGTTTCATCCTTCAATATATCGTCATCCTCCATACTTACCAGGCCTGCTGTTTTCTTACCACGTTGTGATTTCAAAGCTCGTTGTCTTTCAAAACATTCCTGAATCTGGTGTCCTGATTTCCTACAGAAGTAACAAACCCTGGACGTATTTTTCCTCTGATCAGATCTTGCCTTTCACTACTACTTATTCCTTTACCTTGACTATTTCCTTTATTGACATTCATACACGAAAAATCATGTGCCTCTAGATATTGTTCGGCTAACTCAGACATGTTTCTTATTGAACTGGGGTTTCGCTCTTTTAAAAATAGAGCAAGATTTCTACTAGACGCATTCATAAACTGTTCTCTCAATAAAAGATCCTTTAATGCATTAAAAGTCTTATCCGTATTTGACAGTTCCACCCAACGCAGCAAGTAATTGTCCAATCTGTTCGCAAATTGAGTAGCACTTTCTCCTATTTCAGGCTGACTTGACCTAATTTTTTGCCTAAAACCTTCTTGAGTTATTTCGAAGCGTTTCAGTAACGCACATTTCACCTTCTCATAATCATCTGCTTCAACTCTTGATAATCGGCAGTATGTTTCCAAAGACTTACCTTTTAACAAAGCGTATAATCTTAAAGCCCATTCCTCCTGTGGCCATCCTATTAATGTTGCAAATTGTTCAAACCTTTGTAAATATGAATCTATATCATCTTTACCTTCCTCAAATGGAGGAAGTTTTGCACCCCTTAATGTCAAGCTTACTCATAGACCCTTTAATCTTTGTTTCGGGTTGACTTACTTTTGCCCGCTCGAGTTCAATTTCCTTTTCTTTTAGTTCTAATTGAGACCTTTCCTCTATCTCAGCCATTCTAATCTTGTTTTCATACTCCATTTGTCTCATGTTGTCCTCTCTTGCCTTAGCTGTCTCATCTCTCTCAACAGCTTCTCTGTCCTTCTGATCATCTCTTTCTAATCTCTCTTTTTCTTTCATCTCATTCCACTCAAGTAACTCTCTTTCTTTTTTAGCTTCTTTTTCCAAAATTTCGCTTTCCTTCCTATCAACAAAATCAACCAACTCCTGACCTTCCAATCCTAATTCTTTACCTAACGCCACTAATTTTGACATATCCATTCCTTACAAACAAACCCTATATATCAAACCTAACAATTAGATATTTGTATAGTTCTTAATTATATAGTAGTCTATAACCATGAACACCCCTAAAATTTTTCTTTTTATTATTTTTTTTCTAGTTCAAGTCCATTATTAGAGTCAATTAATGCACTGATGATATTATAGCATGATAAAACAGAAAACTACACAAAAGTTAGGTTTTTTTCAGTTATGCTAATCTGGTTCAGGTTGATTTATATAGTCAAAATTAATTATGATCTTCGGCAAGGCAACACGAGACACTATACCATCCAGTCACTTCCTAGAACTATCCGGAAAACAACGAAAATCACACTTCGTCACTGGTACACCAAGTAGCAATGTACACTAAGATGTTTGACACCAAGGTCACATAGGTCAATTTATGTTTTATTGAACGAAACACATAGGTCCTGGTAGGATCGCCAAATCGTCAGGTTCCAATGTTTAAAGACGATTTTATTACGTGAAAGTTCTGAATGCAGTCTCAGTACAACTTTTATTCCACAAAGATTAAATACAAACACAGTACATAAGCATAAAGCGTACACACAGTACAAATGGCACATTGCACAAATAGCAGCACAGTACACTAAGTAACACTAACAAGCTATACGCACAGCACAGTACACTCAGTACCATGCTATACACAGTACATAACATCGTCCATATGCCTATGATAACTAGATGGGTTTTGGATGATGATAACCGTTGAGACAGAACGACATCAGTCTATGTCAACCAAATCACGGACACCCAGTCTAGTTGGCACTAAGCCCCAATCCCCTGTCTAGATCTGTTTGTCCAATAACAATGACCACCTGAAGGTATAAAACAACCTTTTGTACCCAAAATGTCATTTGACTATATACATTTAATGCTGACAAAAAATACAGCAACTCAATATCATCTGTGGCTGAGCGTATGATATATTTAAAATTATGAAAGGGGTTAAAAATAAAACAATTATAATACTGTTGCTAAAAAGTCTCAATCACTATCAATCTGCAAAACTCATAAGTGAACACAACTTCTACGAACCTCTTCTTTTAATTTGAACTATACATTTCAAATTATTTTAGGTCACACTATTATCAAATACAAGTATAAAAGTAAAATAACTTACAGAAAGAATATTCGGCTTCTTTATCTATGTACCCGCTTATAAAAACAACTCATCCATACACACTCTCAATCAAAGTCCTGAATACCCTGTAGACCAAGCGGCAGTAAATAGTCACACCTGACACTAACCACTACAACTACTACGTTACATTGGCATCGATCTATTCTATGGAATTACTCTCGCCAGCGTCATTTTCACATCGGAAGAATCGTTATTTGGTGTAGTACTGTATAAATTGTTACATTGATGGAGGATTTAGGTCGATCTCCCTAGTGTATTTTTTCTGTAGCCTGATCAGCTGTTACGTCCTCGAGCATGTCTAAAACATCTTCCTTAAAAACGTTAGGAGCCGTGACTTATGCTTTGTTTTCTGATAGTTGGTGTACGAACACGGTGTGTCTAATAATGTAGCTTCGCATGGTAAAGTGCACATCGCACTTGGGACACAATATGCAGTCAACATTTGTGTGCTTTTTACCAACGTGAAGGATTCCGATAAGTATTCCTTAAAACAAATGTCACACTGAAACAAATTAATCCTTACACTATTTCCATCACAATTAGACGTGCACTTTTCCAATGAAAAGATTTTGACTGGGATACGAAACAAAGCACAATTAACTTTATACAATAGATGGGTTCTCGCACAAGCAAAGTAAGGTTTAGACGTCTCCGTCTTAAGTATACATGATCCGTCTTGATTACACTGAAGATTTTTCTCTTTTTAGCAATAGATTATGCATTTTTTCTAGAGCTCTTTCTTTTGCGTGTCTGTTTAGTAGTTGGCGAAGATCATCTTGGTTTTATCACTGTTAATGGAAGGTTGATCCTTATTCACTGTTGGCACCGTTGAACTTTCAATCGGATACAACAGTTCTATTGATGACGACGCCCAACGGCTGATTCGATTTTTACAGTTCGCACATTACCGTCACGGCTTATTATCAGCTCGACTAGATTTTCCTTGTCCCGGTAGGTGCTGAATCTTTAATCGAAAACACATCGCCAACCTTTGGAGTATTTGTAGAAAGAACACGAGTTGTCAAATGTTTGGCTTTTAGCTCAACCGAGCACAAAGTGCTCATGGTGAGCTATTGTGGTCACTCAACGTCCGTCGTCCGTCCGTCTGTCTGTTTGTCACTATTTCTTCAAACATCTTCTCTTAAACCAAAGGGCCAATCAAGCTGAAACGTGGCAGGGATGTTCCTTGCGTGAAGATATTTAAAAGTTGTTAAAAGAATTAATTTTATCATAAACTCTGGTTGCCGTTGTTGAAAATTCTTCTCCTCCTTAACCACTAGGCCAATCAAGCTGAAACTTTGACAAGGATGATCCTTAGGTGAAGCTCTTCAAAAGTTGTCAAAGGATTTTGAGTTCATCAAAAGCTTTGGTAACAGAAAAATGTCAGAAATAGCCAAAAATCTTACAAAAAAATCTTCTCCTCCTAAACCACTAGGCCAATCAAGCTGAACCTTGACAGGGGTGTTCCTTGGGTGAAGCTCTTCCAAAGAATTCAAAGAATATGATTTCATAAAAAATTCTTATTTCCTTGGTGACGGAAAGGTCGGAAAATGGTTGAAAATCTTAGAAAAGTTTGTTCTCTTCCATGTTTATATAACATGGTTGACAAGTTATGAGTGGACTATCTCAGGTGAGCGATTTAGGACCATCGTGGAATTACTTTCCTCAGACCCCTTATTATACACGTTATTCCCTTTCATATTTTGTACAGAGTATTTGATAAATTTTGCCACTCCCCTCCCCCCCTCTCTCTCTCTCTCTCTCTCTCTCTCTCTCTCTCTCTCTCTCTCTCTCTCTCTCTCTCTCTCTCTCTCTCTCTCTCTCTCTCTCTCTCTCTCTCTCTCTCTCTCGCTTTATCTTGGTGTATTTGTCTCTGTCTCTGTCTGCCTGTTGTTTGTCTACATGTAATTTTCTGAAAACTTGTAACTACAGCTTTTCAAGATGCAATTGACCATAATAGGTTTTTATATTATGCTTACGTGTTTTGCTAAATTGATTTTTTTTAGCTCACCTGGGCACGAAGTGCTCAAGCTGAGCTATTTTGCTCGCCCAAAGTCCGTCGTGCGTCGTCCACAATTTCTTAAAACATTTTCTCCTCCTAAACCAGTAGGCATATCTTGATGAAACTTGGTAGGTATGTTCCTTGATTCAAGCTCTACCAAAAGTGTTCAAATAAATGAAATCCACCCTTAACTCTTCCTTTACCCTTTACAAAAGGGTGACAGTATGAAAATTTTCAAAAACTTTATTCTGAAACCAGAAGGTAGACAGCTTTATATTTGGTATGTAGCATCATCTAGTCGGCCTTTACCAACTTTGTTCATATCAAGAACCTTGGGTAATATTTGAGCTCGATCCGGTAACAACCTTTTTTTGCATTGAATCAAAGAGCGAAGAACTTTAAAAATCTTCTCTGAAACCAGAAGGCAGACAGATTTCATATTTAGTATGTAACATCATCAAGTAGACCTCTACCAAGTTTGTTCATAGCAAGACCCTTGTGTCATTTAAAGGCAGCACCCGGACACATCCCTTTTTACTCACCTGAGCACGAAGGTAGAAAAAGGAAATCTTTAAAAATCTTCTTCTCCGAAACCAGGAGGCAGACAACTTTCATATTTTTTATGTAGCATCATCTTGTTGACCTCTACCAATTTTGCTCATATCAATCCTTGGGGTCGTATTTTGGCTCCATCCGAAACAACCCTTGTAACATAGAATCAAATTGCGAAAATCTTCAAAAATCTTCTTCTCTGAATCTAGAAAGCAGACATTTTTTATTGTTTTGTATGTAGCATCATCTTATGGACCTCTCCCAAGTATGTTTATATCAAGACCCTTGGGTCATATTGGGCTCTACCCAAGACACCCCTTTTACATAGAATGTAAGAAGGAAGTTTGTGAATATCTTCTTCTATGAAAACCAGAAAGCAGACAGCTTTCATATTTTAGAATATAAAAAGGTGTCTTTACATGTGGCATATATGGTTTGAATATGCCATTAATAATGACTTAAGTTCATTATATGTTCACTCATTCAGTACCGCACAATTACAGAGCTTACAGCACTTTCATTCAACTTGAGATAAATCCTGATCGGGTTGATATCTGGGGTGCTACAGGCTATCAGGTCATCCAAAATTGGCCCCATTCCGTAAAATATTTAAAAAAAATTTCTGAAGTACTTGGCAGAATTCAACCAAACTTCACTGAAAAATGATGCTCGGGATATGCTCTTCAAGATTACTTCTTTAATTCCTGATCTGGCTTACAACTAAGCGCTACGGGCTGTTGCGTCACCTTAAAATTGCTCCATATGATAGAAATTTAAATAGAGAATAATATGTTAGTGTCTTAAAATATCAATGTTAACTGGTCGAGGTTGGGAGAATTTATCATGATGAGGCTGTGCCTCGTCATGATAATTTCTCACAGCCGAGACAAGATAACATTGATATTTTAAGACACTGACATGTTATTCTTTTTATCATGCAATCATTTTTCGTCGCTTAATCATAGTAAACCCATAAAAATCAAAGAAATTCATGTGAAAGTTTATACAAATTGTTTCTCAAAATAGACTGCCTGATAGCATGTCATGTTATCAGACAGGTGATATCAGGTCAATACAGGCTTCGTTGCATGATAAAAATTCTTATTCGAACTTTACTGGAATTATGCTTTGGTATGCTCTTTTAGATTCCCACCTGAAATCGCCACTGGACTAATAACTTAGACGATTTAGGCTGCCGCGTTATCAAAATTGGTCCATATTCTGAGACAAAAGATTCTTCCTTTGAATTTTTGGTTAGAACTTTAGGATATTCTTTGTAGATTTCTGTCTGAAAATATGTTCGAAAAAACAAAGGAGCCGTTTAATCGGCAAGTCGGCATAAATTGGGCCTAAATGGTGTGATATTGTAAAAAAACGTCTTCTCTGAAAAGATTTTGGATATGATATTTTGAATAATTGATGTCAGAATTATTGTTTAGACACCCCTTCTTCGATTTTTTTTGGCTATACGTTGCTTTGTCTTAGAAAAAGGGTCCTTTGTGATATAACATTTCTTGTAACCAAAACTTGTACATGAAACTTTCACAAGATTTTACTTATCATGTGACTATGAACACATTAAAGCTGCTTAAGAAATATTATCATTTTTTTATGGAAATAGGAGCTTTCTTGTAAAATTGTTTGTTGATTTAAGATTTTTTATTTATTTTATTGATTAGCCTACCTTAGCATTTGATGTCTTTATACTTACAAACAGAATATGTCTAAGCTAAATACTGTTCATGTAACTTATTGATAAATTTTCCTAAATCTGCCGGTGTTAAATGCCAGTGGAGTGATACTGGCCCTCTTGGTTCTCTTGTACTCATTTTTGTAAGGGCTTCGGCAACAGTGATTCATAATCAAGTCTCGTACCCTGTAACTTTCGCTTTATTACCTTCATGAAGTTGCACCACTATTAATTGGTTATTAATGACGTGGTTATCAGATGACCAAGGTGGATAACTTTTAAAGTAATTTCGTAAGATTTATACCCATTTTTAGCATGATCCAGCTCCTGCAACCGGTCGTTGCATCCGTTGTCCGTTGTTGATTTTTATAACAAGAGATCATTTAAAAATAGCGGTCAGTGCAGTTCTATTGTAGGTGTCTATATATTTATTGGCTCTTAGAATTGCACCGACCCCTTGAAATGACCTCTATTATGACCAATCTGTTCTACTCCTTGTTTCTGTGATTAAAACAGTGGAGAGAAGACACAGAATTAATCAAGTCGTATCTTTCTTTTTCACAATAATTGTACAGCATAAACATATTCTTGCAAAGTGATAAAAAACGCTTATGATTTTCTTCCTGTAACACACACGTGATAGCCTTCAATTGACAATTTATGGTAATATTAACGATAAACTTACGATTGCTACAGAAATGTGAACCGCGGTGAAGGGCGCACATCTCCTTTGCATCCATAACATCGTATATAGAACTTTATGTCCTCTTTTTTTATCACGTGAAGGAATAGAAGGGCTAGCTTTAGAGAAAAACGTTAGTGGGACAAGTCTTCAATAAAATGCAATGTATTTCTAAACATAAACACACAAGATAAAAATGCAAACTACAAAAAAACAGATCTTATCTTTATTTGCACATGAGAATAGAAACAAAATAAATTAGGTCCATTAAGATAATGCATGTTTCTTGCAGTAACAAACTCGTGTATTTATCCTTACATCGGCCATTAATCTTGACATTACTGCGAGACAGACAACACAGACATATCTGCAGCCAATGTCAAATTATGTCATATATAATTATTGCAGATACGTAACATTTGAAGAAATAATATAGGGATGCAAATCTGCAATAATTGCACTCTCAATAAGGAAACTGAAATAGGACTGTCTGCTTTTTCAAGTCATATATCTGTTACTTGCTTTAACTTAAAACTTGATTCTGTGAATTAAAAAAAGTACCTTTGATAAAGAGTTCGTGGATTCAAATTTTGATCATAGTTGCCACGTAAGGATTTTTTGCAGCAATATGAACCCCAGAGATCGTAAATTATTAACCATTCTAACAGTACTTGTGCTTGCGGCTATGTACATCCAGAATTCACACGGTCAACATGGAGGGCATGGAGGTCGGGGTCATAGACGAGGTCATAGACTCCGACACGGTGGTAGAAGACCAGGCGTAAGTACCTTTTATAAAAGAACACCGTTAAATTGACTCTCATTCCAATCAAAACTATTCTAAATCGTTCACTCAGCACTCTATTCATGTATTCCAAACACTCACTCGCACCATTTAAAACGCTTCAAAATCATGAAATAGATAAGATCAACAAATACATTCAAAATAAAAATTGCTAGAAAAATCAGGATTTCCGTGACTTGATTGAATTTGGTTAGCGTTTGATCAGTTTGACAAGATATAGTAAAGCTTTTTATATAATGTGTAAGGATAATTAATTAAAGGGAAGTTTAAACAAAATTAGCGTTATTGGATTGCCTCATTTTTATTTCATTCATAAATTTACCCCTCTCGCCCAATTCTTTCAAAATCATACGAATATCAGCAATTTGACAATCTCAAGATATTCTTAATTGTACATATAGAGGATAATCGTTTGTTTCAGTGTAAGATCGATTTATATTCATTGAGTAAACAACAAAAGCTATATTTTCACGAGTGGCAGAGCCACGAGTGGAGTGAAAATATAGCTTTTGTTGTCCACGAAATGAAATGTTAATCGATCTTACACGAAAAACAAACGATTATTCTATTTCTTTAATGTAAAAATGAGACTAAATGTGAAATTTCTAGGACATATTTCCGTAAAGCACGTCAATTTGCGCGTGATTGCTATGCAGCGTTCATTGTGACGTCACTTATTTCGCCCCGCATAGATGACTTCAGAAAGGATGAAATGCACAAAAGCAGGGTATAAAATTTTGATAATTTCACTGCTTTTGCGATGAGATTATCAAGTGATTATCTACCGTTATTTCTCGATAAACCACCGAAAAGCATTAAAGAACTTCTTAATTGTACATTAAGGATTACTATTGCATTGGTGGACAGTTTCTGTCGAAACGAAAAAAAAAAAAAAAAAACAGCACCGCCAATAGCTGTTGTTTGCTTGCTAGGGCTTAAAAATGGGACACTTTTGGCACACAATGAATTCGTTTAAACCTTTTTATTTTACATTGATTTTGGAAACAAGTTTTTACAAGTTTGATTAACCCTTATAATTTCACAGAAATATGAAAATGTTAAAATGTTTGCACGACAACGACGACAAAATCTAAGCAACCTGTTTTGTGTTTCTGAAAACAGCCGAGCTTCAAGCAGTAACAACGTTCATTCTTACCCTATGAAATTTTGTTACAATATGACCTACTCGAGGGAGTAAAATAAACCCGTTGAATATTTTTGATATTACCCCAGTGTTATAAGACTAGTGTAATGACTTTGCAAATGAGCTTAGAACTTTAACTAAACTGATATTTCGTTGTGAATTTGACGTCATAATGCATTTACTGACGTCATTTCGCAAATGGCGTTATACGAGTATGTTTCTCGATATACTTTGAATCGATTATTTTTTGGAATTTCCTCGAATTATTGCTAACATTAAGGTCATTGTATAAATAGATTATCAGACTTGTTCTCATTGAATACCGAATTTATTTAAATCGTCATCTGGGACAGATAAAAACTCTACAAAGCCTCGTTTTTATTTGTAAACATTATAGATGAACCGTTTATTGTATTCGGTATATGATGACCATTCATTCAATTTCCTCTTATTCCGATTAACTCGACATTTTCACCGGTCTTGCTAAGTTTTTCTAACAATAATAAGTCGAAAACATTGGTTGTAAGATAAGTTCAGACTGCGCGCGTGTGCAGGCTGATTTTGATCTTTTGATTTTGTCAGAGCTTTTAATAAAGCAGGAATATGCAGCGGATAGCATGAGAAGGGTCGAATTAAGTGCGGCCTTTTACATTTACATGTTTCTCCCTCGAAATCCTCCAATAGTTGATTTGAAAGCGGCCCAATGAAATGATTTATCGAGTTGGATTATTTTGTTGTTGATGTTTTTCATATTTCTCCTTTGAAGCTTTGAGGTGAAATTTTATGATTATTGAATGTCCGTCGTCAGACGCCAACAGTTTAAGTGGAGGTCACAATGATGACCCAATAATAACGAAATATGGTCTGTATGCGTAGCATGTCAAAAGGATGAACAGTGTTGTAATTGAGAATCATCCATGCCAAATCACGGGAACAGGGCCCGAATGACAGTTTTCTTGTTTACACTTTGTAGGCCACTAAAATGGCCCTGGATTTATTTTCAATTAAAAAATAATCATGATCTCCTTCAAACATGGCCAAATCAAACTTAACTGATGTTCTCCGTAACTAAGTAGAATTCTTGCGGAACTACTTTGCGCGCAAGCTAAAGAAATAAGGTCGTACTCAAAATTATTTTCATTGAGGGGAAAAAATAAGGACTATCAGAATGCTCAAAAATTGATGGAAAAATGGAAAACAATTATATCAAATTATATTGTAATGGGTGACTTTCTTTTTTAATGAGCCGTTGCATGATATTTTCTTCAATTTAATATGTGCGTGATGGATAGACACAGAGCAGGCCGTACAGCCACACTGTGCGTTAAATATTTTCTCCGATTGTAATCCGACAATGCGAGTCAGAGGCGTTAAATTAAGCGCAAAGTGAATAATCGAATCAGGCTGTGCGGATGCACAGGCTGATCCGAGTCTTAACGTTGCGCACATGTTAAATTTGTTGGAATTGTCATTAACAGGCTCATACCTTTTTCTTCAGGGCATGCATCCAGACATACACCAGGCTTATTTGGATGTTTACCAACAACGCCCAACCACACAAAGAATTCCAATTTGGGCAGCTTTTATACCGAATATCCCTTCTGAAGAGGAAGTAGAATGTCACATTGAAATAGTTTCGGTGGGTTGGTAAACCTTTCTTTCGTGCTTTTGGATCATTTATGGAGAAATAGCTTTAGATTATCACTTGGACATCTTGTGATTAAATCCTACTTTCGTTTCTTTCAGCCTATTGGACGTTATTTAAGCGGGGCCCATTTAAGCGGGACTATTGAGTAAACAAAGAAAGCTTTACTTTCGCCTGTGTTTATTACTCTTTAGCATATAATGTCACAGTAATTTGTTTATATTCTGCCAAATGTAAGAACGAATTAAATATCATTCAGATTTGATTGAAAAAAAAATGAGCCCTTCTGATAAGTAAAATCGGAAAATAGCGTAGAGGGCAAGAAAGCGGACTGAAAATAGGTTTAGAGAAATCGAAAATATATTAATGTTAAAAATCTATTGAATTGAAATTCAATACAAAGCAAAAAATTAAATCGAATACCATGGTAACATTTAATAATTCAGCATTTAACTGTTGTATAAATTCTGGACAAAGGTATACACGCTATGTAACTATTTATAGAAATTGTATACATATTTTAATAAAGGGGCGTTCGTTTAAGCTATTTTTTTAAAATATGCGATATTGGATTACCTCCCTTTAAGCCCACTAATCGCACTCAATTAATTCCATTCGTTTTGAAAAAAAAAAACGTATTAGCGTAAGTATCGAACACAAACAAGTCACCCTATAATGACGAAGGTAGTATCAAAGCAACACAGAGCCGCCGTAATGGCGCAGATAGTTTGGCAACATACTCCCAATTGTCAAAGCATGGGTGTCTAGGATTGTCTCCCAGCAATGGTTGGTAATTCATCAACCTAAGTAGGATAGCAGCTTGAGGCTTAAATATGATGTTATGGTAGAACGGGTGCATGGGATACTAGGTTGTACTCCAGCCGCCGCGATATGCCGGTTCACACAAACAAATGAAATCCATGGACGTTTCAATACATTCTAGTTTTAATAGATTAATAAGCTTAAGTTAAATCAAAGGTCAATGACTGTTTCAATATATATTGAGAAGTTTAACGTTTGATCACCCCGTTAAACTTATCACATTTAAACGAATTAGCTATGCTTCTATTCCAGCTGCAGCGCCGTGGAGGACGTTGTATCCAATTAGGGGGAAATACAACCAGACCGTTCATATGCCAGAGCGGTGATCAGATAGAGTTTAGTTCATATTGTGAGTTTCAAGCACAACAACAACAGCAGCAAGCCGAACAAGGTCAACAAGAAGATTAAAGTTAAACTACGTCCTTGTCGTATTGATAAAGGGAGTAAATGAAATAAAATGTGAACCATAAGGCGGAAAAGAACTATCAGGGAAGTGTTAACAGTTTTTATCATGCAACAAAGCATGTACATGTATTTACCTAATATCACCTGCCTGATTACATGTGAGGATATCAGACAGTCTATTTTTAAAAACAATTTGCATATTCATGATATAAACCAGAACCACTTTCATTTTTTTTAATTTTAAAGGCTTCATAAGATTTAAGGCCCCGAAAAATAAGTGAATGATACATAGTATAATATGTTAGTGTCTTAAATTTCTATATTATCTGGTCTCGGGTGCAATAGATTATCGAGAAAGGCTCGTCATGATAAATTCTCCCAACCTCGACCATATAACACTGATATTTTAGACACTAATATATCATACTATTTATCACTTACATATTTTACTCAATACCTCTAGTCTGACTTCCCATTTTGGGAATGTTGACTTTGCGCTCATAACTGATTTTAAGAATGAAGGATGAATCTGCTAGCTTCCTATTTGCGAATCTTTTGAAAAACTACCGCTAGGTACAGTAAGGAACATCGTGAAATTGACCACCCCTGTGTTCAGGATGTAAAAGCGTTTCGCGAGCGCTTTGAGATGATACCCCGCTTTGCACGTATACATACGTGCAAAGCGGGGTATCATATCGAAAGCGCTTCGCTTACGTTTTCATCCTGAACACAGGGCGCGCGAATGATTTAAGAATGAATCTTTGAATCAATTCCAAAGAGTGTGGTGAGTGAGTATTGAGTGAAATTAAAGTGAAGTAAACCAATGTAGCTTATTTTGTTAAGGACGATCGAAAGAAGCGATATTTTTACCTCCCTTAAAAAATATACTAACAATGTAATTCGGTTGTTGATCTTATCCCACCTAGATATTTTAAAACGTTTTTGATTGGTTTGAGTGAGTGTTTGGAATGAATGAATGGAACGCTAGGTGAGCAATTTAGAATGGTTTTAATTGGAATGAATGTCAATTAAACGATGTTACCAATTGTAACCCTGGTAGAACAATCTCATTTTCATTTCTTTTAATTACCGAGTCCTCAGAAGTTCCTTCGCATAAATGGTTACTACATACTTTCTAGGTAGAATGATCTTGCAAAGTTTGATTCTTATGTACGATACTCTTTTATAACACGATGGCATAAACGCATATGTGAAATTAGAAAATATTACATAGAAGTTAGCAATAAAATCAATATATCATGTGTTTTTCCGCCCATTTATCATTAATGTCATCCTTTAATCCAGAAAATTTATAATAAAACTATTTACACCCTGAAACTTATTCCAGAATTGTGATCGTTTAATACTTGATTTTACCTTTTGCATATATAACTCCTGATATCGTTCAAAAACGAGAGAGAGAAAGAGAGGGAGAAAAAGAGAGATGGGGGTATATAACATGCAACAATAAGGTCTAGACTATTTTGAATTTCTTAACTCGACAAAAAAAAAGACAGAAAGGTTATTCAATTTCATCACGCCGAACCCATAATTGACCAAACCAACAGCTGTCTTTCTACATTTTTGATATGAAACGTAATCCATTATTGAAATTTTGCGAACTGAATGGCTGAATGGAGCCCCCCCCCCCTTTCCCCGAATTATAAGACAGATATTAGTAATTGCGCACATCAGTAAGAGACAAAACGTATATAATTGTCAATTGAGGAGTACGCATTTTCAGTTATAGCGTAGGTCTTCAATAAAAACGATGTATATGGAAGGTTTTTACCTTTTTTCGGTCATATGTAGAGTTCTGAAAAAGAATGAATATCTTATGCCATCAAAATTCGCGTGGTCGGTCATTTCATATTTTAAGTAGTCTTTACGCCGTCTGCATTCTGTGTAGATTATTTGTAGCACGCCTTTGTCTGAAGGAGACAAGTTTTGAAAAATAGAAAATCGAAACAAAGTGCGCACTAATTTCTCTCGTTGATATTAAACTCTATTAAGATCTTACTGGGTTGTATTTTTCTTACTGTATAACACCTGTGAACGTTGTTAACAAACGTTCACCAAAATGTCTAGAAACGGAGTTGGTCAGTACTAATTTTCATTTAAAGTTATTAACCTTTGTAGTCTAGGTTTTACTTTAGACTGGCACTGCCGACTATCATAAAAGCCATAAAAGGCTCCAAACATGAGTCGACAGTAGGACCAGTCTATGTTTCACTTAAGATAGTTAACAAAGAAATATTACAAAATGACAAGGCTTGCGCACGACAACGAAAAAACAACGGGGACTGAAAAAATTCTTCGGAATATGTCCAGAACAGCATGAGAAGCGAAACATTGAACAACATCGTGAAATTGACAAGATGAATGATTTTTTGATGATTTCTGAATGAAATTAAATGGCGTCGATGAGCGAGTTTTTATTGAAATTAAAGGGAGGTAATCCAATTTTCTTTAAATTCCAGTAATTTATTACCTCCTTTAAATAAATAAGCATGTAAGTTCTAAAGATTAGTTTTCTATTTCTTCAACAACCAATCAGGCACCAACAATTTCGATAAAACAAGTGATATCCTGATTTTTTTTCTATCTATTGTTATTTCGGATTGGATTGTTGCTCTTAAGTGTTTATGAACATAGAACATAGAACATAGTTTATTCAATAAGTATCCAGAAGGTCTTAGACCCATGTGGAATACACAATTACAGCATATACACAATATGACGGACAGCAATGACAATTATGATTGAGTTTACATTATAATTGATCCACACTGCCCATCTTACCCGAAATCAAAAGTCGGCAAGAAGGACTGTGGACTTACAGGAACAAAGCAGTACACGATGTTATAAAGAACCAGAGTAATCAAAAAATCAAATATTCAAAGATTCACGTCACAATCCTAGGGATCCTCACTTTCAATAAGCTAGGCTCTCTATGATAGAGATGCGAATCCTAAGAGGAAATAATATGTATTTAAACCAATCAATTTGGAATAGTGAGAAGCATATAATGACCGTCGATGAAAATCGAGATATTGACTTGTTTAATTAACAAATCTTAGATGATAATTTTGAAATCAAGCAATACATGTTTACAAATTTGAGTGGGATTAGTTCAGAAATCTCACTCACGTTAATATAAAAGAAGTAGTTAAAACACTCAACCTAAGTAAAGGCAATAGTACTCATGAGCATAACTAGGATTTTTCAAATTCTTACTCACAAATTAGCGATCACCCAAAACTTTTGTGCGTTATGTAAATACCAATCAAATTGACGTCAATGCGCTCATTTAGGCGCGAATGGAGGAAAAAGCAATTGTTACCATGGGATAATCTTACTGATTTCAACATTGATGATTGATCAACATATCGCAACGACAGCTTGAAAAAGCTGTAGTTACGATGTTTTAATCGCCCATCAACGATATTTTTCGACATTATTCAGATATGTATTAAGAACTTGCGTGATTTGTGAAATGGTAGTAACGCCCTTGGTGCTGTTCATCTGTTAAAACAAAACATGAAATTTACTTTTTCATTCATTAATGACAGTGTTTTTATACAATTATGAAATTTAATTGCTATTATATAACATACCATTTCTTTTTTCAAATGCTTTGTTCACAAAGAACCCTAACTTTTGTATTATGTTTTTATTGCTAGATGTAACAAGGTCTACACATTTAAACATATTAGGTCTTTCCCAATAATACTTTGGCAACATTTCTTTTCTTAAATCAGTGTATTGATCGCATTCCATTAAAAAGTGATATTCATCTTCTAACTTATTGCAGAAAGAGCATGTGCGTTCATTTAAGGGTGTACTAACGGGTTTATTCCATCTTCCCGTTTCCACACAAAGTCTGTGAGAAGAAACGCGTAGACAGCATAAACTTTTTCGAAATTTTGAAACTTGAATAATGTTCAAATAAGGTTGAAAACCGAAATAAGATATAGATGTATAAAAAGTTGCTCGACTTGAGTTACTTAAACGACTTCTCCAGCTTTGCAAGAATTGATCTTGAATCCTTTGTTTTATTAGTAGTATGAATAATTTTGAGTCGCCGACCGTCTGAGATATCCATGCGTCTGCAAAACCTAAATTGAACACCACTTCTTACAATTTGGCTTTTCTTGAACATCTTGATATAGAGTATTGTAGATTATATTGATATACTTTTGAGGTTTTGAATGTAATATTTTTAACCAAAATTTTATTATCGATATGTAGCGTGAATTTATTAGGGGCATTCTTCCTAATTCGCCATATATAAAATCGTTTTGAGTTGTCTTTTTAACCCCTAGTAAGCGTTTACAGAAGTGAAGGTGTACTCTCTCTATGGAGTTACTATTTACAAATCCCCATACCTCACTACCATAATTCAAAATAGGAAGAACTAATTTATCAAATAGTTCGAGCTTGTGTTGGACAGATATATTTGTGAATTTATATAAATATTTATTCAGCTTATAGATGGCCTTTAAAGACTGACCAGCAAGAGTGTTCTGCGCGACCGCTAAGGAACCCCCAGTAGTAAATACTAAACCTAGATATACGAATTTGTCGACTATCTCAATATCAAAGCCATTATATGTAAAATGTATGTCGTTGGGAAGTCTACCACCTTTTCTGAAAATCATAACTTTCGTCTTAGAAGCATTGACTAAAAGTCCACCGTTGACAATACTTGTAAAGAAAATCTAAGTTGATTTGTAGCTCTTCGGGACTATTTGCAAATAGCACAATGTCGTCTGCATACAAAATCATAAACAATTTAAACATAAAAACATCAACCCCTGTGATACCATTTTGGATGTACATATCTTCAAGATCATTCAGGAACATGGAGAATAAAAATGGTGACAAACACTCGCCTTGCCTAACGCCAAGAATACATTCAAAACTGTTACTTAACTGATTTAAATATTTAAAACGTGACTTTACGTTGTTATAAATTGATCTAATAATATTCAGAACTTTACCTCTTATACCAAGTTTTATGAGTTTAAGCCAAAGGTTGTCTCTTGTTACATAATCAAACGCTTTTGAAAAATCTATAAAAGCACAATAAAGTTTTTTACCGTTATTAATCACGTGATTTAAAAGGCCATGTAGGACATAGATATTGTCAACTGTGTCCATTTGACTTCGAAAACCAGCTTGGGCTTCAATATATACGGTGTATTCTTCTGCCCATGTGCACAATCTATTGTTTAGAATGGAGGTAAACAATTTCCCTAAACTGCTTAATAGCGTTATGCCCCTGTAGTTGTTTACTTCGTTGATATTACCCTTTTTATGTAATGGGACAACAAATCCCTCTGACCATGATTCGGGGAAATAACCCATCTCCAAAATTTTATTAAACAGGGGTAATAAATAAGGGGTCAGAATATCTTTTCCGTGAATAAAAAATTCATTCAAATACAAATCTGGCCCTGCTGATTTGTTGGATTTTAATGAACGGTTAGACTGGTTTAATTGAGTGTTTGGAATGAATGATTATTCAGAGCGCTGTGATGGCGATTAAAAAGGTTTGACCGGAGTGAGAGTCAATTTCACGGTGTTCTTTACTGTAAGAACTTGTTTATTGAGAGGGTTTTAAAATTTGTTTTCTTGAAAATGCTATTGGTTATATCAATCTGTTAATCCAATATTTTCCTTTTTCCGATTAAGGTGTGCTTATCTCTTTGCAAAGATTGATGCATATATCATTAAAAACACATTAATAGAACATAATTCTTAATTACCATTCAAGAAAACTTATCCGGAAAACAGAATATTTACAGCTCGCATTTGTTCTATAATGTAAAGAGTAATTTAGAAAGCATTTATCCACGTACAAAAATTGCGAAAACAGAAAACAATAAATTAGATTAAGATAAATTGATATATTCTGATGCATGAAATGGCAGAAGTTGCACCGTGCACTTTTTTTAAATAGACCCGTCGCATTAAAAGGGCCTGGCATGAATAAAATATCCACATAAGCGTTGGGATCCGACAAAGGTCGGCCGTTATTACTTTTCGTAAAAAAAAACAACATATGTATAAAGAAGTGATCGTTGTAAACTAAATCGCGATTTCACTGAATTCTCAATTCATTCAGCTTGTTTCCTGATGTTGTAAAGTGCATCATTTCATTGTTTCACTACCGAACCAATGAAATGAATATTACCTCTGACACTGCTTTCTTTGAATCAACCCTACTTGACGATAAGTGAGCGGAGCCCAATAAATGAATATTAATGACGTCGTGCTAATTAACGGGCTTAAAGAAAATTTGTCCAAAAATCTACACATTTTATCTCATTTTCGAAATAAAGAAAAAGAACAAACCATTCTTATTTTTTACTCGAGTAAGATACTTTCATCAAGACAATCATTTACAACAAAGAAAAGAATAATCTTTAATGCTGTAGACCAAGTTTAGATTAGTAAGTGTACATCAAGAGATAAATGGTGATTCTTCTCCTCAGGTTACAATTAAAACTTTGCTTTAAACTGTAATTTTATTTGGCTAGGCAGTTAGTTAATCATTTGATAATCTACCATTAATTCTCGATAATCCATCGAATTGCACCAATGAAATGTTATTTTCCACCTCCCTTTTTATATCCCACTTTTACCGCCAACTTGGTCAATGTATTCAAGATAAATAGATTTCGACTAAATAAAAGACAACAGTTTAAAGAGATAGATAACCTGCAGCACAATGATAGAAATTCTTTTTAGCAAACAAACAGTCTTTTATTTAGTTTCATCTTTTGATAGAACAGAAATGTCTGCCGTATGATACACCACTTATCTTTGTGCTGGATTTATACATTCTTATAAATCGAGTTGAATTCGATTTTCCTTTTTGCAATCTGCGAAATCTGATTTGTACGAACTAAACAGTTTTTTTGAAAAATATATTTCATGATTTTTAAAAAGGACCACCTGTCTTTGTGGTAACACTTTTTCCGAGCTAGTATTAGACAGGCATGGGGAAAAGGCAGTTTCTCTCCTTCATAATAATTACGTGGATGGTAGTTGCAGTGTTGTACGGTCAGCTAAGTGACGGACAATCACCTGGGCGGAATAACAGGCGGAGACGCCCCGTTAACGGCCGAAGACGGGTAAGTGCAATCGGTAACCCTCGGGGATTCCAAGGAATAGACTTCGGGAATAACAAAGGAGAAGACCTGAAAGCGCGTCGATTTGCAACGCCGGTTTTTTATCTGTCTAAGATTACGAATTTAATAAATTCGTTATTTTGTGAGCACAAATTTTATATTCTACTTTTAAATGACCCGTATTTTTGCGAAACTAATAACGCCGTTTAAAACTGACGTCACAATATATATACATTTTGACGTCGTTTTTCGCGGTTAAAAAATAGCTCTGCTATTCGCTCTGAGCTAATTTGCATATTTATTTCACTAGTGTAATAACGCCTGAAATATTAAAAATATTCAACGGGTTATTCTTTTTTATTCCCGCGACGTAGGTCATATTATAAAGATTAATACTTGGCATATCTTAACAAAACGTTGAGATATAGTGTGCTATATTATATTATTGCATAAAATGTATGTTTTCGAGTCGTTAAAGGCATATGTTAACAGACAAAACCTGGGCGTTAACGAGTGAAAAGGTAGACTAAACAGTAAATTCACGTACCGTTAACGTCCGGCTTTTTAATTGAAATATTCTCGGTCTGAGCCTATACACTGTTTCAGTTTTGTTGTCCAACATTATCATAGAGCATACCTAAATACGTTGCTGTAAATCCCGCGTTAAATTATGTGACGTCATAAATTTACCAAGCAACGTTGGTATAAACAAGATGGGCAGTGTAATGCGCGGCGGCATATAAGTAGGTTTGTTGCTGGTTTTATATAGTTTCTATGAAATGATTTTACTCTTATCTATCTTTTTATGTAATAGTAGCGTCATTTCACGCTTTTTCGGGCGTTAACATTTTCGGGCGTTAAACCATTTTTCGGGTCTCTGCAAATGTTAACGCCCTCAAAAACGAGAATTAACCCGATAATATGCCAAAACATCCTGCACAGACGATCAGAAAGCAATGAAGAAATATGCTTCTCTTCAAGCGTATTGGGCGAAGTACCATCAGAAGCCGAATTACCTAAAGAAATAATTGAACTGATTTCACTGATGTCCGAGTTACATTCAAGTTTACGAAAAAAGTTTCGATATTTCAAGTACTCAATCTGTGCACCTCTCAGGCACTTTAACGACCATTCTTGGATGTACGTTGATGGATTATTTTGAAAATTAATTGAGAGTCGGATTCAAAGGATAAAATTGTTAGAGCCTTGAATGTGTTGAGTGAAAACATTTGACAATGGCTTTTTAATGCAAATGTAGAGAAAGCGTCTTTTCATCACTTAATTCTTATTTAGCGATTAAAAATGATTAAAACCAAAAGGTTTGTCCTTATTTCTGATTGAAGTGCTAGTTTTTCTTCCGCTGTTTCCGAACACTTTTTTGTTCGTGTGTTTGTTTGTTTGTTTGTTTGTTTGTTTGTTTGTTAATTGTGTCGCCCCATGGGCGACACTAATTGCAGTATACATATTGTAAATTCGGAAATTACATCATATGGAAGGCAAAATTGAATCCGACAAGCGCTATTTCATAGTGCGCAACGACTGTTTATATGGTCGAAAGGTCGAGTGTTCAAGCATTACCACAAAATATGTTTTGAAGTTCATCCAAGCGCAAAACAAACTTTAAAGTTTGTGAAATTAACTTTACAAAGTACGTTTGTTTCGTCATTCAAGGCAAAATAGGATATAATGCGCCCCCCCCCCTTTTTTTTTTTTTTTTTTTTTTTAATATGTTACATGTCTGTTCGATCTTCATAGTTCGCTTCTTATTCTAAGATTATATTATATAATATAATTGTTCTATGTTTGACTGAATCTTTTCAATACTACCGATAACTTATTTAGTAGATTAAGTTACTCAAGCGTAATCGTGATTTTGTGGTGTGTAATTATACAAAGCGGTTAGTCTAACCCTCCCCACACACACACACACACAAACACACACACACACCAAATCCACGGGTCCCGCAGACGCCGATTTCCAAAATAATCGTTGTATAAACCCCTGGCTAAACGTTCCAAAGTTGTTTCATGAGCAAAGGACGGTTTTCCGAATAATGAATTTATTTTCTCGGGATTCTGATCCATACGTTGGTGTTTTCAAAACTGAGCTCTGACGTAGACGCCGGGACCTGACCATTGGTATATCTGGTATATATATAATACATACTTAGTGTATTATATGAAAAAAAATATCTAACGAGGTTGGGAGAATTGATCATTGTCGAGGCTCTGCCGAGACAATTATTAATTCTCACAACCGAGTTTGATATTTTTTTCATACAATACACTAAGAATGTATTATATTTATCTTATAACCTATATTCGTCTTGTTTTCGTCGGTGTTTCTATCTGAAATGCAAGTTTCTAAAAATAACCACATTATATCATGTTCTAAAAATAACTATGTGATATCATAAAAAATATCATACGGGATGTTATCATACGGATACTTGTATAGTTATAAGATAAATTTAAAAAGCATCTAATAGGATTCGAACATCATCCTTTGACTTCAATTTTTAAGTACATGTACGTGTAAACATTACGATTATGGCAAGCAATAATTTTTGTTTGAAAGGTAAATTGTAACCTGATTTATCTTTTTCGGAAAATGACACAGGAAACTTAAACCGTTAAGGTAGATTTTTCGGCAATTTCATTCTAAGAATCGGCGCATATTCAAACAATGATTTGATATGTTAAAAATAATAAACACAAAATAACATTTTCAAAATGATACAGTAAAACATAGTTATGTATAACTGCATCATTTGTGCGAAACTTTTACATATACTCAGAACAAGAAGTTAAGCGCCACCAGTTTTTAGACAGAAGATTTTTAAAGACAGGGAGCCTGCATTAATTCAAAATAACAGAGATGTAAATATTGAGTTCCAATGTTGAAAATGGTATGTTGACTTACAAATTCACAAAAATACATGGGTGGTGATAAATTATTGACGTTGTACCTTGAAATGTAAATGACATATTTTCACCTTTTTTTTAAAACATGAAAAGATATTGTCAAAGCCGACTTACGGTGTTGTCTATGACACGAAACTTGGTTTTAGAAGTCAGATAACACAAATGCGATTAATTCCAGTCACATCTTAGTCAGTAGCGTGTGTAAGATCCGTGAGCATTGATCACTGCGCGCACCCTACTCGGCATGCCACGAACCAGCCTCTGGGTGATGTATCGAGGAATTTGCTGCCACTCCTGGTGCAGTGCTGCTTCTAACTCAACCACATTTTGTACAGGATGCTCTCTCCGACGTATACGGCGCCCTAAAATGTCCCACAGGTGCTCGATGGGGTTAAGATCGGGACTACAAGCCTGCCATGGAAAGGTGGTGATGGCTTCACGTTGCATAACGTCCGCTACGACTCTTACTCTGTGGGGTCTGGCGTTATGATCCATGTACACTGGTCTTGTTCGAAGAGGGTGATTGTCAAAATGTGGAATTACCACAGGAAAAAGGATTTTTTTCGCGATATTTATTTATAGTCAATGTTCCTGGAACTGTCACTAGGTCCAGTTTACAGCCGTAGGAGACACAATCCCATATCATAACGGAGCCACCGCCACCCTTATAGGTTGGTTGGACGTACTTTGGCGCAAATCGGGTGTTAGGTTGTCTCCAAACACGAATTCGGCCATCGGTGACATGCAACAACATCCTGCACTCATCTGACCAATGGATCCGACGCCATGATGCCAAATTCCAACGTGCCCTTGCTCTACACCATATGAGACGTTCATTGATGTGTCTCTGTTGTAACTTTGAACGTCTGAGGGGTCTTCGTGCCTTATACCCAGCCATCCTAAGTCGATTTCGCACTGTTGAAATAGAGACCCGTCTGTGTGTATTCCAGTTGTCCCTTAGTACAGGCGCACTAGTGAAGGGCAGACGTCTGACCGACGCAAAAGTGCTCTATCCTATCGAATAGACGTTACTCTAGGGCGTCCAGATCTGACACGGTCCTGAACGTCGTTTGTCTGTGCGTGTTTTTGTACCAAACGTGTTATGACACTGTGGTGATACCCCAGCTGTCTGGCAATAGCTCTACAAGACATTCCAGAATCTCGCAAACCAATTATTCGCCATCTTTCATTTGTAGACAATCTACACCTTGCCATGACTGAGTTTCAAATCGAAATGTAAATAATTGCACGAGCTACACGGCGTAAGTATCTCTGACAGAAAAGCTGATTTTCCACTTTGCACGAGCCCTGGCTTTCAATCATTGCACGAGACTTGCTGAATATGCTTGTGCATCCGAAACGTTTTCAATCAATAGCTACAATGTTGTTCTAACCGTTTGACAACATAGATACGTTATTAAAGTTTTCGATAGAAATTTTATTAAATGAAATCTTAGTGACGCTTAACTTTATGTTCTGAGTATATCTTAAATATATGGACTATATATTGGGGCCGAGTTGACCGGACCGACCAATTCGAAAGGTCGAACTGTCTGGTGACCAGAGGTGCATTCGTAAGAGCGAGACTTGTACATATTATTTAGATTTTTAAGATAAAGCGTCCGGTAGAGCGATATTTTTAAGCTGCCAAATAAGAATCTTAAGAAATCTCAATGAGGAAACGAAGATGGTTTTGCATTGGCTTTAACCGAGTAGTCATGACGACGTCGAATGTTTTCATTCAAATTATCCAAGATCGCCCATTATGACGTCTTAAACTTCTCATTTAGCAATCTTGATCAAATTTCAATCTTGCTCAATCGAATACACCCCAGAACTTATCGCCGCTGCATCACGAGTGCAAGTAAAAATGACGCAGATTCAAAAGAGCGCGATATTTTTGGATAAAAAAACTTTTTATACTCCTCCATATATTTGGCTTCAAGCTTTTAAGCGGGACGTGTTTACTTTGCAGCAGTTCTATTTTTTCGTAATTCAAAATGGCAAACATTAATTTTAGCTTTGCTTTTAAACACCGAAAAAAACACCTTGTCTTGAAGTCTAGAAACATGATTTTATTGTTGTTGTTTTTTTACTAATTGAAATGAAGGGATAATGTTCAATTCCTACTATATACGTTTAAATATACCCGACATACCCAACGTAATGGACTCAACGCATTAACCTCGTGGCTCAGTTTTGAAAATACACCTATAACGCAGGATACACCCATATAAGCGACACGCCAAAAGAACGGCAGTTGTTATGGGGAATGGTGCAAGGATACACGAAGAAAGTTCTGCTGAGATCCGCTATGTTTCTTTAATGTGCTCGATATGAAACACTGCCACACGTGGCATCGATTTAAAGTTTCACCCGAAACACAATTAATTTGTTAGTAGGCCATTCCGGGGATCGAACCCAATACACCGGCCTTCAATTATTTTGAAGTCAGGTGTTATGATGACTGAGGTAATCGTGTTGACCACTGACTTGTTACAAACACAGCCGCCTTACCTATAGCCGAGATCTGTAGAGGTTTACTAAAATAGCCGAGGGCATTCCAAATATTAAATTTCTGTGATTCACTATCTTCAGGCGCAGGGTATGAATCCCGACATTCATCGGGCATATCTGCAAGCACTAAACCAGCCAATAACAACACCCTCGACCACTCCATCCCTGTTAGTGTACGGTAGGATACCCCGCCTCCCCGAACCCCATGAGACGGAATGTCACATTGATATCAGAGTAGTAAGTATATATATACCCCGCCTCCCCGAACCCCATTAGACGGAATGTCACATTGATATCAGAGTAGTAAGTATATACCCCGTCTACTCGAACCCCGTGAGACGGAATGTTACATTGATATCAGAGTCGTAAGTATATATATACCCCGTCTACCTGAACCCCATGAGACGGAATGTTGAATCGATATCAGAGTCGTAAGTATATATATACCCCGTCTACCCGAGCCCCATGAGACGGAATGTTGAATCGATATCAGAGTCGTAAGTATATATATACCCCGCCTTCCCGAACCCCATGAGACGGAATGTCATATTGATATCATAGTCGTAAGTATGTACCTCGTCTACCCGAACCCTATGAGACAGACTGTTACATTGATATCAGAGGCGTAAGTATACACCCCGTCTACCCGAACCCCGTGGGACGGAATGTTACATTGATATCAGAGTCGTAAGTATATACCCCGTCTACCCGAACCCCATGAGACGAAATGTTACATTGATATCAGAGTCGTAAGTATATACCCCGTCTACCCGAACCCCGTGAGACGGAATGTTACATTGATATCAGAGTCGTAAGTAAATACCCCGTCTACCCGAACCCCGTGAGACGGAATGTTACATTGATATCAGAGTCGTAAGTAAATACCCCGTCTACCCGAACCTGTGGAGACGGAATGTCACATTGGTATCAGAATCGTTAGAATATACCCCGTCTACCCGAGCCCCATGAGACGGAATGTTGAATCGATATCAGAGTCGTAAGTATAAACCCCGTCTACCCGAACCCCATGAGACGGAATGTTACATTGTATCATAGTCGTAAGTATAAACCCCGTCTACCCGAACCCCATGAGACGGAATGTTACATTAATAACAGAATCGTACGCATATACCCCGTTTCCCCGAGCCCCATGAGACGGATTGTTACATTGATATCAGAGTCGTAAGTAAATACCCCGTCTACCCGAACCCCATGAGACGGAATGTTACATTGATATCAGAGGCGTAAGTATATACCCCGTCTACCCGAACCCCATGAGACGGAATGTTACATCTATATCAGAGTCGTAAGTACGTTTCATGTACATTTAGTTCTTAATGACTTGAGCCTGTGCGTGACATTTTCAACAATTTGAAATGTTAGTCAGGTACAAACATTGAGCAGCATAGACAGCCACATACTGTAAATATAAAGTTACCTGATTGTCTACAGATACTTTGAGACCTTATCTACCTACTTAGCGCATAGTAAAGACTCTTGTTAGACTGTTCGAATGCACAGGCTGGTCAGAGTCTTTGCCTTGTACACAAAATTTTGAAAATGTCACACGCAGGCTCATTTAATATTAGTTAGTTCTATTAGGATTTGTGAATTCTAATTGGCTATTTAGTTTAGTTTGAATAAGTAAATGATTAAGTCCGCTCAGTTTTTGGAAACTATCGCGCGAAGTATAGTCCAATAAAAAATGTTCTTTAGTTATTCAACCTTGTCAGCATTGGCTCGAACTCTTTGAGTACCTTACTTTTTGTCTTGCTTTTTTGACAGTCAGGTGCTTTTTTGCTACATTTCCTTCGTTTTCTTTTCGATTTTACTTTTCATAATGTGATCCATAGGACAGAACAATAAATCGTGAAATCCAAACATTATTAAATTTTATTGTAAGCAATAAGGAATGAAGCGTGAGGGTTGTAGACTCAAGTCAGATTGCATTATTGCTAAGTTAGGCCCGAATATGTAATATGCTTTCAAAATTTATTAAGACTATAAATCCTTTAAAACATGAAATTATTTTTAATTATGTACTCTTTATTTGATTTGTTTTAATTGTTCACTTCACAATTAGGGTGGTAAATACACGATGGCAATAATTAGACCCTTACCTCAGATACAGTGAGTAACTTCGTGAAATTGTCAATCATCTCAATCATAATCATTCTAAATCGCTGACTCAGTGGTCTATTAATTCATTCAAAACATTCACTAAACCATTTAAAAGCGCCCCAAAATGACTAAAACATGTAAAATCAACAACTACATTCGAAACAAATATAGGTGGAAAAATATCGCAATTTCACTGAAATAATTGAAATTGTAGCGTCTGATAGGTTCTTGAAAAAAATAAGAAGCTAATAATAGAATACATATACATACATAATTAAAGGGAGGAAATAAATATCGCTAAGTATTCTGGGGTATATATATATTAATTTTTACCTTACAATGAAATGTTAGAAAAATTCTTCTGATAATTAAAATTTGTTCATTTGAAAACGTGTCTGTGCTAAAAATCGAAAGTTTTAGCAATCTATAGAAGGTTAACAGGGGTTTAAACTTAGTACAGACTATAATTGCGGTAAGCAAAGACGAAAAAGGTATTTTCCAAATTTCAATCAATTTGATTGAATTTTGCTGTAAAAAGGCTCTCAGATTTATGACAAAACCTTTTATGTGCTTTCATAATGATTTTTAAGTCTGCCCACCCAAAGTTGTTTGCTATCTTTTCAAAATCGTGGTTGGCTTTACCAGGCAGGCAAATATTGCAGTCCGTAAAATTTTCAAGACATCTGCAAACATATTTAAGTGTCCGACTTTGAAAGACAGTCCAATGCCTCTGAAATCGTAGTCTAGATGTACTCTTTGTTAACCCCCTTTCTTCTTCGAACAGGTATTTAGTACGCTTATGAAATCGAACACTAGGAAACAATTCAAGAGGAGTGCATACGCATCTATGATGTCAAAAGTTTATCAGGAGTAAATCATTTTTGATAAACCTTTTTGAATGATTTGTAAAACTGTTTTTCATTGCACTTTTTTACCCAATCTTACCGTCACTGACCTTTTACCCACATTCGGAACACCACTCGGCCAATCTCACGACCAACCTCGGATGTACACAGACGGACTATTTTTAAAAAAATACGGGAAAATCTTGGAAAAATTAAATGACGTCAGTTTAAATGGCGTAATCCCTCGAAACTGTGAGTGAAAACATTCGACGTCGTCAACGCTACTCGTTTAAGCCACTGACGTGAAGCCATCGAATCCTAATACAAATATCTTTAGATTCTTAAATAACGGCTGAAAAAATCTTATTTTTTGAGAATGATTCATCATTCTCAAAAATTAAGATTTTTCAGCCGTTATTTACTGTAAAAGATATAAATCTACAGTGTTAGTTTTTCTTGCTCTGTTTCCGCCTAACAAAACGCACGATTTTGTTACATACCCACCCGCCTTACATACATCCGAGGTCTGTTGCAGTTTACGGAAATGGCCGAGTGATGTTCCGAATGCTTTTATCCAAAGGTCATGACCAACACAAGTGCGGATACGGAAACTCTTTTTAAGGGAAGTCCATAGTCATACACGTCTAGCAATAGTGTTATTTCAAGATTTAGATCCTCCAGAAATCAGAAATGGGACAGACTGATTCAATTTAAATCTTTGGTAAAATCGCAACTGTTTGAAACTTGCACAGCTGTATTTTTCCTGAACCCCGATTTTGGATGCCCGTCGTCAGGTCGTCATAATGGCTTTATGTTTACGGTTTCTGGATTGTTTAAAAGAAAGTTTTAATCTAATGAAATTTGGCAAGACATTTAGGGAAACGAAGGGTCAACGTTGAATACCAGTGGAAAGCAACTTGAAGAGATGGGACTGTCTACCAAAGTACACAGACTTTCAATCATTTTACCACAACTTGAACATGCAATATACTGCAAAAAGGCCTTTTGGCTCAAGTAAACCACTGTGCTTCGGCTTTAGCAGGTAACACTAGATCGGTCAGTTCAAATCCCATTTTGATAGCATCGGAAGGCTTATTAAACGTCTGAAAAGCAACCTTTGATATTAATTCCAATAGTATAGCATACACAAGCCATTGTAAAGTATAATCGCGTCAGATTCGCTGATTTTACCCAAAAGCTTAATTTGTCTCCCAATCCGAGTAATCCCGTATTATTGCCCCTACAGTTTTAAAACTGCTCTTTCCCAGTTTTTCATAAAAAAATACAAAAATTGTTCTTAGATTCGGAAATGTGTGTAATTTCAAACGATTAAGAATGGTCCAAGGTCATTGGCACTAAAATCAACATATCCCCATAATTTTGTAGATTATTTGTTCGAAATGTCAAGATCAGTAAGGGATCCAGCCTATGTATTTCCAGTCTATGAATTATAAAATCAACACTTTCCTTGAATTATCTTTCATATTTGCTTGTATTGATATGAAATTTCCAGCTATCAAATACTTTAACCTTAATCTTTGATTGAATTAGGCAATAATGAGGAATGCACACGTGTAAATAGTTTGCTCGAAATTAAAGTGTAATTTTTATGGCGTAAGTAGTCGCTTTATTTTTTCAGAATGACTTTCGCTAAATTCAGGTATATCAGTCTTTCTTTCCATGCAAAACCAGATTGAATCTTATTATCTTAAAAACTTTAACATGATGAGGTCATTACTTCCGATTGATTTAACAAAAAATTAAAAAAAGTCACATTTTCCTAATCTGTGCAAGAGTAGCTTTAATGCCTTGTTCCGCTTTGATGACTTGTCAATCCACTGGTCTTTTGGCACACAATTAGACTCAAATGAATATATTTTAGGAATCGAAACAAAAACTCTGATATTTTATTTCTTGGTAAAAAGTACACATTATATTATAAGTGGTCTTTGTAAAATTTTTAGTAGTATACGTATAAACGTCCGGATCAACAGCACTTTGAGGGGTCATTTCAAAGAGCATATAATAGGTTATTTATTCCACAGTCCATCTCTGTAGCTTTTCCCCCTCATACATACAAAAGTGTAAAATTTACAACTGCAATTTAGTAAACTACAGTAAATATTATGCTGTTGAGCTAAATGAATCAACTGTTCAAGTCATTATGGAATGAACTGCAAATAAAGCGTGACTAAATATTAAGAGAAAATCAGAAGATCAATTATTCCAAGCAATTTTTTAAACAATCTGTTTAAAAATATTTATAATATGACCTACGTCGCGGGAGTGAAATAACCCCGTTTTTTATATTACACTGGTGTTATTACACTAGTTGAATAACTATGCAAATGAGCTCAAAGCGAATAGCAACGCTATTTTGTAACAGCAAAAGATGAAGTCATAGTGTATATATTGTGGTGTCATTTTTGAACGGCGATATAAGTTTGGCGGAAAATTGAAATGTTGAATTTCAAGAATTTTGACGATTTTTTCGCAAAAATTTGGGTCATATTATAAATGGAATATAAAATTTGTGCTCATAAAATACAGAATTAATTAAACTCGTCATCTAAAACCGATAAAAACTCGGCGAAGCCTCGTTCTTATCTGTCTTTAGATGACTCGTTTAATAAATTCGGTATTCCATGACCACTCATTCTCTATATTTTAGTCGGGATAAAGACGAGGTTTTGCAAATTTGATTAGTTGCCATCTAGTCAGAACCGCTCTAATTGTGTGGCGCCCCGCATGATTTGAGCCTGTGCATGACATTTTCGACAATTTTGAAATGTGCATAAAGCAAAGACGCTGGCCAGCCTGTGCCTTTGCAAATCCTGACCATCTGTCTTCACTGTGCACTTTATAGATTGATAAGGTCCTAAAGTATCTGAAGAAAGTCAGGCAATTCTCTTGTTACACTTCAAATTGTTGGAAATGTCACGCACAAGCTCATTTGGAAATTTCATCGTTTTTTTCATTAAAAAGTCATCGAGTAATCTATTTCTTTGATGCAAAAAGTGACAACCATTCTGATTGGCATAAAGAATTAATGAAAATGAATGATAAAAAAGATTAACCTACAGAATAGAAGAATCAAAGTACTGAAAGTACTGATAAGTTGGAATGCGATCGAGAGACGGTGACCTCAAGCTACTAGCGAAGCTGACGCCTCCCGCCCACCACAGGTGAACACAAAATACGTCTCGTCTTTTGGCTTAAACCCCTTTTGGCTTAAGCCCCTGAATCGCTATACAGGCATGAATCTGATGAAAGAAAAATGATAACAAAAGGGCTAGAATGGCCCTAAACCGTTCACCTGAAATCGATTTGTCCAGTGGATCTTATCCAAGAAACTTTCAAAGATTCATTCAAATTTGCCTAATTGTTAAAGAGGAGACATTATTCGACTTATGAGCAGTCATAATAAAACCTGCCAACCCATTCATTACAGAGGAGACTCAAAATTAGCCCTACCCTGCCACGCCGATATTTATGGGCTAATGAAAATTTTGCCAACAATATTTGAAGAAGGTCATCAAAGGAACATTCTTGTAAAGTTTCATTGAAATTTGCCCAGTGGTTCAGGAGGAGATGTTGTTCAAAGATTTGGGGCTCAAAATAAGCCCCGCCCTGCCATAATCATATTTATTGGCCAATAAGAATATAGCGACAATTTTTAAGAGGGTCACCCAGGGAACATTCGGGCAAAATTTCATTGAAATTGGCCCAGCGGTTTAGGCGAAGAATACGCGCCGGACTTCTAATCCAGGGGTCTTTATTCGCACGGGTTCAATCCCCGGCCGCGGCACTTATCCTTTCCGACATTTGTCTTCCACCAATGGGTAGATAATCGTTAACCTATGTGGAATAGCAACTGGAGGCTAGGAAAGGGATGTGGTGGTAGTACTGGTGTGAGAAATACCAGGAATCCATCGTTAGGTGCTCCAGTCGTCGCGATATAACTGAAATAATGTTGAAAGCGACGTAAAACCCCAATTCAAATCAAATTAGGCGAAGAATAAGTTTTAAGAAAATGTTGACGACGGACGACGGAGTCGGGGTGATCCTAAAAGCTTCCCTTGAGCACGTTGTGCTCAGGTGAGCTAAAAAAGAAGAAAATGATACGGACCATACAGCCGACTGATGGACGCACAGGCGAACACTTATACACTCAAAACAGTTTTTATATTATTTTTCAAATGAATTCTGTTCCATTTGAGTCATCAATTACATTTTTTATTAGAAGTGTCGCACAGTGGACCTCAACAATTGATTTGTCCATGATGAAAAGCTATTTTCGCAGGGAAGTCTTTCACTTCATGAGTTGAAATTTTTGGACGAAGTTCAATTGTGATTTCGACCTTTGTGACTCCAAAATTGGGCACTTTCTCGGGTCATTGACAACATTTGTGTCAATTTTTATGATTTGGGTCAAAATGGTTGTTCAGTTAGAGTGGAAACTGTTAACTGTTAAAATTTACTGATGACCGTGGCATGTATGACCACGAAACAATAGGGCATTTCTCTGGGTCATGGGCAAAATTTGTGTAAAGTTTCGTTATTGTAGGTCAATTGCTTCTCCATTTATCTAGCGGAAAGCAAAAGGTCAATGGACTGAGAGACAGACATGATGAAATCAATATATGCTCCTCTACTTCTGAGTTGGGGGTACAGATAATAACATCGTGAAATTGAAAAGGTGAGCGATTTTGGAATGATTTAGGCATGATGTTGAATGAGTGAGCAGAGTGAGTTTTGAGTGAAATTAAAGGGAGGGAATCCAATGTCGCTTATTTTGTTCATGATGAACAAAAATAGCGATATATAAAACCTATATAAAATATGCATAAACGTTCAATCAATAGCTTTCTATTTCGTCAAGAACCAATCAGACGCTTTAAATTTCAGTTATGTCAGTGAAATCGCGATTTGGTTTTTTGCTAAATTCATTTTGAATGTACATGTTGATCTTATTTTTTTTCAAATAACTGTGAGCGTTTTTGAATGGTTTGAGTGAGTGTTTGGAATGAATGAATGGAGCGCTGATTGAGCGATTAAGATTTTTTTTTTATTGAGATGAATGTCAATTTCACGGTGTAACTAACTGTATGATGGTGCTCTTAAACGTGTTGATGTGTAAGAATGAGAAGAAAACAAGTTGAACTAGTTGGTTTGCTTCAAATGGCAAATTGTCTCGGTGATGGAATGCAATTGGGCAAAGATATTAAAGATTCGGTGGCAAGGGTTTCATTTGATGAGTATTAGGTTTTTACAATGACACATTCATGTAGATAGTCAAAAGTTAAATGTTTATTAAGGTCGTTCAGAAAGAGAAACTATACCTTTAAAAGAAGCTATAACATAATTCTACGAAAAACATGTCGCGACCTTACCAAATAAGCAGATCACGTGATTGGTCTGTGCTATTGCCACAATACTGAGAAAACAGATCGCGACATTACCAAATAAGCAAATCACGTGATTGGCTAGTGCTATTGTCAATTGCTAACCTTATCGGACTTGACTTATCACATGATTTCCAAATATAGTAATGCAAACATGTGGTATTAATATATTCGTACGCAACTTTCAATAAATACCGTTTAAAACATAAAATTAGCGTGTTAATAATATACATGAAGTGATAGTTGTGTAATTGTACAGCATCATTACTTTTTGATGAAATAAACTGTATGTCTTTGTCAAGTTGAGGTATACAAAATAGGCCGAAGTGTAATCACATCCTGTTCACGTGATATGTGTTCTCAAAAAACCCGAAATGAAATTATCTTGTGTTCATTTTGCGGTTTTGTTAAATCTAAGTTGGAATTGCTCCGCATTCCAACTTAAAAAGTATTCTTTTCATTAGTAGAATATTTCTTTTTCTCCAGAGCCAACGAAAGCGGGGGTTTTGCATTCAAGCTGGAGGCGTTAGGACGAGGCCGTATATGTGTCAAAGTGGAATGTTTCTGCGCGAGGACCCGACGTGTCAACAAGTCATGGAAAACCGAAACAACCCGCAACAGACCACACAGCAGCCTCTTGTGGACGGATAGAGTGTCCTTATACGACAGTTGCTACACTTGCGATGTTTTCATAATCCGATTTTGCTATTAAAGGTTATATAAAAATATGGTGTCCGTGCTTGTTAGATAGATCGTCGGCTTCTTGACTAAAATATCACTAGTTTTATTCCCCGGCTCACGCGTTCGGCTCTAGCACTGGTTTAATAAAAGGAAGCTGAATCGAGAGGGAAGTTTCTCAGGTGTACGAACTTGTTTTCTAATTGATGTCAATTTAAAAAAAAAGTTTTAAACTGTAATATAAGACATGCGACATGGTCTGATTATGAAACAGTTGCTTGTGCGTTGAAACAGTAGTCTGGGCAACTATTTTTTCGTGAACCAGACTCGTTTTTTAAAAGGAGTTTTTTACACAGCTGTGTGTTTAAAACTTCTTGGTCGGAATTTCGGACTTGGCGTGTGCGTGTATTTCCGATATTTTACGTCGCTACCGTAACACATGCGCCCTTATGGGCAACGCCCCCAGAACACGGTTAGTTGTTACGGGGGATAGTGCAAGTATACCTGACAAGACAAGCTGAGATCCGCTATGGTTCTTTAACGTGCTCGGTGTAAAGCACCGTGTCACGTGACAACGGTTTAACGTCTCATCTAAAAGACAATTAGTATTCGTTAACCCCCCCCCCCCCCCCCCCCCCAAAAAAAAAAAAGGAAAACCCTAGAAGCTTAACAATCGACGTCCGCTATTTGAACGTTACATTTTAGTGCCGCATTACCGTGCGCGACGTCTTAGTGAACAGCCCGAGAATCGAACCCACGCGGACGAACTTCAATGGTTTTGAAGTCCGGTGCTCTACCAACTGAGCTTTAATTGGTGGATTGCTGCTGTTATTAAACTTTCTATTGTCAAAACAAAGCACGTATTTTGCAATGTGATGGATGTTGACCTCCGTCATATATTTTGTCATTTTGATTCAATCATCTTTGTGGATAGGCGGCCTTTACGGCATAACAACAGCTTGAATAAACTGTAATTACGATGTTAAGCTCGCATATATTCGATTTATGTTTTGCTTCATGTACAAGTATATATTTTCGAGACAAATGGAGTTTTAAATCCCGTATGAGGAAGGTTAACGGTCGAAATCAGCGACCCGCTTATTCTTTGCACATTCAAGAAAAAAATGAATAAATTCTTAAAGACTTCAGCCAATCTGCTGCAAGACATACATATCAAGGATAATCATACAAGATCCTATAACAAGTGTCTTCCAGATGAATAACTATTCGGAGGACCACCAACGCCTCGTAAATACAAATTTCAATAAAGCGAATCGAACAAGTATGGAATTGTGTTATTTAGGTTATAAATCTAGTTTGAAAGTGCTTTATATAATCATATATTTCTTCTTTTGGAAAAAGGAAATTCAAGATAACTTCATAGTATCAAAGTCAAAAATGTGTCAATCAATGTTATACTGCAACAAAATGGTTGATAATAGATTTGAGTTTCATTTTTTCTTAGCAGAGATTTGGAGGCGGTCAAAACGACGTAGCTACCGCTTAATCAAAAATAGTTCTTTACCAAAAATGTTTATATTTAGTTTCAAATATTGTTAAAATCTAGCTTTATCCTTTCGCGACTTCGTTATCTTTACACTTGCCGAAAATTGAAGTGTTTGAAGATTCGATCGAAATGTTTAAGAAATTAAAAAGAATTTATTGTACAGGGAAAAATGTCTCGGGAAAAGAAACAAGGATCTATAAAAGAATGTTTAGGATTTAAAAAAAAGAGCTTGACATTTTTAGGGGTCAAAACTCTGTATTAAGATTCAAATATAAGTCCAGGTTTTATAGAACTTGTATGCAAATTTGATAAAAGGGAGGTTATAAATATCGCTAATTTTGTTCATACTGAACGAAAGTAGCATTATTGGATTGCCTCCTTTAATTTCACTCAAAACCAACTCATCGCAATTATTCAATTACATTATCAAATAATTACAAAATTATTCACCTTGTCAATTTCACGAAATTGATAACTATACTATATCGAGATTTTCAGACCCAGAGTTCTATGGGCGAGCCCTACGGTGGAACACTAGGCCTATAGTATGAGGATGACGATACAGAGGTTCGTATTTTTAGAGCGTGATAAAAATAAGATTAATTATTTTATTCCTGGAAATGAAATCTTGGGAATTCCCTTTGTAATAAATATTGATTTCGTCACCAGTAACGATAACAATTCTTAGTTTCACTGAAGGAACTTTTTTTTCAAAAAGCTTGGCCCCTGCTCAGACTGATAAGCCAATACATTGAAACCCAACCACAGATTCAGGATATCTGCCCAGGAGGTTCAAAATTAGAAATTAGGGGTTGGTTTTCTCATTTTAATGCTATTTTTTATTGAAATCCATGCGAAAAAGCTAGGGAATAGGCTACATACGGGGTTGATTGACAGCCCCTCCCTTCTGGATCCGCTACTGAAGGTTCTGAATAACATATTATCGCAAAAATGTGTAAATCAAAATAAACTAGGAAAACAGAAACCCATGAACAAAAATATGGACCAGGAAACCATCCTGCAATGGTATTTAAACAAATACTTTCATAAGCTAACTCTTTCTGTTTTCTGTTTCCTTGGGGCGTCTTACGAGGGCTCGAAATCCGATGACATTGCAGTTAAAGCGATAAAAACTCATTCCAGCCTAAGCTGATCTAAAAAAAATCAAAGCACTGAAAGTACTGATGGTGAACGAACCTGGTGGCATTCTAGAGTGATATATTGAATTCAATTAGAAAAGAGAAATTATGAATGTAAAAAAGGAGGGAGGAATTGTCTCGACAAAATTTCCGTTATTCGGAAATTTCACTGCAAATTCAAAGAAAGGGAGAGAGAAGAAAAATCTTGTTAGAAAAATATTTGTTAGAATATGAGTTATTACTCTGTGAAAATTTCGTTTACACATTTGAAATGGGTACATTTATTAATTAAACATAAATGGAGAAAACGATTTAATCCTATCTCAAACTGTCTTCAACCTATATCCAATGGTGTTTGTTTTTACAAAAGTATTTGTTATCATGTTTAAGCTTATTTCAAGTAATTTTGTTGTATTTGTTTTAACTTTTTTTTATCTATCTTTGTTTTTTCTCAGAGGATGAAAAGGTCTTTGAGTACCAACCAAAGAAACACCTATGAATATCAGTCAGTCCTGAACTGTACTCATTGTTTAAAGTTATGATTTGTTAACTTATTAATAGTATTTTGAACCATAACCTGAGGGATTCATTTTTATCATATCTGAAGCCAAAACCACTTCCGTGGTTGACACTTTTGTCGTTATTCACTTTTATAACACTGCAGGATTTTTGCTGCTGATATTAGACTTTTCTGCTCTGAGCTAGTTTATGCTTAAACTGTAGTTAACCAATTCTTAACATATTTTGGGAAGGATGGGGCCAGTTTTCATTCATCGATTAAGATTTTTATGATTTCTGTAAAAAACGCAATGACTTTTCCAGAAAAAATTAACAACTAAACCCGCCTGTCGAATTGTAAACAAGTGCATGACGGATCTGGTCCCCCCTTGACCACGGCAATATCTACTCGTCAATTGGAGTGGTATCTAGGGTTGAATATTTAGCTACCATTTATTCAATTTTCAAATAAAATTTTGAATTGATATGGTTTTACAGATTGAAAAAATGCAAAGTAGAATGGCCCCAGTGAAATATCTTCCGTGCCTGTCGCATTTGGTATTCGGCAATATTCGCTTCTGAGACTGACGAATACGAAACGTTTTCGCTGGGAATAAGTTCACCGAATATTCGAGTGTATCCTTACAGCCCTACTTCAGTCAATGCAATTTTACAGAAAAATCTTATAAGCGCATAGCGCAGTTGGTAGCGCGCCGGACTGTCAAACTAGAGGTCCCGAGTTCGATCCCCGACGGCGGCACTCATTCTTTCGGACTATTTGCCTCTCACCAATGAGTCGGTAGTCGTAGACCGATGTGAGATAGCGGAGGCTAGGAAAGGATGTAATGGTAGTACTGGTGTGAGAAATACCAGGAATCCATTGTTAGGTGCTCCAGCCGCCGCGATATAACTGAAATAATGTTGAAAGCGGCGTAAAACCCTATTCAATCAATCAATCAATCAATCAATCAATCAATCAATCAATCAATCAATCAATCAATCAATCAATCAATCAATCAATCAATCAATCAACCAATCAATCAATCTTAATAGCTGCGTTCATCCCTATTCAAATAAAAGGTACAAGAAAGGTTGTACATGTAGAACACATGTCGAATCATTCTTAAAACCCGTCTCGAGACTGACTGTCGCTAGTTGAAAAGTTATGTAACACCGCGTTACCGTTTCTAATGACACAAGGTGTCTTGATGTGTCATTCGTCTGAACTCGGCCGATTCTGTAACCTATATTTAAATCGGAGACGTCGGAGATCGCCCGAGTATTGCCGAATGTAAGTTCAAGAGGACATGACCTAAATAAACACGTATTTCCGGCTAATTACTACAAGTTGCATCAGCGCAGGCTTGGGTCAAAAACATAGTATCTGTCTCTACGGTGTTTAGACACAAACTTTGTTTTTGCTTAAAACTCTCGACAAGCTTACGCCGATCAAAAATTCCCTTGATAAACATTGCAAGATCATTTTGTGTTTTTCAAGGCGAATTTTCATTATCTTCACTTGATAAAGAATAATAGTACCATGCCATTCAAGAAATAAAGATTGATTTTGCGAAGAAAAATATTGAAAGATACTAAATTGAATTTTAAGAGGCGCTACTTTATTTCAAATGTATTAACATCCAACAGGATTTTCCTGACATGGTATATAACACTGGTGAACGACGTTCGTTCACCAAAAATCTTATTGGAATGAGTGATCACATGGCGCATAATTCTTCCATAACGCCCATCTCAGAATCCAGTCGATTCCAAAGAATCCCGGTATTTCAATGATTACATGGTTGGCAAAGTTTTTATCTTTTATCTTTTATCTTTACAGTGTAAGATTCGCCCAAATTATTTTCGTTCCTCGTCTTAGAATTGTGTAACGCCCAAAGAATGGATTTTTTTAATTCACAGTAGCTTTATATTTTCTCGAATTTTGATACGCAATCAAGATGGCTACCAGAAATTATTAATATCAAAATGTCCATGGTATCCATACGCGAAATTCGAAAGGGTCGAGAACGTTAGAAAAAAGACCATTTACATTATTCAATTAGTATTAAAAGAGTTGTAGAGAATATAAATAAAAAAACAAAACAGAATAAAAAACTGGATATGTCTTATATGAAAATTATTCACTCGAATACGTTATTAGGCTGTTTAAAAACTCATCCTGCGGACTCTCGAATTCTCGTGAAATATTTTTCATATCAGACATAACCAGTTGATTTTCTCTATTCATACTTCATAAAAATATTTCTGTTTCCTTAAGTGGAAACATTAGACGTCGTCAATGCGAAACAATAATCGTTTCATCATCTGGACATCTTAAGATAAAACATTTGATATAAAAACGATACATTTTAATAATTTTAACTAGACTCCTAAGATTTTTTAGAAGCGCATTCAGAAGTACGACGTTGAAAATACGCCGGTGTTACTATAACGACGAGATCTTTAGTTTTCAATAATGGGAATACGACGTATGGAGTATACAAATCGTAAGTCGTAGGAGAACGACAAGAACAACATGCGACTTTACATAAATAAGTTTAAACTCACGCTTTCCGAAAAGGTTATCGCGATATCGTTAAATGACATTATGAAATTAACACTTATTCCGATTAAACTCATTTTAAATCCTTTAGCGCTCAATTCATTCATTCTAAACACTCATTCAATCCATTTAAAAACGCTCCAATATCTCTAACAAGATATAAACAACAACATTTAAAATAAAACAAAATGCAATTGCCTAAACAGTTGTAGACCAAAGGCAATTGTTTCATAATTCGATATTTTGTCGCATAGAATCGATAAAGCTTTCTCCGAACGGTCGTTTCCCGTATACTTGACCAAATAAAACATATCTTAAAAATAAAGAAATGCATCGAAAAGAAATTTATCAGCGTGTATTTGATGATTAAAAAATCCATGAATTCGCTGCCAAATTTGAATTTGTAAGCATCTTACTAGTTTGTGAAGACACAGGAAGCTTTTTGTAGAACATGTATGCATTTTTAAGGAGAGGTAATAAATATCGCTAATTTTATCATTCTAAACAAAATAAGCAATATTTGATTACCTCCTTTTAATTTCAATAAAAACTCACTTATTGCACTCATTCAATTTCATTCAAAAATCGTTCACCTCGTCAATTTCACGATGTTCTGTACTGCAGAATTACTTCACAAAAACCATACGGTTATACCAAGATTTCCGTCATCTTCAAACTTTTTTCGCACTATTCATGGCGTCATAACGTCTATATAATGAGGAATCACGTCTCAAATGACGCGGGTTAAAGAACTTGTCCTAAAGCTTCATATTTCGTTTTATTTTAGCAAATAAATATAGGACAACCATAATATATCATTTGCAATTGATAAATCTTTCACGTCGTGTACAACAGAAGTTATAGAACTAATTTTTAGGAGTTTGTTGTTTAATTGAAATATAAATAGATGCACTAAAACCCAAATACCCTCTACGACTATAGAAGATTATGCGTCTACAAGTCGTTCAGTGAAAACAAGTCAATAGATTATGTTGAATAGCGATACATGATAAACTAAGTAAATAATTCATTTGAATTATATCTTGCTTCTAATTCAAAAAGGCAATTACTAATCAAACATTAAATTATAAGCCGACTCAACCTCTGGACTGCATTCAAAATATCGCCTGCGTAAAATTATTTTCTTAATATACGCGATCCGGAAATATAACAAAGTATAATAAAAAGACTAGTTTTAAGTAATAACGATTTGTTTTCGAAGGATAAAAATGTTGAGGTGCCATTCGATCATGTACATCGTCTTAAGTAAGTTGTATTTAATCATTTGTTATCTTTTTATCCTCAAAAAACCCTCTCCATTTACTTGTACTTTACAATGGTAAATTGAAGCATCTTGGACAAACATTCTAGCAGGAGATAATTTCTGATAGAGAATAACATGTTAGTGTCTTTAAAATATCAATGTTATCTAGTCGAGTTTGGGTGAATTTTTTTCACGGCAATGCTTTTCCTAGTCTTGATTATTTCTCACCGCCTAAACAGATAGCTTTGGTATTTTAAGAAACTTACATGTTATTCTATGTACCATGCAACCTTTTTTGCGCCTAACTATAAAAATTAAACCCTTTATAATAATATATCCTTAAAAATTAAAAGAAAATCAGGTGAAAGTGTGAGCACATTGTTTCGAAAAAAAAGACTGCCTGATATCATGTTATGTTATCAGACAGGTGATTTGAGGTCAATACATTGCATGATAAAAAAAATATTCAAAATTGTTATTAGATCTAAATTAAGAACAAAAATGTACAGTTGTGTTCATTCAACAAAACCAAGTCTTATGAGAAAATTTATGTAATTCACAAAGGTTATTGCGTATAGATATTTTTTCAAGGCATGCACAATGGTAATGCACTCAGATAATATCAAAATTAAAGCAATTGCTTATTGTTAATAATGAAGAATAATTAAGTAGTTTTACTGCCCACACTTTTGCAGGGAACGGCCTTATTTAAAAAAATGCCATTCATGTCATGGAAATACTACCTTTTATAAAAGACCTACATGGCAGGTGTGAAATGACCCCGTTGAATATTGTTGATATTAGACGTGTGTTATTGCACAAGGGGAATAACTATGCAAATAAGCCAAGACCATATGGCAACTTTATATTTGTTTCGTGAAAATGACGTCATAATGCTTTTGGTGACGTCAATTCACAAACGGCGTTATATGTTTCGCGGAATTCATAAATTACTGGAATTTCCTCGATTTATGACAAAAATAAGGTTATTTATTTTACAAATATCTGTGCTTATGAAATACAGAATTTGTTACCCTCGTAATCTAAAACATATAAAAACTCAGCAAACCCTCGTACTTATCCGTTTATAGATGACTCGTTTAACAAATTCAATGGCCACTCATTCATTAACCCCTGCCATATGCATGTGTTGAAGAGCACTTAAGTTTCATCTTGCTCAAATTACCACAGGTTCCTTGATATTGCCGTGTAGATTATACTTATCAACGAATGCCCATGTGAACTCTGGAGTTACCAACATAAAACCATCTGCTTCACATCCTTCAAAGGCAACGCTTACTTCAACACCAACGATTGGCTTCGCATCGCTAATTTATTCAACTAGGTCACTTCAATCAAGTCAAAGCATACAGCCTAGTTTTTCTAGCCAAATAGTTCAAAGAACTTTGTCAAAAACAAGTAGCTTGGTGTTAAACAGTAATTCAATAACCCAACTACCATCAAAGACGTATATGCCAAATCCGTCTCCTTCAAGTCAAAATAGTTTCCAGTTGTCTTTGAAGTACAGTAGCCACACAAGTCCGTTGCCTTCCACTACAATCACAAGTTTGCATGGAGTTACAGTGTCGCCTGGATTTCAATCATCACCACCATCATATTTATTTGCTACACAATCGTCAAGTATCACTCCCACCTCAACATCTCGGACCACCCAACAGCCAGTGGTCATAACCAACAACACTGATTGTCTTATTACCAGAGGTTGTTGCACAAAGGCATTGAGTCAATTTCCCAGAACACTAGTGTTCGAAGAAAACCAAACACCAGGTAATATATTTATCTTAAAAAATGACCTTGAAAGAACCCCATTGAATATTTTTGTTTAAACAACACGGATGTTATAACACTACAGGTACGTGTGTAGTTGAATAACTTTGCAAATGAGCTAAAAACGGATAGCAGTGTTATATTTTCCGTTACAAGAATTACGTCAAAATGTTTTTGCTGACGCTATTTGGCAAACAGTGTCATATATTTCACGAAATAACTTGGATATGTTAATACCTGGACTTTCCTCGTTTTATCACAAAAAAAATCAGACCATATCATTTTTAGAATATCAAATTTGTGCTCGTTGAATACAGAATTTATTAAACTCGTCATCTTAAACAGATAAATTTCGGTGCAGCCTCGTTTTTATCTACTTATAGATGACTCGTTTTTAAACTTGGCATTAAATGACCTCTCATTTAATATCCTCAAATTCTTTATCGTTGATAACTAAACACAGCATAATAACTGATGGTAGATCGTTTCAAAATTTCAGTAAGCCTTAATATGCCTTCACTTTTTTATACATTTAGAATTGTGTTTTTCTCAGGACCTTTATACTAATTACTCTTAAGTAATTTTGTTTAGAAGACACAATTTCTTGCGCTTTGCTACGACAGTACGTCAGTTGAGATAAAGCCTTTGATGAAATAATTTCTTGTACTTAAATACATTTTTCCTAGTGTTTCAAGAAATTACCTTATATATTTTGCGGGAAAAGTATCAACAAATACCACTGAAAAGAGAAGCAATATAAACCGAAATAATATCATTTCAGAAAGCTACAATATCTAGAAGAAGTCTGTGCTTCTAGAAATACTAAACAGGAATTAGGATATTATTAGAGAATTAGAGATGAAGTTAACAGTTTCTGACCTGGTCAATCTGCATAGTCTGGCCTGGAACGATAGTTTCAGCCTTTTCGACATGGATACTTTCACATAAACACATACGATCTGGGAACTTCGTAATTTAAATATTTGGAAAAGAGATTGGTTTTAGAACGGCCAACCAGAGGTCGCGTTTCAAAAATTCTTTAACCGGAAGGCAGATTAATTATTCCAGATTTAGAATATAAAGCGCGAAAAATTTCGACCCCAGTCAGTCTGCGCAATCCGCGCAGACTGAAAAGTGTCGAACCTTTACGCCTTTCCCACATAGTCTATTTTAGCGAAACGAGTCACAGGTAACGTGTATAATTCTATTTACATTACAGGTACAGTTCTTGTACCGATATTTGGAGTCGAAGCCGTTACTTTCCACCTCTCTGTAGTGAATCCACCCGAACTGAAAGGTTTGATTGAGGAAAACTTCAATATATCACGGATTGGAAACCGATTCCTGTTTCAAATAGTGAAATTCATCGATTTGGAAGATCTGTATCTGAAGAGTGTAAGCTAGATTCCTTCTCTTTGATATTTTTTTGAGAATCAAGAAGTTGCTTGGTCGACTGTAATATGATGGGTTCAGATACATGTACCATAACGAATGACCCGATGTTCATGAATACGATCAGTTCTTAATTTGAACCTTTCCTTTGAACCTTTCGCGAATAGATATAAAGTCCATTTTGGACAATGTGTTCCTGTATTAAGATTGTTTACAATTACATATTAGTAATATGTAAATATAAGCTTATTATTCAGAAACCTTTGTACTAAACATACTACGATCATTTTTTTGGCGTAAGTCAAAATTTAAAGTTGCTTCTACAGTAGTAATTAAATATGGAATTCTGCCGTGCTTCAGCTCTTTGTGATAGTCGTTTAAAGACGATTCCAATTAGATATTGCAAGGCAGAATCTAACAAAAATGAAAATACCATGTACAATTTGTGATTTTGACTAACTATTTTCGTAAGAATTATAGTAACGGGCCCCTGAGGAACAAAATAAATTCATTTTACACGAATTTGCGTAAATGAAAAGAAAAACTTAATGTGGTTGTCTATATTTTTCGTAATTCAAAGCTCACGAATTCTCAGAAAGGGGGAAAATGTATTATATGAAATCTAAGTCTTAAATAAAGTACAATTCTTTTTTTTTTTTTTTTTTTTTTTTTTAGCTCGGATGGTTTCGTAGAAAATCCAAGGTATTTCTAAAGACTTGGCGTTGTCGTCCTAGTATTGCAGAAAACGTCGATATTTTGTGATTTCTCTAGTTCTTCTGGAGTATTCACTTTAAAATTGACACTCGTATTCACCATCAAATGAGCAACCTATACAATCAAGAGAGAAAACGCAGATGTATTTTTGCAAATTATGTCCCTTTTTAAACCTAGATTTTTTATCTACCACCCAGCACTCAATAGCCGAGCATAGGCAACCGTATGCGGTGCTCTTGCTTACAAATGTCGGTTTAAAGGAATCTTAAATTATTTTTTGTAAATCTTTTTCTAACCATTTTGCTTCATTTCAGAACAAATTAAAAGAACAAAATTATCAATGGTAATTTCAGTTCAATAAGTAGATATTTGAATTACCTCTTTTTAGGGTAAAAATGAGAGAGTCACAAACTTTCAGCTGCAAGTCCTCTGTATTGATGATATTCCAAAGAGTATCCCCGTACCTCCGTTGACCATCAACATGACGATTCTAGATGTCGACGATACAATGCCGGTGTTCCTAGATGTATTTGGTCATGACGAATGCGTTGTTCCAGTTTACACAGCTAACACAAGCGAATCGTTTTTGGTAACTTGTCATTTTAGACCACAAAGGAATTCTAGTTATCATACATAAAAATTTCGATTTCCTGGATTTAAGTTCTTACATGAGTTCCAATGAACAATTTCCGAAATTGCATAAAAATGTGTGCAATACATCTTACTCGAGCGACCGCTTCCATTAAGCGACCATTTTTATTAAACGATCGTTTTCAAAATTGCCTTTTATTCAAATTATCTTAAGAGGGAGATATTGCTGGTCAAAAAATCTGTACCTGGTCACACACCTTTTTTCTTGTCGCTTCATATTTCATGTTGGGAACTCAATTTTAGGTGTCTTGGTATACATAATCATTCATCGTCAACAAAGACTTAACCACAAAAGAATCTTGGGCCTGTTTAACTAAACATCTTACGATCATTTTTTGCCTAACACAAAAAATAAAGTTGCTTCTACTGTAGTAACTATAAATGGAATTCTGCCATGCATCATCTCTTTGGAAGACGATTCCAATGAGATATTGCAAGGCAGAATCTAACAATGAATGAAAGCACTAGGTAGGATTTGCTATTTTGACTAACGATTCTTTCGCAAGAAATTCTACTCGTGGAAACAATAAATTCATCTAGTTCATCTAGGCTCATACTTACAGAAAAAAATATATTTTGGCAAAAATCTTCGGAATAAATTATACAAAAATGCGTTACTCAGTGTTTAGATTGGAAGGTTTAAGCTTTGAATCAAATGTTCCTTATTTTTGTGTGTGAATATTGGTGTGGAAGAAAGCTTCAAGTGTTATTTACAAAACAGAGACATTTTTTGTTTGAATAATTCTCGCACTGGAATCATGATAAATATTTGCAACTGATTTGCGTTGTTCAGTAATAGCATCAAAACATTTATAGCTCTAAGCAAAAATGCATAGTAGACATAAATTGTTTTTCGACATTATCACACCAATACCATTGTAGCTAATCTCCGACACAACAGCACAATAACTCTGAAACTCTGAAAAAACTCTGTCCTTACAGACAGGCATTCATCGACGAACAACATCATCATCCACCGATTAGATTTAAAACAATTTGGTTTGGCCATCCATCTAAGGCTATATTCTTTATGTTCGAAATGAGTGAAATTATCACATTTTTTTTCTTATCTAGTGCTTAAATTGGTGATTGACACCAATTTGGAAAAAAAGTGTGTTTGTTCAAGGTTAAATAATAACTTTTTCTGTCAAATAATTCATGGATAAATAAAGTTATTTTACTGCGACGTTTCTTTTGCAGTTCAATTTAATTACGTGTCTTGCTTGCAGACTTGAATTCTTAATTCTTACAGGGTGAACTCCAAATAAGTCCCGCCCATATTCGAGCTGTAGATGGCGACCTTACACAAAATAACAATGTATCTTACAGTATAATGCACGGTAATGAAACAATTTTTCTTATTGAAATTCATTCCTAGTTTTTTGGGGGTTTTTTTTGTTTTTTTTTTACAGGAGCAATGATCTGCTCCCAAACTTAAGCCCAGCAAAGCAAACGATAGGTGGTTTTTCGTTTCTTTTGTTAAAGTTTGTAGCATTGTGATATTGACATTTACCTCGGTCAACACTGTTCTAAATCACAGACACATTGTTTGATATGGAAAAAACTTTGAAAATTGACTTCAGTTTGAGGCCGCATTATCATTTATAAAACGATCTATTTAGGCCATAATTGTTATTTTCTCATCGAGATTCGAAATCGGAAAAACAAAGGAATGGTTTGGTTTAATTGTGTTTTGGATTGTGCTGATTTTGTCCAGTTACAAAAGCACAAAAACAAAAGTTGTTTGTAAAGACCAAAACCAGCAATGTGTTTAAAAACTGAAATCATGTTCAGAAAACTAATAATTCTTATTAGTTGTATCACATCATTTCATAAAATGGATCTAGTTTTGAGAATGGTTGATAGACGCATTTTCAATATATCCAATAGTTTGAATCAGAGGTACAGATAAGAGGTCATTTCGAGGGGTCAGCGCAACACTATTGTAAGTGCCTATGTATTTATAGGCACTTGCAATAGTGTTGCACAGATCCCTCGATTCGAAATCATTATTTTTTAATGGATAATTATCTCAACAAGACGATTCCAATGAGTACCAGCAACATAGGGTTTGAGCTTTAATTATTGAAATACTTTGATCTAAAATCCAAAATACCCCACTATCTGTAGCTGTGGTTTAAACCCTTGTTTGTGAGAATAGTTAATAGCATAGGCGTAGCTAGGATTTTGATATCTATATGCACTCAGGACGCGACCAACATTGAATATATATAGGATAAAGGCGATATGTGGGCTGTGACAAAAGACGAATGTCCTCCGTCCGCTCCTCTTTTCTATGAGTTGAGTGTTGGTGAATGATTAAATAATCGAAACAACAGCTTGAAAAAGCTGTAGTTTCGATGTTTTGATCATTCATCAATGGCATTTTTCGAAAGAGAATTTATTTTTATTACGCACTTGCGTAATGTGCGAAATGGTAGTTACTCCCTGAATACACGCATTTCCGATATTTAGAATCAGAGGTACAGATAAAAGATGATAAAGCTATTCTAAAATCTTTATTTTTCAATCGAACGCCATGTTGTGTGATTCCGCGAGCCACGAGTGAAAATATAGTTTCGTTTTTTACGAAATTAAATATAAATCGATTTTACTCGAAAAACAATTATTACTTTTCTTTTTCTATCAAAATAAGACAAAATGCGAACCTTTTAGGTCAAATTTTGTAAGGGCGCGTCATTTTGCACATGATTGCCCTACAAAGTGCATGGTGACGTCACTTTTATTGCTCCGCTTAGATGATGTCAGATAGGGTGAAATGAATGGAAGCTGGTATATTTTTGATATTATCACTGGCAAGGCGATGAGTTTATCAAAATGACAATCTACCGTTAATCAATTACGATTTATCATTCTTTTTTTTCACAGCTGAACCCCTTGGCTATGACATTTTCTTCCAGTTGAATACATCAGATGGATCAGTTACTAAAACAAAGACGATGAATTCAAGTAATCCAGCGAAATATGTCCTTTTTGTAGAAGTGAGTGTGAGCTTAAAAACATGTATAGTAAAACAACAACGTGAAATTGACATTATGGATATTTTTAGAATGAATTTGACATGAAATTGAATGAGTGAGTGGAACGAGTTTTGATTAAATTTCAAGGAAGATAATCCAATATCGCTACTTTTGTTCAGGATGAGCAAAATTAGCGGTATTAATTACCACCCTTTGATGAAATATGTAGGCCTATACGAATTCTATTGATAGTATTCTATTTCTTCAAGGAACAATCAAACGCTTACGATTTTAATTATATCAGTGAGATCGCGATTTTTTTCGAGCTATATTTATTTTTTAAATGTAGTTGTTGATTTTACCGTTTTAGCGTTTTTGGAGCGTTTTTGAATGGTTTGAGTGAGTGTTTGGAATAAATGAATGGAGCACTGAGTGAGCGATTAAAAATGGTTTGATTAGGGTGAATGTCAATTTCACGATTTTATTGTATCAACACTTATCTTGCTGAACTCAAATTTGTCTCAAACGTTACAAAATGCCATTTTGGGGCTCTTTTCAACCTATGTGGGTTAAGTAAAAAGCAGGAGGCGTGTAACAATGTTGGCTAAAGTCATGGTGCACAAATGTACTAGCTGACTGTAGTCTACATTGCCATCAAAAGACTGGTTTTAGTTACAACAAGAATAGATAGAACCTTGTGAACGGATTAAAATTCAAAGTTTCGCAAAACTGGGGAAAGAACTCTACTATGTATTTTTACCATTGTAACGGAAAAATTGGATAGTTATTTCCCTTGTCTCTCCGTCTCTTGCACAGTCAACCTTTACCCTGCTGAATTTCAATTTTGTTCAATTACTTGCTATTTGTGGGAAAATTTTCAAGTCAAGCTCCTAGTTTTCTACAATGATAAAGTATAAAGCAGACAGTGCAGGTTAAGATCAGGCTGCACGTCTGTGCAGATTGATCTTGGCTTATACTATCTGCTCAGTAAGCTTAGTGTGTCGAAGGAGTATGTCGTGAACAGAAAGAGAAGACTGAGAGCATATTGATACAGCTAATTTATTGTCAACACACATCAGGTTTGATCACAAAATAGTTTTTTTCTTAAATTAAGGAAGTTGGCCCGTTATAGGTGGGCAACTTTTTCGGAAGACAAAAAAAACTTTAACAGTGTTAACCGAGGATTCCTAATGATTTCATTAGGAAACCTCGGTTAACATTGTGAAAGATCATGAATTTCGAACTGTTGTGGAACTATCACGGGTTTACAACCTTAAACAAAAGATGTATTTCCTTCTTTATAGGCGACGGAAGACTCACCAGACCAACAGAGCAGAGTTGCCATTCTTTCTATTCGAATAGTACCTAGCGAAATAGTATCCGAAAACATCCATAAAGTTAACCCAAATGCCAAACTAGCACTAGAGGTCGCCAGCGTCGTTGTTATCGCAGGATTTATTTCCGGGTTTGTCATCTTGATATGTCACAGAAAGCGTGTCAAAGAACGAAAGGTTGAAATAGATGACGAAATTCGAGACTACAAGATACATACAATAGCTGTGTACGAAAGCTCGTGCTCAAGCTTAAACACAAACGAACCTGATGTCCCAACAGTCGTTAGTCCATCGACAATAACGGTAGCACCGGCGAAACCAAGTTTGAGTCCATATGCTGCTGTCAGAAATAAAAGATTTATCAGGAGAGAAAGAAGCCCGATAGACACTGCATTAAGGCCGGCCTGGAATGCCCCTAAACCAAAAACAAAACCGGTTAAATATAATCCGTACAGTAAAAAGAAGAAATAATAGACCCGGTAGTTTCTTACGAATAACTTTATTTCTATTCGGAACACAGCTGACAGTATTTAATAAAAAAGAACTATCATTTTTTGAGACTGTGTGACATTTCCAACAATTTCATGATTTTCAAAAGGAACTGCATTATGCAGTCAAGTAAACCACACAATGCACATAGAACATTCTCTGACTTCCTGATGAGGGGTTCACACCTAAACTATCTACACAACGCATAGTAAAGACTCTTGCTAGACTGTGCGGCTGCACAGGCTGGCCAGAGGTTTTTCTTTGCACACATGTGAAATTGTTGGAAATGTCAGGCACAGGCTTATTTTTGAGTAGATCAGAAGACGCATGACTTTTAGAGAGCTTATTGGCGAAATTGTTTTATTCATTTTTTTTTATCAAATACAGTTAGTAACCTCATGTAATTTACAACGTGAATATTCTTTTTTTTTTTTTTTTTTTTTTTTTTTTTTTAATTATTTCGAAATAAGATTGAACGAGTGGAGGGAGCGAGTTTTGAATGAAATTAAGATGAGGAAATATTATATCGCGTATTTTGTCCGATTGGAAGCAATTATCGATATTTTATTACCGCCATTTAATTGAATATACGCATTTTTGTGTTTGCGAGTCTTCACGGACAAATCTGACACAATACCAACAAATAAAAATGTAGAATGATTTCATCGTTTTTGAATGAGGCTGCTGATGGTAACCGCCTTAACTATGCACCACTCAGGGAAGTATAAATAATACGAAATTTGTAGACGAATATACCAAACTGTTTAGGCCGCCACCATAGCGCAGTTGGTTAGGCATAAGACTTCCAATCTGGAAGTCCAGGGTTCGATCCCCGGTGGCGGCAAATATCCTTTCCGACGTTTGTCTCTCACCAATGGGTAGATAATCGTAAACCTATGTGAGATAGCAGTCGGAGGCTAGGAAAGGGTGTAATGGTAGTACAGGTGAAAGAAATATCAGGAATCCATTGTTAGGTGCTCCGGCCGCCGCGATATAAGTGCGAAATTGTTGAAATCGGCGTTAAAACCCATTCAAACAAAACTGTTTAGCTCCGTAAACACTTCGTCCTGAGAAAAATGTGCGTGTAACTGGTGTATTTGTAGAATCGAATAGGGGAGATAAAATTAACTTACTGTACGAATAAAATATAATTTGTCAAGTAACTGTACGACTGGGTTTTTTTTTTTTTTTTTTTTTTTTTTTTTGTAATTTTCTCTAAAATATCGTTTTCTATTAAGCTTTTTTTTTTTAAATGATTGTCAACAAAGATCACATAGAAATTCGTAAATGAAAATTGGCATGTTTGACTAAAATATGAGCACATAACGTTTTACTACCTATTTCAATGATAAATCGTTGTAATTTTATTAACATTTAATGAATAATCTATTAATCCATGTTCTTTAATGCTTTTCTGTGGTTTTCGAGAAATAACGATAGATTATCATTTGATAATCTCACCCCAAAAGCAGTGAAATTATCAAAATTTTATACCCTGCTTTTGTGCATTTCACCCTATCTGACGTCATCTATGCGGGACGTCAATGAACGTTGCATAGCAATCACCTGCAAAATGACGCGCTTTACGAAAACATGTCCTAATTTCACATTTCTCTCATTTTTGCATTAAAGAAATAGAATAATCGTTCGTTTTTCGTGTAAGATCGATTAATATTTCATTCCGTGGACAACAAAAGCTATATTTTCACTCGTGGCTCTGCCACTCGTGAAAAATAAAGCTTTTGTTGTTCACTCAATGAAATATAGAGCGATCTTACACTGAAACAATCGATTATCCTCTATATATGCCTGATACATATACACGGGGGGTGATGTCCATAATCGGAGCCACCGGCTCCGCTTTCAAAATCATGTGTGGAACTTCCGCTCCACGTGTGGCTCCGATTATGTAGATGTAAACATTTCATATTTTGAATGAAAAATAGGGTAGGGGGTCGGGATTTCCTCATTTATATAATATTTAATTCATTAATCATAAAAAAGTCGAATGCTATTCGACCAGTTATACATTTTGCAACGAAAACGTACTCAAAAAATGTACGAACGCTCGTTGGTTTTTGTTAAAAATGATTTCTTCTGGGGCGGCCTTGAGTCAGGAATGTGAAAACACGTGGTTTTTACCTCCAAAATGCAATATTCTGAACAGAATTAATAACGCAGACCATTGTTTTTAGTGTACACGAGTTTAACAAAACAATCACAATACTCTAACCCAATGTACCTTTCTTCAATATGATATAGATCAAAGAAAATAGTTTGGTTTCGATTATGTGGATTGGCTCCGATTATGTACTCTGGCTCTGAAGATGTGGAGTGTCTTCTTCTTCTTCTTCCATATAACATCTTCAATATGAAATTTCTACTAGTTTCACGGGGCGCTTTTTTATCATCATTCCACGATGGAAGTTACGTTAGTTACGTTTCACTTCTACATGTTCACTTTTATTATAATATTCCGGTTACTAGACAGTTAGCTTCATTAATATTACTTAGTACATGTACGTGCTAGAGAATTGTCGGACTATAATCCAGGGTTAAATGTGAAGAGATACAAAGATTTCTTTGGAGCCTGTCAATGGTTTTTCTTGCGTATTATACTTCGCACGCTAAGCGTTCCAATTTTAACAACGTCACTACTAACACTCAACGTCGATAATTCCATGAAATTTTATCAGATATATTTTCCGAGTGGTATCAAAAAAAAAAAGATGTTGCAAAATTCGAGTTCATTAGATACATATTTCAAATAATACGATTAATATATCTTACAAAAAAGGACTCAATGATTCTTAAAACTCCCTTTTTTGTTCGATTTTAGCTCATCTTAGCTGGAAGTGCTCATGGTGAGCTATTGTGATCAAGCTGTGTCCGGCGTCCTTCGTCCGTCGTCCGTCACCAATTTGTGTGCACTCTAGCGGCCACCTTTTTGGCCCAAATGTCTTAAACTTGGTCAGGATGTCTGTCTCCATCAAATCTTGGTCCAGTT